>WWNC01000097.1:262500-380000 GCA_011125475.1 Melanerpes aurifrons
AGAAGCAGGAGGCAGGGAAGGAAGGCAGAAGCAGGAGGGAGGGAAGGAAGGCAAAAGCAGGAGGCAGGGAAGGAAGGCAAAAGCAGGAGGCAGGGAAGGAAGGCAAAAGCAGGAGGCAGGGAAGGAAGGCAGAAGCAGGAGGCAGGGAAGGAAGGCAAAAGCAGGAGGCATGGAGTGCTCTCCACAGCCTCTCTTCTGAAGAGGCTGAGCAGGAAGAGTTGTCTCACTCTCCAGGCTGCATGAAGCCTTTAAGGCCATGCCTCTCCTGGACCTTCATGGGCAAAACCAAAGATGCTGGAAGAGCCTGACATCCACATCCTCCTTCTGCTTTGCCCAGGGGTACCAGGGAGCATCATGCAGCCCCCAGATTTTCAGGCATGCTTCTTTGGAGATGGAATCAGTGCTTATGGACATCTGATCAATTCCCAGCCAGAGCTAAAGAGGACCAAGTGGATGGAGCCAGACCCTTGTCAGTGGTGCCCAGGGCCAGCAGAAAGGGCAAGGGGCACAAAGTGTCCCCCAGGAGGTTGGATGTGAGCAGGAGGAGAAAGTTGTTTGTTGTGAGGGTGCTGGAGGGCTGGAGCAGGCTGGCCAGAGAGGTTGTGGAGTGTCCTGGTGTGGAGAGCTTCCAACCCCCCCTGGGCACTGTGCTGCTGGGCAGACTGTGAGCAGGGGGGGTTGGGCTGGGTGATCTGCAGGGGTCCCTTCCCACCCCTCACCATGCTGGGACTCTGTTTGCCCCAGTGCTGACTCGGGACTATTTCCTGGCTTCTCTGCACCCATCTTCTGGGATGCCCTGAAGGGGGATGATGCTCAGAGCATCACGTTCTGGTGGCTTCACTTCTTGCACCAGTGGGCTCCCACCACAGCCCAGAGCTCCTTTTCATCCTATTTCCCCACCCTCATTCCCACCCACAGCACCTTTATTTCCTGTTTAAGCATCCCATAAGTCTTGTGCAATTTTAACATGCTCTTCCTCCATGAGTCCCATGCCCAGAAGCAGTAAAGCAGCCCAGAGGACACACTGGAGAGCAGCTCCACGGAGGCATAACCTACCAGCAAGCCCCTAGAGAGCTACAATCACTGAGTGCCATGGTCACACCCAGGAGGATCTGTAGTTTCACCCTAGAGCTTCATTTTAACTCTGGAACTGCATCTTCATCCTGCATCTCCATGCAAGGATGGCAGAAGAAGGAGGGGACACCAGCTTTGTAATCCTTCCAGGCCTTTGATGAAGATGCAGCTGGAGTTGGGCTGCTCAGAGCACACCTGGTAGCCCCAAGCTGTGAGCTTCCCCTTCCTGTCCTATGCCACAGAAATGTGTGTGGCCCTGCAGCCATCCTCCTGCGAGGGAGATCTTGCCCTTGGCAGCTGCTGGGACTGCTGCTGTTGCACATCTACCAAGCAACCAACCACGGGACTAGGGGAAGGAAGAGGGGGGAAGTGGAGAAGTCTGAATCTGGGAGCAGGGAAGTGGTTGTAAAGAGCAACCAGGCACAGGATGTCAGGGCAGGAGGTAAGGAAGTTAAGAAATCCAAAGAGCAACATGCAGCAGCACATGCACATGAGATGGATCTTGATGCTCCACAGAAGCTGGAGGAGAAAGCTTCACCCAGGGGAGCCAAGGGCACCCTGAGCACTGACTTCAGGGACAAGGTTAGTGCTGAAAGCAGGGCAAGGAACATAGCTCAGCAAGGAGATCAACATCTGGGCAGGTGGTGGGGCCTGAAGAGTGGAGGTGAACAGAATGCTGCAGTGAGAGATCAAAGGGTACTTCGATTCCACCTCTGCCAGGGGACTTGGGGTGGCCAGAAAGAAAGTTACTGTTTAGTGGAGGGAAAGCAAACCACTGTGAAAGAGTCTGACAGCTCAGCTCCAACATCTGGTGAGCAGTCTGGAAACAAGAGGAGGAAAATGCTGCCTGCAAGTCACCATGGGCAGGGACTGGCTGGAAAGCAGCCCTGAGGAGAGAGCCTTGGGGGTGCTGGGGGAGGAGAAGCTCAGCAGCAGCTCTCAGTCTGCACTTGCAGCCCAGAAAGCCAAGCAGAGCCTGGGCTGCAGCAGGAGAAGTGTGGCCAGCAGGGCAAGGGAGGTGATCCTCCCCCTCTGCTCAGCCCTGGGGAGACCCCACCTGGAGTCCTGCCTCCAGTTCTGGAGCCCCTATGGCAAGAGGGATGTGGAGGGGCTGGAAGGTGTCCAGAGCAGGGCCAGGAGGATGAGCAGAGGGCTGGAGCTGCTCTGCTGTGAGGACAGAGTGAAGGAGTTGGGGCTGTTGAGTCTGGAGAAGAGAAGGCTCCCAGGTGACCTCATTGTGGCCTTCCAGGGTCTGCAGGGGGCTCCAGGAAGGCTGGGGAGGGACTGCTCAGGATCTGAGGCAGTGCTAGGACTAGGGGGAATGGACTGAAGCTGGAGGTGGGGAGATTGAGGCTGGAGGGGAGGAGGAAGTTCTTCCCCAGGAGAGTGGTGAAGCCCTGGAATGGGTTGTGCAGGGAGGTGGTTGGGGCCCTGTCCCTGGGGCTGTTTAAGGCCAGGCTGGCTGAGGCTGTGGCCAGGCTGATGTAGTGTGGGGTGTCCCTGGCCATGGCAGGGGGGTTGGAAATAGATGATCCTCGTGGTCCCTTCCCTGACTGATACTGTGATATTGTGATACCTAGAGACATGGAAATGTGGCCACCACAAAGCCTTCATCCAGCCCAAAAAGCTCCAGGCAACACTGGAACAGAAGTCCAGCCAAGACACCTGATGGATTGAGTGGAGAAGAGGGAAGGAGAGCAAAGGAAGGGTCTGGAGAACATCCCCACTGCTGGGCAGTCGATGCTCAGCCTCACCTCAGCCTTCTTTTATGCTTTGTGTGCTCCCTCCTTGTTTCCTGCCCAGCAGAGGTGGGCAGAACTGGATGAAACAAGAGGGAAGAGCACACAACAAGTGACAATCAGCCACTGGAATCATCTCCCCAGGGAAGTGGGGGAGTCACTGATATTGGACAGTTGGAAGGCTCAGCTGGACAGGGTGCTGGGCAGAGCCTCATCCAACCACCACAGCTGTGACCTGGTAATCTGTGTAGAAACATCATGGAACCACAGAATGGCTCAGGTTGGAAGGGACCTCAGGGACCATCTGCTCCAAGCCCCCTGCAAGGACACCACTCCACCAGACTCAGCTGCTCAAGGCCTCATCCAGCCTGGCCTTCACCACCCCCAGACAGGAGGCAGCCACAGCCTCCCTGGGTAGCCTGGGCCAGAGCCTCAGCAGCCTCCTGCTGCAGAACTTCTTCCTCAGCTCCAGGCTGTGACCCTGCTCTGCCTCAGCTTCAAACCCTTCCCCCTTGTCCTATCTCCAGACCCCCTCAGGAAAAGTCTCTCTGCAGCCTTCCTGCAGGATCCCTTCAGGTCCTGGCAGCAGCTCTGAGGTCCCCCTGGAGCCTTCTCTTCCCTCTTCTTCATTCCAGGTCATCAAAAGAATAAAAGACTTTACTGCTGCCCTTGATTCTCATATTCAACTCTCTTCTCAAAGCAAGCTTTCATCTATCCATCAGCTTCAGAAGCTGTGGAGCAAACAGCAGAGCTGGGCTGCAGAAGACAACTTTGGCTGTCATTTAAGAGCAAGGCTTTAAAGCCACAGGGAAATACTATAAATAATGCACAGCAGTGGTCCACCTTCACCTCTTCCAACACAAAACACAAGGGGGACAGGCAGGCTGTGAGGCTATTCAGCAAGCCCTGGACAGGCTGAGAGCTGGGCAGAGAGGAAGCTGATGAGATTCAACAAGGATGAGAGCAGAGTCCTGCAGCTGGGCAGGAAGAACAAACTGCAGCAGGGCAGGGTGGGAGGGGATCTGTTGGGGAGCAGCCCCAAGGAGCAGGAGCTGGGAGTGCTGGGGGGCAGCAAGGTCTGCATGGGACAGCAAGGTGCCCTGGGGGACAAGAAGGCAAAAGGGAACAGGGTTCAGTGGTGCCCTGGCAGGGCTGGGGTCAGGGCTGGACTTGGTGATCTGAAAGGTCTCTTTCAACCAAAATTATTCTGTGACTCTATGATTCCATGATCAGATAATGGGACAGCAATGTGCCCTGGGGGCCAAGAAGGCCAAGGGGGTCCTGGGGGGCATTGAGAAGAGTGTGTCCAGCAGATCCAAGGAGGTTCTCCTCTTCTACTCTGCCTTGGGGAGACCTCACCTGGAGTATTGCATCCAGCTCTGGGCTCCCCAGCTCAGGAGGGACAGGGATCTGCTGCAGAGAGTCCAAGGCAGGGCTGCAAGGATGCTGAAGGGACTGGAGACTGCCTGGGGAGGAGAGGCTGAGAGCCCTGGGGCTGTTGAGTCTGCAGAGGAGAAGGCTGAGAGGGATCTGATCAACGTCTGTCAAGAGCTGAGGGCTGGGGGGCAGGAGGGAGGGGCCAGGGCCAGGCTCTGCTCAGCTGCACCCTGGGCTAGGCCAAGGGGCAAGGGCTGGAAAGTGCAGCCCAGGAGGTTCCAGCTCAAGAGGAGGAGGAACTTCTGCCCTGGGAGGCTGCCAGAGGCCTGGAGCAGGCTGCCCAGAGAGGTTGTGGAGTCTCCTTCTCTGGAGCCTTCCCAGCCCTGTCTGGATGTGTTCCTGTGGGACCTGTGCTGGGTTCTGTGGTGCTGCTCTGGCAGGGGGCTTGGGCTGGGTGATCTTTGTAGGTCCCTTCCAACCCCTGACATCCTGTGAGCTGTGATCCTTCTGCTGTGGCCAAGGGTTTACCAGTCTGACCAGGACATCCCAGGGAAACTGATGGATCAAGAGGAGGACAAGGGGAGAAGCAGATGAACAAGTCCCTCCAGGTACCACCAAGCCAGAGCACCAAGAACCACTCTCCAGCTCCTCAGCTGGAACCAACACCCCAGCTGCCTTGTGATATTTCAAGGCAAGACCTACAAATGCATCAACCCCCTTCTCTCTTCTTTTTTTCCCCGCTTCCCATGGGAAGAAAGCCCTGGGTGAAGAGGACAAAGGAGCTGCATGTCTGGACAAGGCAGAAATCAGCACTGTGGGGCATATGATAGCAATAAACCCACCACACACAGGGAGCTTCTGGTTTCTCTTCCTTCCAGCCTCTCAAGGAAATTGGACTGCTTTGCCCTGCTTGTTCCCAACCCCCAACACCATTGGACACCTCCCAGGCACCTGCAGGGAACGTGTGAAAGCAGCATGTGGAAACGGCAGGGCTCCCCCGGCAGGCGCCCCTGCTATCAGCCTCTCAAAGCATGGGGCTGGAGGAGGAGGCAGTCCTTCCATGCTCCCAGATCTGCAGCTCAAGGCAAGCTCAGCTGCCGAGCTCTCCTGCTCCTGGTTGCACCTGAAACCCACAGAAAGAGGAGGCAAACACATCTGATTCTGCCTTCACTGGGGGGTTGGACATGAGGGTCCCCAGAGGGCCCTCCCAACCCTGACTATTCTCTGATTCCCTTCACAGAAACAGAATCAGCCAGCTGGAGAAAGACCTCAGAGATCACCAAGTCCAAACTCTTACCCAATACCTAACACCTCCTGACAACTAAGCCATGGCTCCAAGTGCCACATCCAAGCCTTTCTTGAACACCTCCAGGGATGGGGACTCCACCACCTCCCTGGGCAGCACATTCATAGTTTCATAGTTTCATTCAGGGTTGGAAGGGACCACAAGGATCATCTAGTTCCAACCCCTGCCATGGGCAGGGACACCCCACACTACATCAGCCTGGCCACAGCCTCAGCCAGCCTGGCCTTAAACACCTCCAGGGACAGGGCCCCAACCACCTCCCTGCACAACCCATGCCAGGGGTTCACCACTCTCCTGGGGAAGAACTTCCTCCTCCCCTCCAGCCTCAATCTCCCCACCTCCAGCTTCATTCCATTCCCCCTAGTCCTAGCACTGCCTCAGATCCTGAGCAGTCCCTCCCCAGCCTTCCTGGAGCCCCCTTCAGATCCTGCAAGGCCACAATGAGGTCACCTGGGAGCCTTCTCTTCTCCAGACTGAACAGCCCCAACTCCTTCAGTCTGTCCTCACAGCAGAGCAGCTCCAGCCCTCTGCTCATCCTCCTGGCCCTGCTCTGGACACCTTCCAGCCCCTCCACATCCCTCTTGCCATAGGGGCTCCAGAACTGGAGGCAGGACTCCAGGTGGGGTCTCCCCAGAGCTGAGCAGAGGGGGAGAATCACCTCCCTTGCCCTGCTGGCCACACTTCTCCTGCTGCAGCCCAGGCTCTGCTTGGCTTTCTGGGCTGCAAGTGCACACTGAGAGCTCCTGCTGAGCTTCTCCTCCCCCAGCACCCCCAAGGCTCTCTCCTCAGGGCTGCTTTCCAGCCAGTCCCTGCCCAGCCTGCATTTGTGCCTGGCATTGCCTCCACCCAGCTGCAGGACCCTGCCCTTGCTCTTGTTGAACCTCCTGAGGTTGGCTTGTGCCCACCTCTCCAGCCTGTCCAGCTCCCTCTGGATGGATCCCTTCCCTCCAGCTGTCTGCTGCACCACACAGCTTGGTGTCATCAGCAACCCTGCTGAGGCTGCACTCAGTGCCACTGTCCATGGCACCCACAGGGATGTTGAACAAGCCTGGTCCCAGGACTGATCCCTGAGGGACTCTGCTTGTCCCTGGCCTCCCCTGGGACATGGAGCCATGGACAGCCACTCTTTGGGTGCAGCCATCAAGCCAGGTCCTTATCCATCTGGTGGTCACCCCTCACACCCATGTGTCACCAGCCTGGAGACCAGGATGTGGTGCAGGACAGTGTCGAAGGCTTTGCTCAGGTCCAGGTAAATGACATCAGTCATTCCTATGGCCAATCTCTCTTTCTATGAAGAACAACTTCCTCACCTCCAGCATGAACCTCCCATGGCACAGCCCGAGACTGTGTCCTCTTGTTCTGGTGCTGCCTGCCTGGGAGAAGAGACCAACCCCCACCTGGCTACAACCTCCCTTCAGGGAGTTGCAGAGAGCAAGAAGGTCTCCCCTGAGCCTCCTCTTCTCCAGGCTAAGCAACCCCAGCTCCCTCAGCCTCTCCTCACAGGGCTGTGCTCCAGACCCCTCCCCAGCTTTCTTGCCCTTCTCTGGACACCTTCCAGCAGCTCAACCTCCTTCCTAACCTGAGGAGCCCAGAACTGGACACAGGACTCAAGCTGTGGCCTAACCAGTGCAGTGTCCAGGGGCAGAATGACCTCCCTGCTCCTGCTGGCCACACTCTTCCTGATGCAGGCCAGGATGCCCTTGGCCTTCTTGGCCCCCTGGGCACACTGCAGGCTCATGTTCAGCCTACCATCAACCAGTACCCCCAGGTCCCTCTCTGCCTGGCTGCTCTCAGCCACTCTGACCATTTCCTTTCACATCACCTCTCTGCCCCAAGTTCAAACAAACTTGAGCTCACTTAGAGCAGACAACACCAGGAATGGAGGATTTAACATGGCACAGGAGAGGTGTACCAGGCTCCAGCCACCAAGGTCATAGAATCACAGAATCATTAGTGTTGGAGGGGACCTCAAGGCTCAGCCAGTCCCAACCCCCTGCCATGGGCAGGGACACCTCACACCACAGCAGCTTGCTCACAGCCACCTCCAGCCTGGCTGCAAACACCTCCAGGCAGGAGGCTTCCACCACCTCCCTGGGCAACCTGTGCCAGGCTCTCACCACCCTCCTGGGGAACAACTTCTTCCTCACAGCCAATCTCCATCTCCCCACTTACAGTTTTGCTCCATCCCCCCCAGCCCTATCCCTCCCTGACACCCTCAAAAGTCTCTCCCCATGTCACCCAGGGACAGCAGGTCACCCAAGGCTGGCTGCACAACCCCAAACCCCTCCAGCCCTCTGCCTGGCAATAACTTGTTCTGAGACACAAGTTGCAGAGTCCCCACAGAGCCCTGCCTTTAGATTTAAAACTGAAGGCTGCAGAGCACCACATTTAACCCCAAAAAACCCCAAGAGTGGGGAGTGTTTGGAGTGGGATTTTTCAAGGAAAAAAGGAGAAGTGGTGGCATTGCACAACCTGTTCTGCACAGCACAAAGGTCCAGCTGAGCCTTTCTCTTACATCTGATCTTATCAAGAAAGAGGGGGAGGGAAAAAACCCAACCAGCAAGAACATAAAAGCCTGTGTGTGAGCCTTATCAACAGGCTGGGGAGGATTCACCCCTGCAGCAATCCCTCTGTGCTCTCTCCTTCTCAACTCTCATTTCACCTCAGCACAAGAACCTCTTTGGGAGCTCACAATTAACCACTCTGAATGTATGGATGGTTCCCAGGTCTGCTGTGAGGTGGGTTCATGAAGCTGGGGAGTTGTAATTCCCAGGAATTCACAGCTGGAAATAAGGATGCAGAGAGTGGGGAAATAAAAAAGGAGGTTACTGGAGGTTTTCACAACCATCAAAGGAGTTTTTGACTCATCTGGAGCTCAGCAGAGTGCTCCAAACAACACTTCCACGAAGCTCCAGGAGCTCTGCTCTGCCTCTGTCCTGATGGAGGACCCCTGAGGACAAGGATCAGAGTGGTCACCAGAAGGCAGTTTGGACTTTGTGTTCTTGCTGCAAGCAGCACCCACAGGGGTGCCAATTAACAGCCCCAGTGACTGCGATGACCTGGACATCTGGCTGCTGAGAACAACCTGTGCTGAGCCCAGCTGCTTGCTCGCTGTCAGGAGAGCTTCTCCTCTGCTTCAGACCCTGCTTTCTTGTCAAAAGCAACCACCCTGGCACACTGTGGGCTTTGCCAAGCCTCCCAGACCCACCACCTTCTCTTGGAAGGATTATGTGCCTCACTTTGCTCTGCTCTGGGCAGACCTCAGCTGCAATGCTGTGTCCAGATCTGGGACCCTCAGCACAGGAAGGGCATGGAGCTGATGGAGCAGGTCCAGAGGAGGGCCACAAAGATGATCAGGGGGGTGGAGCAGCTCTGCTACAAGGACAGGCTGAGGGAGCTGGGGATGCTCAGCCTGGAGAAGAGAAGGCTCCAGGCAGACCTCAGAGCAGCCTCCCAGGACCTGCAGCAGGCTCCAGGAAGGCTGCAGAGGGACTGTCCCCAAAGGCCTGCAGGGACAGCCCCAGGGGCAATGGTTTGGGATGAGAGCAGAGCAGATTGAGATTGGATGTGAGGAACAAGTTCTGCCCCAGGAGGCTGCTGGAACACTGCAGCAGGTTGCCCAGGGAGGGGGTTGGGGGACTCCATGCCTGGAGATGCTGAAGGTGAGGCTGGAGAGGGCTCTGGGCAGCCTGATCCAGTGGAGGATGTCCCTGCTGAGTGCAGAGGGGGTTGGACTGGGTGGGCTCTGGAGCCCCCTTCCAACCCAGACCACTGTGACTCTATGTTTCTTGCAAATGTCCCTTTCCACTGTCAGCAGTGTCCCAACTGACCCTTCTACTGCAGGCCTCTGCTTTTCTACCCCAGCTAAGTACCTCCTGAACCTCTTCCATCCCCTGAATAGTCTGACAGCTCACAGCTGCATGGTGAATACAGAATTATGCTCTTCACAGAATCATAGAATCAAGAAGGTTGGAAAAGACCTCAAAGATCATCAAGTCCAAGCTGTCACCACAGACCTCATGACTAAACCATGGCACCAAGTGCCACATCCAATCCCCTCTGGAACACCTCCAGGGATGCTGACTCCACCACCTCCCTGGGCAGCACATTCCAATGGTTAACAACTTTCTCAGTGAAGAACTTTCTCCTCACCTCCAGCTAAAACCTGCCCTGGCACAGCTTGAGACTGTGTCCTCTTGTTCTGGTGCTGACTGCCTGGGAGAAGAGACCAACCCCCACCTGGCTACAACCTCCCTGCAGGGAGTTGGAGAGAGCAAGAAGGTCTCCCCTGAGCCTCCTCTTCTCCAGGCTAAGCAACCCCAGCTCCCTCAGCCTCTCCTCACAGGGCTGTGCTCCAGACCCCTCCCCAGCTTTCTTGCCCTTCTCTGGACACCTTCCAGCAGCTCAACCTCCTTCCTAACCTGAGGAGCCCAGAACTGGACACAGGACTCAAGGTGTGACCTAACCACTGCAGTGTCCAGGGGCAGAATGACCTCCCTGCTCCTGCTGGCCACACTGTTCCTGATACAGGCCAGCATGCCCTTGGTGCTCAAGGCCTCTCCCCAACCTAGTTGCCCTTCTCTGGACACACTCAAGTCTCAATATACTGCCAGCCCATGCTCCAACCCCCAGCACCAACCTTTGCCAGCATGGGGAACAACACAGGCAGCTCTCTCCTGGACTTGGACTTTCCCCCAGAACCTTTTCTCAGCACAGCACCTTCAGGGAGCAGATACACCCCCTGCCCCAGTCCTTGCCCTGATGTTTGCAGTTCAACCCTTTAGAGGGGTGGCTTTCTCTGGCTGTATCAGGAGCAACCCTGCTCCACTCACACTGACCCTGAAGGTCGCAGTTGAAACAGAGTCACAGAAACACACAATGATTTGGGCTGAAAAGAGCCCTTAATGGCCACATTGGTGGCTATGTCCACCTCTTCACCCTCTTCAGCACCTCCAAGCCCTCCTCTACAGGGCTGCTCTCCTTCCCTTCACCCCCCATCCTGGATTGGTACCAAGAATTGTCCCATTCCAGGTGCAGGTGCAGCCCTGTTGGCCCATTCTTCACTGTTTTTGTGGAGGATCAGGTCAGCCTCTGCTTTGTGCTCCTGCCTGGGCTCTCTCTGTGTGAAACAGGAGCACAGTGGTCTTCACTTCCCCAGAAGTGCTCAAGGCCAGGCTGGATGAGGCCTTGAGCAACCTGGGCTGGTGGGAGGTGTCCCTGCCCATGGCAGGGGGCTTGGAGCTGGAGTCCAAGTGCCAGGGGCTGCACTTTGGCCACGGCAACCCCATGCAGAGCTACAGGCTGGGGTCAGAGTGGCTGAGAGCAGCCAGGCAGAGAGGGACCTGGGGGTGCTGGTTGACAGCTGCCTGAATATGAGCCAACAGTGTGCCCAGGGGGCCAAGAAGGCCAACAGCCACATTGCCATGGCCATGGGTTTCTAGAACACCTCCAGGCATGGGGACTCCACCACCTCCCTGGGCAGCCTGTGCCAAACCCCTGACCACTCTTGGAGCAAAGATCTCCAACCAAAGCCTCCCCTGGCACAGCTTCAGGCCATTTCCTCTTGTTCTGACACCTGACACCAAGGAGAAGAGGCCAACCCCCACCTCACTGTAACCTCCTTTCAGGGTGCTGCAGGGAGCAGTGGGGTCTCCCCTCAGCCTCCTCTTCTCCATACCAAAGAACCCCAGGTCCCTCAGCTGCACCTCACCAGACTTGGCCTCTGGACCCTTCCCCAGCTCTCTTGCTCTTCTCTGGACACACTCCAGCCCCTCAATGTCCTTCTCAAGAGTGAGGAGCCCTAAACTGAACCCAGAAGTCAAGCTGTGGCCTCACCAGTGTTGAGTTCAGAGGCACAATCCCTGCCCTGCTCCTGCTGCCCACACCATTGCTGCTGCAGCCCAGGCTGCTGGTGGCCTTCCTGCCCACCTGGGCACCCCCTGGGCTCATCTCCAGCTGCTGGCACCCAGCAGCACCCCCAGGGCCTTTCCTGCTGGGCAGTTTCCATCCACCCTGCCCCAAGCCTAGAGCCTGCCTGGGGCTGTTGTGATGCAAGGGCAGGAGCCAGCACTTGGCCTGGTTGAAGCTCATCCCACTGACCTCATCCCAGTGATCCATGCTGGCCAGATCTCTTCACAGAGCCTCCCTGCCCTGCAGCAGACCAACACTGCCAGCCAATTCAGTGTCGCCTGAAGCCTTCCCTTCTCCTGGCTGAACAGCCCCAACTTTCCCAGCCCGGCCTCACAGCAGAGCAATCCCCAGCCCTCAGATCGCTTTTGTGGCCTCCTCTGGACTTGCCACAAGAGAACCTCCTCCTGCTGTCAAATGTCAATGGGTCTCACAGCACAGAGGGAGGCTCAACAAGCACGACTACAAGCTGTGCCCCCACCTCTCTGATCGGTCCCTGGAAGGCCACCAGGTCTCCCTGGGGCTTTCTCTTTTCCAGGCTGAACAAGCCCAACCCTCCCAAACCTGGTCTCGCAGCATCAGGGCTCAAGAAAGAGGACCTGCTGAGAAGTCTGTCCCCACCTTCTTGAGAGGCTCCAGTGAAGGCATCACAGGCTCCCATGAAGGCATCACAGGCTCCAGTGAAGGCATCACAGGCTCCAGTGAAGGCATCACAGGCTCCAGTGAAGGCATCACAGGCTCCAGTGAAGGCATCACAGGCTCCAGTGAAGGCATCACAGGCTCCTGCTCTTCCTTCAAATCCTTTTATTCGTTCCCAGACTGATTCCCCACACCACCTGAACCCACAACCAGGCTGCTTCCCCACACCACCTCAACCCGAACCCAACCCCAGGCCCCTTCCCCACACTGCCTGAAATAGAATAGAATAGAATAGAGGATAGGATAGGATAGGATAGGATAGGATAGGATAGGATAGGATAGGATAGGATAGGATGGGATGGGATGGGATGGGATGGGATGGGATGGGATGGGATGGGATGGGATGGGATGGGATAGGACAGGACAGGACAGGACAGGATAGGATAGGATAGGATAGGATAGGATAGGATAGGATAGGATAGGATAGGATAGGATAGGATAGGATAGGATAGGATGGGATAGAATTAACCAGGTTGGAAGAGATCTTCAAGATCACCAAGTCCAATCTCTCACCCAACACCACCTAATCAACTAACCCATGGCACCAAGCACCCCATCAAGTCTCCTCCTGAACACCTCCAGGGATGGGGACTCCACCACCTCCCTGGGCAGCACATCCCAATGGGCAATCACTCTCTCTGTGTAGAACTTCCTCCTCACCTCCAGCCTAAACCTCCCCTGGCACAGCTTGAGACTGTGTCCTCTTGTTCTGCTGCTGCTTGCCTGGGAGAAGAGACCAACCCCCACCTGGCTACAACCTCCCTTCAGGGAGTTGTAGAGAGTAATAAGGTCACCCCTGAACCCACCCCCAGGCCACTTCCCCACACCGCCTGAACCCATGCCCCAAGCCCCTTCCTCACACCTTCTCAAACCAAACCCACCCCCAGGCCCCTTCCTCACACTGCCTCAACCCACGCCCCAGGCAGCTTCCCCACACCGCCTGTACCCACCCCAACACCGCATCCCGGCACCACCTGAACCCACCCCCAGGCCACTTCCCCACACCACCTCAACCCGAACCCAACCCCAGGCTGCTTCTCCACACCACCTGAACCCAACCCCATGCCACTTTTCCACACTGCCTGAAAGAATAGAATGGGTTTGATGGGTGGACAACTAGATGGATAAGGAACTGGCTTGATGGCTGCACCCAAAGCGTGGCTGTCCATGGCTCCATGTCCCAGTGGAGGCCAGGGACAAGCAGAGTCCCTCAGGGATCAGTCCTGGGACCAGGCTTGTTCAACATCTCTGTGGGTGCCAGGGACAGTGGCACTGAGTGCAGCCTCAGCAGGGTTGCTGATGACACCAAGCTGTGTGGTGCAGCAGACAGCTGGAGGGAAGGGATCCATCCAGAGGGAGCTGGGCAGGCTGGAGAGGTGGGCACAAGCCAACCTCAGGAGGTTCAACAAGAGCAAGGGCAGGGTCCTGCAGCTGGGGGGAGGCAATGCCAGGCACAAATGCAGGCTGGGCAGGGACTGGCTGGAAAGCAGCCCTGAGGAGAGAGCCTTGGGGGTGCTGGGGGAGGAGAAGCTCAGCAGGAGCTCTCAGTGTGCACTTGCAGCCCAGAAAGCCAAGCAGAGCCTGGGCTGCAGCAGGAGAAGTGTGGCCAGCAGGGCAAGGGAGGTGATTCTCCCCTCTGCTCAGCTCTGGGAGACCCCACCTGGAGTCCTGCCTCCAGTTCTGGAGCCCCTATGGCAAGAGGGATGTGGAGGGGCTGGAAGGTGTCCAGAGCAGGGCCAGGAGGATGAGCAGAGGGCTGGAGCTGCTCTGCTGTGAGGACAGACTGAAGGAGTTGGGGCTGTTGAGTCTGGAGAAGAGAAGGCTCCCAGGTGACCTCATTGTGGCCTTCCAGGATCTGCAGGGGGCTCCAGGAAGGCTGGGGAGGGACTGCTCAGGATCTGAGGGAGTGCTAGGACTAGGGGGAATGGAATGAAGCTGGAGGTGGGGAGATTGAGGCTGGAGGGGAGGAGGAAGTTCTTCCCCATGAGAGTGGTGAAGCCCTGGGATGGGTTGTGCAGGGAGGTGGTTGGGGCCCTGTCCCTGGGGGTGTTTAAGGCCAGGCTGGCTGAGGCTCTGTCCAGCCTGATGTAGTGTGGGGTGTCCCTGCCCATGGCAGGGGGGTTGGAACTAGATGATCCTTGTGGTCCCTTCCAACCCTGAATGAAACTATGAAACTATGAAACTATGAATGGAATGGAATGGAATGGAATGGAATGGAATGGAATGGAATAGAATAGAATAGAATAGAATAGAATAGAATAGAATAGAATAGAATAGAATAGAATAGAATAGAATAGAATAGACCAGGTTGGAAGAGACCTTAGAGATCATCACGTCCAACCTATCATCCAACACCACCCAATCAACTAACCCATGGCACCAAGCACCCCATCAATTCTCCTCCTGAACACCTCCAGGGATGGTGACTCCACCACCTCCCCGGGCAGCACATTCCAATGGGCAATCACTCTCTCTGTGTAGAATTTCTTCCTCACATCCAACCTAAACCTCCCCTGGCACAGCTTGAGACTGTGTCCTCTTGTTCTGGTGCTGGCTGGCTGGGAGAAGAGACCAACCCCCACCTGGCTACAACCTCCCTTCAGGCAGCTGTAGAGCGCAATAAGGTCACCCCTGAACCCACCCCCAGGCCGCTCTCCCGCGCCGCCTCAACGCGAACCCCACCCCAGGCCCCTGCCCCCACAGCCCCCCAGCGCCGAGCCTCGGCTCGCTGCCAGCCCCGGGCGGGCCGGGGACACGCCCTCCACCCGCCGCCCGCCTTCCGCCGCCTGCCCCGCCCACCCGCGGCCCCGCCCCGGAACCGGCTCCGCCAGCCAATGGCGTGACGCCGTTCGGGGGGCGTGGCCGCCCCGCCGCCGCCGCCGCCGCCGCCCGCGGCCGCCACCGAAGGGAGCCGCCATGGGACAAAAGCCGCGTTGAGGAGCGCGGCCCCCAGCGCCCAGGCCGCGCCCGCCACCGCTCGCTGCCCGCGGCGTCTATGGCGGCCCTGAGTCTTTAGGCCCTGCCCAGCGGCGCTTTCCCCGTCCCCTCCTTCACCTCCCCGCCGCTATGCCGAGCGGCAGCGCCGCGGCGGCCGAAACCGCCGCCGAGCCGCCGCGACTCCCTCCCGTTCCCCACCCCCCGCCGCCGCTGCTGCTGCTCCAGCAGCGTCTCGCGGGCCTCGGCCTGCGCGACCCAGGCCTGCCCGGGGGGATGAGGATGGCCCGGCGGCGGCAGGAGGGCTCGGCTCCGCCGTCGGACCCCGCCGGAAAGCCGGGGCCTGGCGGGGTGGTGGTGGTGGAGGAGGAAGAGGAGGAGGAAGAGGAGGAGGAGGAAGCGGCGACGGGGGACGAGGGAGAGCTGGAGCTGGAGGAGGAGCTGCTGGCGGGGGAGGACGACGAGGAGGAGGACCCGGCCGCGCTGCTGCTGCTCTCCTCGCCCTCCTCGCCTTCCCAGCCGCTCCCGTTGCTGCCGGCGCTGGGCTCTGTCCTGCTCTCGCCCTCCTTCGATGGGAAAGAGGGGGCGGCGGCGGCGGCGGGAGCGCTCTGCGGCGCGGACGATCCTCAGGGCATGATGGCGGCGATGCTGTCCCACGCCTACGGCGGCGGCGGAGGCCTGGGCGGCGGCGGAGGGGCAGCGGGCCTGAACGGCGAGCAGGCGGCGCTGCTCCGCCGAAAGAGCGTCAACACCACCGAGTGCGTGCCCGTGCCCAGCTCCGAGCACGTCGCCGAGATCGTGGGTCGCCAGGGTGAGTGGGGGGACCGGGGAGACCAGCGGAGGACACTCCCAGTCCCCGGGCTGGGCTGGGGGTGGCCTGTCCGGGGTTTGTTTCGCCCTTCCCCCGGGGGTCTGGGGCAGGCTTCTCCCCGCATCCCTCCTGGATGGGCCTGGGGCAGTTGCCTGTCGCCTCGGTGGGAGCTGTGTGGCCCCCGGGGGGGCAGAGTGCCTGGGGGAGGCAGGAGGGGGGGAGGGAGATCTGAGCGAGCTCTGGCCTTTATCCATTGTTCGCTTAGGCTATGGGAGGTCTCCGGTTGGGGCGGCGTGTAGCTTGGCCGTGTGCAGGTGGGTGGTCGGCACGGGCTGTGGGTGCCGGCTGGCGCCCGGCTTGTGGCCCTCGCCGGGAAGGCACCGTGGCGGCTTCAGACCGTGCTTCACAAAGGCTTCTCGGGTGAGGGACTTGCACTTCCAGGGCGGGCTGCGGGGCCGGTTCGGCTCCTCTCCGGCTTTCCCCCAGCGCACGCCGCAGACAGAGCGGACCTGAGGAGCCGGCGAGGCGGAGGAAGGAGCCACGTGCAGCCCTCCCGGAGGCCCCAGAGCCCTTCCCTCTTTCCGCTGGGGCTGCGGCTTCCTCTTGGTCGCCGCCGCGCTCCGTGGGGTGTCTCTCGACGCCGTTAGGATCAGGTCACATCGGTGATGTCACGGCCATCCCTTGGCCGTTTCATGTGGTCTGGCGGGGAGCAAGGGCTTTGGAGGAGTCAGGAGGATGAACGGCCGCTCACCGGCTCCCTGGCAGCCAACCTAATGTTCAAAGCACTTCCCCCCTCTTCCCCCGCTTTAGTACGGAGAGAAGCTCCGAGCCGTGTCAGGTGTGGGTGTGGAAGTGCAGACAGTGAAGTTGCTGCTCTCTTTTTCTCTTGTTCCCCTTTCTCTGCGCTGCTGTTGGCTGGGTTTGGGGGTGGTGTGTCTCGTTTGCTGATCGTCTCTTGATAGGGAGCAGTTATGCTGTCTGGTCTCTCTGCATCAATGTGGCTTTTGTTTCCTTCTTTTTTTTCCTCCCCCCTCTTGAGAATGGAAACGGCACAAAGAAAAGCCAAACCCAACCCCAAACCACCAAGAAATGAGCCTAAGCTGATGTGGTGCTGAGGAAGTAACCGTGGAGCACTGATACTTGGGGCAGCCTGCTGTTTGCTCTTCCTACTTTTTCACGTAGGTGGTTGGGGTTGTTGTTTTTTTTAGCAGTCAAGGGTGGGGTGGATTTTATTCCTTTCCCCCCCGCCCCCTCGGGTGTGTCAAAGGAGAACCTAAAGGCCGTGCTGTGGAAATTGACAGGTAGCTTCCTCTGATGCACACACTAGTCAGTTCTCCTCAAGCAGAAAATAGCTGTTTTCCACCAAGCAGTGTCTGATTCTCCTAAGATTTTTCGCTCGTGTGTCACTGGGGGATGCCAGACAGCGGTGGGGGGGAGGGAAGGAGTGGAAAACAGAACTGAAAATGGTTATTGCCACAGCCCTCCCGACAGAGAGAAATGCAGACTGTGAGGCTTTGAGGGCTGGCGAGGCTGCTGTGCTGATTCCCCACCGGATCAGGATTGTTCTCTTGTGGAGTATCCTTCAGGACTTTGAGTCACTTCAAAACGGGATAATGGAGTTTGCATAAGAATGGGATCGTTGTTCCCGAGGAGGTCGTTCTTCTGCTTCTGCTTTCTTTATTCCTTATCTGCTGCCACGCTCTCTGGCTTGTGGTGAAATGTTGAGCCTCAGTGGGGAGGGATTGTAGCATGAAAAGAACCCAGGCTACAAAAGAAAGAGCAAGAGAGGGAGAAGGGAGAGCTGAGGGGGGTGTGGAAATTTGTTTCCAAGTGTACTTGCATGAAAGCTTCGTTGTGAGGAGGCCTGTCAGAGTTCTCATTCAAGGGAGACTTAGGCTTAGGGAGCAGCTTATGTAAGTTGTATTAGTTCCACTAAATATTTCTGGAGTTTCTTGGAAATCCCAGTCCCTTGCATCTCCTTTTATGGCCCACAGCTGTGCCAGCTCCCTCCGTGGGCTCCCTCATCCACCTGCTTTGCCTCTCTCTCTGTGCTCTGCCGCAGCTCAGCCTGCCTCCAGCGAGGCTGGCTGGAGCCCCATCCTCCTGCTGATAGTTCTGCTCTCTTTCAAAACCCATCACAGAGTCGTTAAGGCTGGAAAAGACCTCCCAGGTCATCGCCTTCTGCAGGGTTTTCTTCCTCCACACATCACAAACAGCTGGTTGAACAGCTTAGGTTTTATGCCAGGGTCCTCTGTGCTGTAATACTTTAATATCTAATTATGCAGTTGGCATGTTGCTTCAGCTGGATTTGCACGAAGATTAAGTTTGTATCCCTTTCTCTCCCTGTCTTCTGGAGGTATAAAGAGAACTTGGATGCTCTGCAGCCCCGGAAAGCAGCAGCTCTGAATGCTGGGCTTTGCTGGAGGCCTCACTGCTGTGTTCTGTGGAAGTGTGTTCAAGTCCTCAGCCCCCAGCTGAAACAAGAGATAAAGGAGGATAGCTGGGATGCCACAGTGCTATTTACCCAAACTGAATCTCTTGTTTTGCACAGAGGAGGAGAACTCCCAGGAGCTGCTTATCAGGCTGAAGGAGCTCCTAATTCCTGAGAGGGATGCAAACAAGATAAACCCAAAACAAAACACCAACCCAAACCTGTGGCACTTGAATTGAACACTATTGTTGTTTCTTTTTCCAGTTATCTGCAAGTCAGATACAGAACAGAGCACTTGAGGCAGCAAAGCATTCCTCCCACAGCCCCTGCTGCAGGTCAGTTGTGTTCCCACATGGGCAGCTGTGCACAGATGTAGGGATGTCACAGCAGGATGGAAGGTGCAGAGGACACCTGAGAGGTGCACCTCGTGGTGGGTGAGGGGGACACTGGTGGCTGCTGTGGGTTGCTGTGGCATGAGTTGGATGCCCTGCTGGAAAAGCCTGAAGTAAGACTTAAGGAATTAAAGATATTCCTTTAACAGGGGGAAAGCAAATTGTAGTCCATCTGAAACCTGGCAGAGGGTTTGTGCCTATTTTTGTTTGTTTTCTATCAAATCTTCTCTGCCTTTTCTTACTCCTCTTGTTCCCCCCCTCTCCAAAAAAGAAAATGATGCTGACAGAGACTGGGTGGTTGGGGTTAGGGTAATAGAAATCTTTGAAGTGGAAGAGTCTCCTCAGGTGAAGCACAAAGGAAAAGATATTTGTATCCTCTTATTCTTGTTAAGGCATGCGACTGGGAGCCTGGAAAACGAGATTCCATTCATGGCATTGTGAGTCTGAACTAGCTGCTGATGATCCAGCCTGCAGGGAGCTGGCCAGTTGTCCTACTGCTCAGAGAAGTGTCTTCCCTGGCTGTCAGCAGCTAAAAGCCTTTCCTTGCCTTAGTTTTAAAGCAAAAAGGGAAAAAAAAATCAGGCTGGAGAGAAAAGCCCTCTGGAGAAGTGGGAGGCAAGGAGAGCTGGGCTGCCAAGGAGGTGACCTTGTTTGCCTGAGGAAAGCTGGCATAGGGCGTGCACCCAAACTTATGTAAGCCTGGGATCCAGCCTTAAAACAAAACAAACTTCTGGAGATCTGACTGGAGAGGGTTTGGGTTTAATCTCTGCATCATGTGGAGGACTTGGAAAAGTTTGCTGTGGGTCACTGGAAGTTGGTTTTCCACACGTGAAGCAGGGACTGGCTGGAAAGCAGCCCTGAGGAGAGAGCCTTGGGGGTGCTGGGGGAGGAGAAGCTCAGCAGCAGCTCTCAGTGTGCACTTGCAGCCCAGAAAGCCAAGCAGAGCCTGGGCTGCAGCAGGAGAAGTGTGGCCAGCAGGGCAAGGGAGGTGATTCTCCCCCTCTGCTCAGCTCTGGGGAGACCCCACCTGGAGTCCTGCCTCCAGTTCTGGAGCCCCTATGGCAAGAGGGATGTGGAGGGGCTGGAAGGTGTCCAGAGCAGGGCCAGGAGGATGAGCAGAGGGCTGGAGCTGCTCTGCTGTGAGGACAGAGTGAAGGAGTTGGGGCTGTTGAGTCTGCAGAAGAGAAGGCTCCCAGGTGACCTCATTGTGGCCTTCCAGGATCTGCAGGGGGCTCCAGGAAGGCTGGGGAGGGACTGCTCAGGATCTCAGTTAGTGCCAGGACTAGGGGGAATGGAATGAAGCTGGAGGTGGGGAGATTGAGGCTGGAGGGGAGGAGGAAGTTCTTCCCCATGAGAGTGGTGAAGCCCTGGGATGGGTTGTGCAGGGAGGTGGTTGGGGCCCTGTCCCTGGAGGTGTTTAAGGCCAGGCTGGCTGAGGCTGTGGCCAGGCTGATGTAGTGTGGGGTGTCCCTGCCCATGGCAGGGGGGTTGGCATTGGATGATCCTTGTGGTCCCTTCCAACCCTGACTGATACTGTGATACTAAGCTGGTGGTGGTTGTTGTTCTGTGGCAATCCTGAGGGTGGTCTGGTGGGGTCTGGAGAGAGGCTTGACAAGTTTAGCTGGAGTTTTCAGTGCCCTCTGCTACTTACTTTACACTGAAAAAGATGTTTTTAAACACTAAAAGCTGTCTTGAACAATGGGTAAAGAAAGGGTGGTGTCTGAGGACAGGAATAGAAAACCCCAAAGATGCTGGGAGTAACAAGAATTCTCTCCTGTAGAGAAATGTTTCATCCCTGAATGTGTTGAGATCTGCAAAGATGCTGAGGGGCCCTGGAGCAGCTCTGGGAGTGAGGAGCAAAGGCTGAGAGCCCCTGGGGCTGTGCAGCCTGGAGCAGAGCAGCCCCTGAGGGCATCTGAGCAATGCTCAGCAAGAGAGAAAGGCTGGGGGGCAAGAGGCTGGGGCCAGGCTCTGCTCAGTGGTGCCCAGGGGCAGGACATGGGGCAAGGGGCACAAAGTGGAACCCAGAAGGTTCTGTTTAAAAAGAAGGAGAAAGTTGTTTGTTGTGAGGGTGCTGGAGGGCTGGAGCAGGCTGCCCAGAGAGGTTGTGGAGTGTCCTGGTGTGGAGAGCTTCCAACCCCCCCTGGGGCATTGTTCTGTGGGTGCCCTGCTGGAGCAGGGGGGTTTGGACTGGGTGACCTCCAAAGGACCCTTCCAACCCCCTCCCATGCTGGGGTTCTGTACTAACTGTCTTCAGATGATTGTTGCAACCTATTTGCCAGTGCATTCCAGCTCTGTGACTGTCCAAGTAACGTGATTTTCCAAGTGTTTATGCCCTTGAGGAAGCTGACAGTGGTGTTTCTTTTCTTCCCCTCCCCAAGACCTCAGCTACTCAGCTCTGAAGGCTTCAGTGAGAGCAGTTCAGGTGGTGGCTGCAGGACTTGGAAACAGGCAGGGCAGTCTCCAAACCCCCCCCAGCTGAGGGAGAAGAGGAGGAGGAATTAGATCATCCAATTCTATCATCCCATTTCACTGATTAAATCAATAATGACAAATCTGCTTTGCATGAGAGGCTCTTGCCACTTCACTAACCTTTTTAATGCATATTTAATGATGCTGGGCTTCTTGCTGCTCTTTGCTTTTGAAGGTGGGCTCTTGAGCAAATTATTTAGCTTGGAACAGCCCTGCAACTCAAAACAAGGAGGAGTGGTTCTGGTGAGCTGGTAGCTGGCAACTGTCTAGGCTGAGTGAGCAAGCCAGATACAAACAGCAGCTATCCCTCCTGGGGAGTGGAAACGGCCCTGGAGCAATGCTGGAGCAATGCTGGAGCAAGTACTTGTGTTAGCTGGGTGCAGTACATAGGTGACCTTTGGTGGGATAGTGACAGTCCTGTGAGGAAGAGCTGGGTCTGGGTCTGTCTGTGTGGTGGTAATGATGGTAGTGAATTACTGATGGTACTTGCAGAGTTATCTGAAAGGTCTTTCCCAGCCTAAGCAAGTCCAACTATTAACCTAACACTAACCAGCTCTGCTGCTAAACCAGGTCACTCAGCACCACATCTCCATGGCTTTGCCATCCCCCTAGGGATGGGGACACCACCACTGCCTGGGGCAGGCTGGGCCAGGCCTTGACAACCCTTTTGGGGAAGAGATTGTTCCTCATGTCCAACCTAAACCTCCCCTGGCCCACCCTGATGCTATCTCCTCTTGTCGTGTCACTTGTTCCTTGGGAGAGGAGACCAACCCCTACCTGGTTCCAGCCTGCTTTCAGCGGGTTGTAGAGAGCAGTGAGGCCTCCCTTCAGCCTCCTCTTCTCCAGCCTCAACACCCCCAGCTCCCTCAGCTGCTCCTCCCCAGCCCTGCTCTCCAGACCCTGCCCTTACTTCCACAATGCACCTTGACTGGCTGTTCATTGCTGACCCCTAAGAAGTGATCACTACAGTCTGATTTGCATATTGCTTATTTAAGATGGGGTTAAGATGTCCACTCTCAAGAGCCAAGTTTAGTTTGCAGGTCTGGAAGTCATCAGATGCCTCCTGTGTCAGCTGGCAGCACAGAGACCACCAGTTCAGCTAACTCGCTCTGTGGGGGGAGCTGACAAGGCAGTCACGCCTCAGGCATTAACTTTGCCTCCAGTGCAACAAGCAGGTTATTAAATGCTGGGTTCTGAAGACTGAAAAGGAAGTGGAGCTCTTTGCTGGAGCCCAGGATGAGGGCTGCTCTCCTGAGAAGCTGCAGGCTTCTCACTGCTGAGAGCCTGCAGCCAACTGCAGGGACTCAAACACGTGAGCCCTGGCGCAGGCTGCTGGAGTTCCAGGGCCCTGCCTCCCTGCTGCCCTGGAACACACATCCCTTCTTCTCCAGTTCTGCTGTTTGTCACTTGTGCTGTGCAAAGATCCAGCTCAGGGCTGCAGGGTGTGTGTCAGGAGGGTGCAAGCTCTCCAGCTGGGATCATAAATCCTGGGTCATAAAGGTGGCTCTGGCCTGGCTTGCTTGGGTGGGAAGCGTGCTGGGAGAGGTTTCCTGATTAATCTGCTCCTGAACTGCCTTGTGGCATGCAAAGAAAAAGGTGCTGAAAGGTTTGGTGTTGGGTTGTTTTTTCTCCCCAAGCTCCTAAAAGTCATCAGTCTGTGTTTCACTCAGCCCCTGCTGCCCTCTTCTAGGACACTGTGCACTGGAGGAGAAACTCTTCTAAACCAAGTGTTGGGCGTCTCAGAGGTCTTAAGCTCTGTTTTGATCCAATACCTCCACCCCCCAGGGCTGGTTCCTCATTGCAGGCAAAGGCAAAAAAAGATGTATCAGGGATAGGGTTGCAAACTTGCTGTAACACAACAGAAGAAAGCTGAGCCCTGGGACATTTTTGTGTGATCAAAAGAAGAGGCAGGAAATCTCCAAATCAAGCATTTGGTTACTCTTTAAGAAGGTAGTGATAGGGAATGGATTGAAGCTTGAGGAGGGCAGATTGAGACTGGAGATGAGGAAGAAACTCTCTATCCAGTGAGGCTGGGGAGACTCTGGCACAGGTTGCCCAGGGAGGCTGTGGCTGCCTCCTCCCTGGAGTTGTTCAAGGCCAGGTTGGATGAGGCCTGAAGCAAGCTGGGCTGGTGGGAGGTGTCCCTGCCCATGGCAGGGGGTTGGAGCTAGACAATCTTCAAGGTGTCTTCTAACCCAAAACATTCTGTGCATCTGTGAGTGTTGTCTGTTTTGTGCTCTGCCAGGTGTTCCCTTAAGCTCCTGAGCTCAGTTTCCTTCCCTGGTTGGTGGGAGTCAGTTGCTCTCAGCTGCCCCTTTGGAGAACAGGGACACACTATCTGCTCCTTCCCTACCTCCCTAGTTCATTTTACATTGGACAGCATCCTGTGGAACTTGAGAGCGTGAAAGCACAGCTCCAGCAGCACTTCTGAGCTGGGGATCTTGGCACAGGTGGAGGTCTGAGTCATGGTTGGTTTTCTCCTGGCTTCTTCTCTCTGCTGATGTCCTTTTCCTGGCCCTCTTGGCACACTGCAGAGCAGAGTTGAGTGGTGGTCCCTTTTAACACCCTCCTTGTGCAGGGTCAGGTTTCCCAGCACTGTTGCTCATTCAGTAGATCAATGCTCTTAATGAAAACAGCTTTGTTTCCTTTCCTGTAGCTATTACTTGTTAGACCTATTCCCTCTCTTAACTCTTGCTTTCCTACAACTGTATCCTGCTAGTTTTGCTCAGCAGCTGCTCCCTCAGCCCCAGTGCCTGCAGGACTGTGAGTAATTAATATTACAAGTTGCTGCCCTCTGGCTCTTTTGCTGCCTGTAACTTGTTTACTGAGCTGCCATCTGTCTGGGGAATTGGAGCATTCCTCTGCCTGTGATGTGATTGATTGTCCCCAGCCTGACATGCAGAAGGAAGCTGTGTGCAGGCTGACTACTTCATTCCCTGCTGAACTGCTGTATAAATCGATTGATAAATGGGTACATAGCTAAGGAATCTTTAATAAAGAGTTCACACACAGTTCTTGAGCCAGGGCAGAAGAGGGGAGGTGTCCTCAGCAGCTTGTGAGCAGCCTTCCCCCTAGTGTCACCTCACACTCTTCTGTGCTCCCACCCATCAGCTTGGCAGCAGTAGGGCCAAGGTCCTGTTCTCTGTGGCCTGGCTCAGCTGAGTGGTTGACCATGGCTTCCCCTTGGCTTCTGGTTAAAGTACTTGAGACTGGATAGGAGGAGGAGATTCTTTACACTGAGTGTAGTGAGACAGTTGCCCAGGGAGGTGGTAAATGCCCCCTCCACTGGACTGGGAGTAGATGTAAGAGGAGACCCATGAAACTTGGCATAGGAGGGGGTTGGTGACATTCCATCAGAGCAGGTCCAGAGAGGACCACAGCAATGCTGGAAAGGCTCTGCTGGGAGGCTCCAGGCTGAGAGAGTTGGGCTTGGGCAACCTGGAGAGGAGAAGGCTCCAGGGAGACCTTCTGGTGGCCTTGCAGTGCTTGAAGGGGGCTGGAAGCAAGCTGAGGACAGAGTTTTGTGCAGGGGCTGCTGTGAGAGGCCAAGGGGTGATGGTTTGAAGTGCAAGAGGGAGCTTGAGAGTGGAGAGAAGGCAGAAATGTTTGAGGCTGAGGGTGGTGAGAGCCTGTGCCAGGCTGCCCAGAGAGGTGGGAGCTGCCCCATCCCTGGGATGCAGCATCCCAGGGGAGGCTGTTTGGGGCTGTGAGCAACCTGCTCTGGCTGGGGATGTCCCTGCTGAGTGCAAGGGGGTTGCTCTAGGTGGTCTTTCAAGTTCCCTTCCAACCCAAACTGTTCTATAATTCCAGGTTGTCCTCCTTCCTGGTACCTTGGCAAGCCCAGGCTCCTGCTGCTCCAGCTTCTGATGCACTGAAGCTTGAGGCAGTGATCTGGGCAGTATCTCATCTGAAAACCCTTCTGCAGTAGTTCCAGCTGGGTGGTGACTACCAGGAAAGCCACGTATCACTGTATCATAGGTCCCTGTCACAACCCAGAGCAAGTGACCAGCTGTTCCTCAGGCTGGTGAGCCTGGTGGAATTAGGCTGGGAGCAGTCTCAGGTCACCGTGGGTGAGTCAGAGGGAAACGTTCCACAGGCAGGCACAGGGCTTTGGTAACTGCCTGCAAGCCTCTGGTTGTGGGAGCAAGCTACTGAGGGTTCAAGAGGCAGGGAGAGAAACCTCTTTGGTGTAGAAGACTCTTAATTCTCATGTTTTCTTGAAGTGTCATCTTCCCTTCTGTGACAGGGTGGCTGTCAGCTGGGCTTCACTTTCTCTGCCCTCCTGTCTGATTTGCCTGCTTACTGGGGTGGTGTTACAGTGGGAAATGTGCAAGGTGGTTATTTACCCATGTGAGCTGCAGTCACTGTCTGAAGCCAGCAGCACAGCCAGGCTGCAGGGCACAGAGCCAGAACAGGTGAGCAGAGTTAAACCCAGCTGGCTACTGGTTGTTAGTGGTGTTCCCCAGGACTCAGTACTGGGACTAGTCCTCTTCAATATCCTTCTCAATGGTCTGGATGAGGAGAAAAGAGCACCCTCAGTCAGTCTGCAAACAGCATCAGGTTGGATGGGAGTGTTGAGCTGCTTTAGGGGAGGGAGGCTCTGCAGAGGGAGCTGGCCAGGCTGGATCCATGGGCCAAGGGGATGGGGCCAAGTGCTGGGACCTGGACTTGGATCACAGCAACCCCACGAATGCTCCCAGCTTGGGGCAGAGTGGATGGAAACTGCCCAGCAGGAAAGGACCTCTGGGGGGGGGTTGGTCAGCAGTGGCTGAAGGTGAGCCCAGGTGCATTCAGGTGGCCAAGGAGGCCACCAGCTCCTTCCTGTCTACAGCTCTTTGAGAGGAGATTGGAGCTGAGGGGGTGCTGGTCTCCTCCCTGAGGTAACAAGCAACAGGATGAGAGGGAATGGCCTCAGGTTGTGCCAGGGGAGGGTTTAGACTGGACATGAGGAGCAGTTTCTTCACTGAAGTGGTTTGGAAATTGTACTGGTCAAGGCCTGTCCCAGGCTGGCCCCTGGCAGTGATGGAGTCCCCATCCCTGGAGGGGTTTCCAGGCTGTGTAGCTGTGGTGCTGAGGGACATGGTCCAGAGAGGACCTGGCAGTGATGGAGTCCCCATCCCTGGAGAGGTTTCCATGTAGCTGTGGTGCTGAGGGACATGGTTGAGAGGGGAGCTGGCAGTGATGGAGTCCCCATCCCTGGAGAGGTTTCCATGTAGCTGTGGTGCTGAGGGCCACGGTCCAGAGGGGAGCTGGCAGTGATGGAGTCCCCATCCCTGGAGAGGTTTCCAAGCTGTGTAGCTGTGGTGCAGAGGGACAGGGCTCAGTGGTGGGCTTGACAGTGCAGAGTTAATGATTGAACCTGGTGATCTTAAAAGTCTCTTCCAACCAAAAGGATTCTGTGGTTCAAGCATCTCTTCTGCTCTCTTCTTCAGGGTCTGTCATCATGTTTCCAAACCTGCTGTGAGGCTGAGCTCCAATCTGAGCTGCAAGTTGTGCCCATCTCTTGACATGCCCATTTCTGATGGCTCTGTGGCAGGTATCCTCTCTGGCTGTCACACAGGAGCCCTCATCTTGCTGTCTAATTAACCCAATTACCTGTGCTAATAGTAGCAGGGAGCTGCTCAAGCTAGTGGCGATTTGTCTGGCCTTGTCTTCAGGGTGGCTGCTGTGCCTCCCTGGTGAGGTGTCTCTCAGCTTACCCCTGAGACAGCTGCCTAGAAACAGAGGAGGGTTTGCTTTCCACCAAGTCCAGTTCTGGAGTCCCTGTTGCACGAAGGATCTGGAGGGGCTGGAAGGTGTCCAGAGCAGGGCCAGGAGGATGTGCAGAGGGCTGGAGCTGCTCTGAGGACAGCCTGAGGGAGTTGGGGTTGTGCAGGCTGGAGAGAAGGCTCCCAGGTGACCTCATTGTGGCCTTCCAGGATCTGCAGGGGGCTACAGGAAAGCTGAGGAGGGACTTCTGAGGGTGTCAGAGAGGGATAGGACTGGGGAGGATGGAGCAAAACTAGAAGTGGGGAGATGGAGATTGGCTGTGAGGAAGAAGTTGTTCCCCAGGAGGGTGGTGAGAGCCTGGCACAGGCTGCCCAGGGAGGTGGTGGAAGCCTCCTGCCTGGAGGTGTTTGCAGCCAGGCTGGAGGTGGCTGTGGGCAACCTGCTGTGGTGTGAGGTGTCCCTGCCCATGGCAGGGGGGTTGGAGCTGGCTGAGCCTTGAGGCCCCTTCCAGCCCTGACAATTCCCTGATTCTCTGACAATGACTACCCCAAGTGTGGGCTCTCTCTCAAGAAGTGCTTTAAAACTGGAGTTGCAAGCAAAACTTTTTACAGCCTTCATTCTTGAAGTCAAAATGGTTTTGGGGGGAGTTGAGAGGATGTGATAAATAGCTGCCTGAGGGCATTGATTTGGAGGTTTTGTGCAGGTCAGCACCTTCTGCAAGTGCAGGGCAATGACTTTGTTCATCTTTCTTGGATCAGCCTGACTGCATTCAACAGCCAGCTGGGGGGATGAAAAAAAAACACCAAAAAGAGCCTGGTCAGGAGCTGAAATCTCCCAGCCCATGAATTAAACTGAGGTGTGAGCTGAACTAATTGATCTTGGGTGTAAGGTGATGGTAACCAGAATCAGTCTATTGACTCAGCAGACAGCAGGTACTGTTTCACAGGGCTTTAACAACCCAGTGATGTGCCACTAAAAATGCTCTGGCCTTGGGGTTTTTTTTTGTGCTTAAGGAGGTGTAAGCATTAAAACAGGACAGGATTTTGCTGTCTGAAATGTCCCTGTGCTTCTTGGGGTCCCTCCAGTGAGGCTCTGCAAATGCTTCATTACCTTGGCTGCAGGAGTTCTTGCTTGCCAGTGGGAAGCCCTGAGGCAGCCTGGCCATGAATGAAGGGTTGTGCCAGGCCCTGCCTTTGCAGCTGTGCCCACGCACCACAGTGGGAGGCTCACAGCAAACAAACCCCTCTGCAGGTCACCTGCTGTGCTGTGCCATCCCCTGAGGGTCTGCAAGGACTCCCCAGACCCTGCCCTGACTTCCCAGGTGAGGAGTTTAGCCATGGCTCTGCTAGCAGCATCCAGGCTGATGTCAATAATTCCTCTGTGGCCTCCTTACTTGGTGTCAGCATGACAGAAATGGGTGGTCAGAGGGCTAGAGGCTGCAGCACAGCAGTGCCTTTCAGCAGAGAGCAGCAAAGCTGCTGGGGAAAAAACACATTGCTGAGAGCTGGGGGCTTTCACTTTCCTGCAGACACCCTGGGGAGGCTGATCTGAGGTCTCCACTTAGCCCATGGCTGCTCTGAGGCCAAGCTGAAGGATGCCAGATTTGGCTGAGGCTGCTCATCAGCCCAGCCAAGAGATGACTTCAGTGTGAGTTCAGCTTCACCCTGCTTGCTGCCCCCACAGCCCAGGCAGTGCTGCTGCCTTCCAGTGGGATTTGTGCCTCTGAAGAGCTGCAGAAGGTTCTCAGCCTTCATCCTTGTAGTAGGGAAGGAGAACAAGCTGGCATTGTTTTGTAGATACCAGAATAAACTGGGGTGTTGCTGGGCTGATCCCCAGCAGTGTGGGCAGCAGGGGCAGGGAGGGGATTCTGCCCCTCTGCTGGGCTCTGCTCACACCCCCCCTGCAGTGCTGGGGCAGCTCTGCAGTGCTCAGCACAGACAGGGAGCTGTTGGAGCAGGGCCAGAGGAGGCCACAGCAATGCTGGCAGGGCTGGAAGGGCTCTGCTGGGAGGCTCCAGGCTGAGAGAGTTGGCCTTGGGCAGCCTGGAGAGGAGAAGGCTCCAGGGAGACCTTCTGGTGGCCTTGCAGTGCTTGAAGGGGGCTGGAAGCAAGCTGGGGACAGAGTTTTGTGCAGGGGCTGCTGCGAGAGGCCAAGGAGTGATGGTTTGAAGTGCCAGAGGGAGGTTGAGAGTGGAGAGAAGGCAGAAATGCTTGAGGCTGAGGGTGGTGAGAGCCTGTGCCAGGCTGCCCAGAGAGGTGGGAGCTGCCCCATGCCTGGGGAGGCTGTCTGGGGCTGTGAGCAGCCTGCTCTGCCTGGGGATGTCTCACTGCATTTTTACCTCTGTAAATTCCAGGGTTCTATTTAGATAAACTCCACCCCACCAGGGTGTTTTTCTTTGCCCCAGAGCACCTGGGGAGGCAGGGTTAAGCAGAGGGGGTGGTAGGAAGCTTTGGGTCCCTGTGCCTGCCTGACCCCCCGCAGCTGGCAGGAGCGTGGGTGTGAGCTGTGTCTCCCAGCTGTGGCAAGGCTGTGTTTTGCTGACACTGGTACTGAGAAGCAGGAGGGAACTTCCTCCCTCCTTCAGGTGTAACTGTTTGGAGGAGAGCACTGCCACACATGGATCCTCACCTGTGGCTCAGTCCTGGTCCCATCCCCATCAGGGGAAGCAAGGGGAAGGCTTCATTCCCTGGCTGTGCAGAGGAGGAGTCTGTGGGATGCTCTCTTTCTCTTTTGAGTGGTTCTTGGCTAGATGGCACCAGGTGGTTCCTCCTGGGAGGTCTCTTGGCTCTTCCAGCTCCTTTGGGGAGTTTCTCTAGTGGTGTAAATAGCTTGAAACTGGGTTTTGTGATGAGGAGAGGTGAAAGAGTGAAGGCTGTGGTGGCCATCACCGAGGGATAGTTGAAAGCTGAAGGTGCTGTGCCTGTAAACTCTCTCTTCAAGGGGAACAGAAATCACCTGTCTTCCCACCACCTTTTTTAAACAAGCAACTTGTCTGATCATTTAGGGATGGGGGTGCCTGGAAGGGCTCTGCTGGGAGGCTCCAGGCTGAGAGAATTGGCCTTGGGCAGCCTGCAGAAGAGAAGGCTCCAGGGAGACCTTCTGGTGGCCTTGCAGTGCTTAAAGTAGGTCTTAGAAGGAATTAGTATTTGAGAGGTAAACCATTCCCCCAGAGCTCTACTCTGAAGTTTATTGGGGAGCATAATGTTTGTGTAAAATGTTTAGTCAAACCACCCCTTTGAGGGAGGGGAGAGAAAACCAGGGAGGGAGGCTGGAGGAGAATCACACAGATCATCCATCAGGGCACAAGTGCTGACTGTGGGGCTGGCTGTGTGCTTGGCTCCTCATCAGGAGGCCAGGCAGGCAGGCAGACAGCCCCTGCCCAAACAAAAGCAGAGCTCAAGGCCTTTGCTCTGTCTCAGTGTGCCCCTGGGGATGTGTGCTGCTTACAATCATAGAATGGTCCAGGCCAGAAGGGAGCTCCAGAGCTCACCCAGTCCAGCCCCCCTTGCACTCAGCAGGGACATCCTCCACTGGATCAGGGCACCCACAGCCCTCTCCAGCCTCACCTTCAGCATCTCCAGGCATGGAGTCCCCCAACCCCCTCTCTGGGCAACCTGCTGCAGTGTTCCAGCAGCCTCCTGGGGCAGAATTTGTTCCTCACATCCAATCTCAATCTGCTCTGCTCTCATCCCAAACCATTGCCCCTGGGGCTGTCCCTGCAGCCTTTTGGGCACAGTCCCTCTGCAGCCTGCTTGGAGCCCTTTCAGGTGCTGGGAGGCTGCTCTGAGGTCTGCCTGCAGCCTTCTCTTCCCCAGGCTGAACACCCCCAGCTCCATCAGCCTGTCCTCATAACAGAGGTACTCCAACTCCTTGATCATTTTCATGGCCTCTTCTGGACCCTCTCCATCAGCTCTAGGTCCTTCCTGTGCTGAGGGTCCCAGATCTGGACACAGTACTCCAGGTGAGGTCTCACCAGAGTAAAGTGTCAGAATCACCCCCCTGGATCTGCTGGCAGCACATCTGTTGATGCAGCCCAGGCTGTGATTTGCCTTCTGGGCTGCAAGCTCTCACTGCCTGCTCCTGTCCAGGAATGCTCATACTCCACAACTCCCTGAGAGGAGCTTGGAGCAAGCTGGGGTTGGTTTCTTCTTCCAGTCAGAAGTGAACAGGATGAGAGGAAACAGCCTCAAGTTGCACCAGGGGAGGTTCAGGTTGGACATTGGAAGGAACTTCTTCACTGGAAGGGTTCTCAAACACTGGAGCAGGCTGCCCAGGGAGGTGGTTGAATCCCTGTCCCTGGAGGGACATGCTGAGGGCCATGGCTTAGCCCCAGCCTTGGCAGGGTTAGAGAAGGGCTGGACTGGGTGGTCTGAAAGGGCTTTGACAACCAAAGCCATTGCATAGTTCTGCTGCTGTGGAGCAACTTGTGCTGGAAGGACTTCCAGCATCATCCCAAAGCTGAAGTGACTTGGAAAGGTTTGGCTGAACAGAACTTTTAGTCTTAAACTCCTCTCTTCAGGCTCTCTCTGTACTCCCAGGTCAGTGATCTGATGCTTTATTGCACAAGTGAGGGACACTGTGGTTCCTTTGGTTTGTTGGGGGGCTTTGGGAGGGGTGCTTTGTTGTTGTTTGGTGGGCTTCCCCCACCCCCCTTTTTTGTCTATGTTTGAGCTCAGGAGGTTGAGAAACTTCTTGATTCATCCTGTGGCCACAGCTTCACAGCTGGCCAACCTTGTGTCCTGGTGGATGATGGGGAGAGGGGAAGGCATCAGCTGTGCTTCCCAGCATCATCCTGCTGGTGACTCATGGAGGAGGGTGGGAAAGCAGGGCAGCTGAGGCAAAGCAAATACAGAGCTCATCCTGCTGGGGGAACACAATGGGCTGCTGGCCTTGTGGGCTTTGAGCTGACTGGCTGTGGTGGGGTTTCCCAGTGCTCCTGGCAGACAAACCCCACTGGGTATTGGCTGACTCATCCAGAAATGCTGGGTTTCAGATGTGGTGACTTTGTTTTTTCACCCCCCTCTGTGAAGTGAAGGCTGAAGAAAGTCTGAGAGCTGACCTCGATGGTCTGTGGAGTCAGCTTCTCTTTGAAGCCAGCTTTCTGTTGGGTAACACTCTTGCTGCTGTCTCTGCAGAGGGGGTGAGGCAGCCTTTGGCCTCTGCTTTCTAGGTTTGTGACTCTGCCCAGCCCCAGGAAGAAAGGCAAGAAGCTCTTTCTTCACATGAGTGGCTTGCAAATGTAGCTCTGGTGGAGTGACCTCTGGGAGTGTACAGCCAGAATGGGGCAGAAAGCTGAAGCTGCAGACTTCTGACTTGACCTGAGCTTCTAAAACATGTTTAGATCAAATCACAAGAGTGGGCAAGGCAGTTGTGGGTCAAATCAGGGCAGGGAAGCTGGTGGAGGATCTGCGGAACAGGTCTGGTGAGGAGCATCTGAGGGAACTGGGGTGGTTTAGTCTGGAGAAGAGCAGCCTGAGGGGAGACCTTTTCACTCTACAGCTCCCCACAAGGAGGTTGGAGCCAGGCAAGGGTTGGTCTCTTCTCCCAGCAACAAGAGGAACTGACCTGAAGTTGCACCAGGGGCAGGTCTAGGCTGGGCATTAGAAGAAAATTCTTCAGTGAAAGGGCTCTCAAGCACTGGCACAGGCTGCCCAGGGAGGTGGTGGGATCCCCACACCTGGAGGGGCTTCTAAGGGGCAGAGATGTGGTGCTGAGGGACATGGCTTAGCAGCAGCCTTGGTAGAGTTAGAGTAATAGTAGGACTCAATGACCTTAAAGGTCTCTTCCAACCCAAATGATTCCCTGATTCTGTCTGGATGCTTCCAGTGTTCCTTTCTAAGTGCTGCCTCTGTGACTGCAGGGAAACAGGGAGTTACAGTTGGATGGAGTGGGTCAAATTAAGGCAACTTGGCTAACTTGGAGAGCTGATGCACATCAGGAGGCTGACTTTGATTTTAGGTGTTGCAGTGAAGAGAATGTGACCAGTGTGAGCAGCAGCCTGTTCTAGGGATCCCTGTTGGCTTAAGGTTGGAGATCAGGAAGAATTCCTTTGCTGCCAGAGTGGTCAGGGGCTGGCAGAGGCTGCCCAGGGAGGTGGTGGAGTCCCCATCCCTGGGGGTGTGCCAGAAACCTGTGGCCATGGCCCCTGGGGATGTGGTTTGCTGGCCATGGTGGTTCTAGGTTGAAGTTTGGATTCTGTGATCTTAGAGGTCCTTTCCAAGCCAAACAGTTGTGTGATTCTATGAAATGGAGATCATTAGGGTAAGTTGGAGAAGAATTGGTGCACACAGGAGGCTGGCTTCAGTTTTAGGTGCTCCAGTAAAGAAGGTGGGGAGGGGGGGGGGTGTGAACTTCAGCAGCACCATTTCAGGGATCCTCCTTGGTCTAAGCCCAGCATCTCCTCTCAGTAAGGGATGGGGAGCTGAGCAGGTGAGGAGATTGGCTTGCAGGGAGAAGTGGAAACAAAGAGCTGGGGGAATCAAGGCCTCTCGGCTCTGCATCCCCTCCTCTGTGCAGACCTGCCCCTGCCTCCCTCCTTCCCTTGCCAGCATCCCTCCTGTGTGGGTTCTGGTGGAGGTAGGGCCTTAGAAAGCATTCCTGATGAGCTGCTGAAGATGATGAACTTCCTCTCCAGCTGTCCTGGAAACAGAGCTGCTGTTGTGCTCAGCCTTTGTCCTTACTGGGTGCAGGAGCCCTGCAAGAAGCAGCTCTGCCTTCCCTCTCTTCCTATCTTGTTTTTCTTGATTGTTATTAGCATAAAGCTCATCCCTGAGTGGCTTTGTAACTGTCAAACTCTTACCACTAGTGGTGCCCTGGGTGCAAAGGGCTGACCAAACACCGTTTCAAGAGACTATTTCATCTGCCCAGATAGTGATGAGATGCTTAATGAGGAAAAGCAGGAGCAAATTTCACTCTGCAAGTGAAATGGTGCTTAAAAGGCTTCATCTGCAAGTGCTGCTTGTAGTGGCTTCAAGGTGAGGCTTGAGCAAAGTGCCACTCGTTGCAATTGTGCTTTTGAGTTTGGGTTAATGTAGGTGAGATTTAGTGAAGGCTGAATCCAGGAGGCCTTTCACACACTCACAGAATGGTAGTGGTTGGAAGGGGACCTCTGGAGATAAGAGTCCAAACCTTCCCTTGCCAAGGCAGGTTCCCCTAGAGGAAGTCACACAGGAGCATGTCCAGGCAGGTTTGGAATCTCTCCAGAGAAAGAGGCTCCACCACTTCTCTGGGCAGCCTGCTCCAGGGCTCCAGCACCCTTTGGTTAAAGAACTTCCTCCTCATGTTCAGGTGGAACCTCTCATGTCCCAGTTTGTGCCCTTTGCCCCTTGTCCTGTCTCTGGGCACCACTGAGCAAAGCCTGGTCCCATCCTTCTGACACCCACCCCTGAAGTGTTTATCAGCATTGATGAGATCCCCCTCAGGCTGCTCTTCTCCACACTCAAAAGCCCCAATTCTCTCAGCCTTTCCTCATCAGAGCTGTTGGAGTCTCCTCAGCATCTTTGTAGTCCTTTGCTGTAGCCTCTTCACCATCTGCCTGTCCTCTTTGAACTGGACACAGGAGCCCCAGATGTGGCCTCACCAAGTCACAGCAGATGGGGAGGAGAACCTCCCTTGACCTGCTGGCTGCACTCTTCTTGATGCACCCCAGGATGCCTTTGGCCATGAGGGCACACTGCTGGCTCATGGTGAGCTTGTTGTCCAGCAGCACTCCCAGGTCCTCTTCCCCTCTTTGCATGTCACAGGCCTGCTGGTGTCTCTTCATTCCTGCTTTTCTGGTCCTGTGGTAGGTAAAAGGTGCTTCTGGATTTCAGAATGTCTTAAGCATCTTAGGAAGGAGCTTCCTGCCACTGTGTCATAGAATCATAGAATTGTTGCAGTTGGAGAAGCCCTTTAAGAGCCTCCAGTCCAACGACTGCCTCTCTCTCTAGTGATGCTGGTGCTAAACCATGTCCCCCAGCACCACATTTTGGCTCTTGGAAACCCCTCCATGGTGGGGATTCAACCACCTCCCTGAGCAGCCTCTTCCAATGTTTGAGAACCCTTTCAGTGAGGAACTGTCTTAGAGTGTCCATCTTAAACCTCTCCTGGTGGAACCTGAGGCCATTTCCTCTTGTCCTGCCAGTTGCTAACAGGGAGAAGAGCCCAACCCCTGCTTCACTACAGATTCCTTTCAGGGAGCTGCAGAGAGCCAGAAGGTCTCCCCTCAGCCTCCTTTTCTCCAGCCTCAACACCCTCAGCTGCTCCTCTCCAGAGCCTTCCCTGACCCTCCTCCAGCTCCTCAATATCCTTGCAGTGAGGACCCCAGAGCTGAACCCAGCACTCAAACTGTGCCCTCCCCAGTGCTCAGCCCAGGGGCACAATCCCTGCCCTGCTCCTGCTGCCCACACCATTGCTGCTCCAGGCCAGGCAGCTGGTGGCCTTCTTACCCGCCTGGGCACCCTCTGGGCTCATCTTCTGCTGCTGTCAACCATCACCCCCAGCTCCTTTTCTGCTGGGCAGTTTCCATCCCCCCTGTCCCAAGCCTGGAGCATTGCAAAGTGGGGGCTGTGGCCCAAGACACAGCACTTGGCCTGGTTGAGTCTCATAAGGTTGGCCTCAAACAGTGAGGCCATGAACTTTGTGCTTCTCTTCCAGACTGTCTTGACTTGGTTAAGGAGGTAAATCTCTCCCAGGCACCTGACCTGCTCTATTTGCATGCAGCAAGCTGCTTGAGCTGCTGCTTGACAAGCTGATGGAGCAGCTCCTTCATCCCACAGGGAGGAGCAAGGTTTAAACAGCGCTTGTCAATAACAGGAAGCAAATGGGGAAGCTCTCAGCAGATCAATACCTTTATCTGTGAGCCTGCACAGACCCTTCTCTCAACTGTAAATGTTTAATTTGCTCTGGGGTCATGCCTGTCAGCCAAAGGCTGCTGTGTCAGCACTGCCTGGGAGTGTGTGTGAGGCCTTGCTCCTTTCCTGGGAGATCACCAGAAGGTACCAAAGAGAGGGAAGTCAAAGCCCAGAAGTCATTCTGGAGTACCCATGGGCATGTCTGTTGGAGAGAAAAGACTTTGTTTGCCCTCTGGGAGCATCAAGAACAGTGTGGCCAGCAGGGCTAGGGAGAGTCCCCTTTCCCTCCACTCTGCCCTGCTGAGGACACACCTGGTGGCTTGGACAGGCTGAGAGCTGGGCAGGGAGGAACCCAGTCAGGTTCAACAAGGTAAGTGCAGAGTCCTGCACCTGGGCAGGAAGAATCAACTGCAGCAGGACAGGCTGGGAGGGGATCTGCTGGGGAGCAGGACCTGAGTGTGCTGGGGGGAAGCAAGTTCTGCATGGGACAGCAATGTGCCCTGGGGGCCAAGAAGGCCAAGGGGGTCCTGGGGGGCATTGAGAAGTGTGTGGCCAGAGATTGAAGGAGGTTCTCCCCCTCTACTCTACCCTGGGGAGACCTCACCTGGAATATTGCATCCAGATCTGGGCTCCCCAGCTCAGGAGGGACAGGGATCTGCTGCAGAGTCCGAGGCAGGGCTGCAAGGATGCTGAAGGGACTGGAGACTGCCTGGGGAGGAGAGGCTGAGAGCCCTGGGGCTGTTGAGGCTGCAGAGGAGAAGGCTGAGAGGGATCTGATCAATGTCTGTCAAGAGCTGAGGGCTGGGGGGCAGGAGGGAGGGGCCAGGGCCAGGCTCTGCTCAGCTGCACCCTGGGCTAGGCCAAGGGGCAAGGGCTGGAAAGTGCAGCCCAGGAGGTTCCAGCTCAAGAGGAGGAGGAACTTCTGGCCTGGGAGGCTGCCAGAGGCCTGGAGCAGGCTGCCCAGAGAGGTTGTGGAGTCTCCTTCTCTGGAGCCTTCCCAGCCCTGTCTGGATGTGTTCCTGTGGGACCTGTGCTGGACTGGATGATCTGTTTAGGTCCCTTCCAACCCCTGACATCCTGTGAGCCTGGAATACTGTGCCCAGTTTGGGGCTCCCCAGTTCAAGAGAGACAGAGACCTGTTGGAGAGAGTCTAGTGGAGGCTACAAAGATGACTGGGGAACTGGAACATCCCTGCTGTGAAGGAAAACTGAGAGCCCTGGGGCTGTTTAGTCTGGAGAGAAGGCTGAGATGGAACTGATCAATGTCTATCAATAGCTGAGGGGTGGGGCCCAGAATGAAGGTGCCAGGCTCTGCTTGGTGGTACCCAGGGATAGGACCAGGAGCAACAGGTACAAGCTGAAACCCAGGAGGTGTCACCTGAACATGAGGAGACACTTCTGTATGGTGAGGGTGGTGGAGGCCTGGAGCAGGCTGCCCAGAGAGGTTGTGGAGTCTCCTTCTCTGGAGGCTTTCATGACCTGTATGGACATGTTGCTGTATCCCACTTGTCCTGGGTGATGGAGACCTCAGCAGGGAGAATCACAGAAATGTGCAGGTTGGAAAAGAGCCTCAGGATCACCAAGTCCAACCCAGAGCCCTGCTCTGCAAGGCTCACCCCTAAACTATTTCCCCAAGCACCACAGCCAAACCACCTTTAAACACAGGCAGGGTTGGTGACTCAACCACCTCCCTGGGCAGCACATTCCAGTGCCTGAAAGGAGAGATGATTGGCTCAGCCACCCCCAGAAACACTGCTGAGAGAGCCTTGTGGCTCTCAGGGTAGAAGTCTGCTCGGAGCATTGCAGGTAGAAGTTTGGTTGCTGCTTTGTAGGCGTCAAAACAGAACCACAGAGCTGTCAGGGTTGGAAGGCACCTCAAGGCTCAGCCAGCCCCAACCCCCTGCCATGGGCAGGGACACCTCACACCACAGCAGCTTGCTCACAGCCACCTCCAGCCTGGCTGCAAACACCTCCAGGCAGGAGGCTTCCACCACCTCCCTGGGCAGCCTGTGCCAGGCTCTCACCACCCTCCTGGGGAACAACTTCTTCCTCACAGCCAATCTCAATCTCCCCACTTCTAGTTCTGCTCCATCCCCCCCAGTCCTGTCCCTCCCTGACCCCCTCAAAAGTCCCTCCTCAGCTTTCCTGTAGCCCCCTGCAGATCCTGGAAGGCCACAAGAAGGTCTCCTGGGAGCCTTCTCCTCTCAGCCTGCACAACCCCAACTCCCTCAGTCTGTCCTCAGAGCAGAGCAGCTCCAGTGCCCTGCTCCTCCTCATGGCCCTGCTCTGGACATCTGCTTGTGGTGTCACCCCGGGGGGGTGGTTCTGGAAGCTCTGGAGCAGTTTAAAACAGAAGTTTTCTCTCTCTTGAGGTCCCTCCCAACCTCTAAAGCGCCGCAGCACCGCGACCTGGCTGAACCCCGGTGTCGTCTCCTTCCCACAGGTTGCAAGATCAAAGCACTAAGGGCCAAGACCAACACCTACATCAAGACGCCCGTGCGGGGCGAGGAGCCCGTCTTCGTGGTGACGGGGCGGAAGGAGGACGTGGCCATGGCCAAGAGGGAGATCCTCTCCGCCGCCCAGCACTTCTCCATGATCCGAGCCTCGCGCAACAAGAACGGGGCGGCGCTGGCCGGCCTGCCCTGCACCCCCAACCTGCCCGGGCAGACCACCGTCCAAGTCAGGGTGCCTTACCGCGTGGTCGGGCTGGTGGTGGGGCCCAAGGGGGCCACCATCAAGCGCATCCAGCAGCAGACCCACACCTACATCGTGACCCCCAGCAGGGACAAGGAGCCCATCTTCGAGGTGACGGGGATGCCCGAGAACGTGGACCGGGCGCGGGAGGAGATCGAGATGCACATCGCCATGCGCACCGGCAGCTACCTGGAGCTTAGCGAGGAGAACGACTTCCGCCACAACGGCACCGACGTCGGCTTCGAGGCGGCCGCCCCAGCCTCCGCCTGGTTCGCTGCCAACCCCTTCCTGCCCGGCCGCGCCAGGATGATCTCCAGCTACCGCAACGACAGCTCCAGCTCCCTGGGCAGCGGCTCCACCGACTCCTACTTCGGAAGCAATAGGTTGGCCGACTTCAGCCCCACCAGTCCCTTTGGGGCGGGCGGCTTCTGGTTCGGGGAGTCGCTGCCGGCGGTGGGGGCGGAAGACTTGGGGGTCGACCCTCTGGCCTACGACTCCTTGCCCCCTGCACCCTCCCAAACCATCTGGACCCCTATGGAAGCCGTCAGCCACCTCCCCGGCTTGGGGGGAGGCAGCGGCAGCGACCCCACCAAGCCTCAGCGGCGAGGGAGCAGCCACCCTTCCACCCCTCGCGTCTCGCCCATCTTCCTGGAAAGCTTGGATCACCCTCTGGCCAGGAGAGCCAGGAGCGACCCGCCGGGCGGGGGCGCTCACCCGGCCGGCCTCCCCATCTACATCCCTGCCTTCTCCAACGGTACCAACAGCTACTCCTCTTCCAACGGGGGCTCCACCTCCAGCTCCCCCCCAGAGTCCAGGCGGAAGCACGACTGCGTCATCTGCTTCGAGAGGGAGGTGGTGGCCGCCCTGGTGCCCTGCGGCCACAACCTCTTCTGCATGGAGTGTGCCAACAGAATCTGCCAGAAGGAGGCGCCGGTCTGCCCCGTCTGCCAGACAGCTGTCACTCAGGCAATCCAAATCCACTCTTAAGTAGATAAGAGATTATCTATGGAGTACTCCCCTTCCCCCTGTCCCCCTACCCCCCACCGCCACCGAAAGGTGTGGAGGACAACCCTCAGCGCGAACTTCCTCCTGCGATCTTCTTGGCACCCGTGATTAGGGCCGCAGCCGCCAACGGAGTGGAAGGGGATTCAAAACAACACTACAGCCAAGGTGGTCTCTCCCTCCTGGCCCAGCCTGAGCTGTAGCTGCTGCCCCACGAGCGAGGGGAAGCTCCCATTGCCAGCAGGAGGGGGATAGAACCAACACACAACCACCCAACAGCCACAGCCTTGCTTTACAAAGGATCTCTTCCCCAACCCAGCGTCGGGACGCCCCGGCCGCCGCCTTTGCCTGCAGGAGGAGGTCCTCCTGGGTTGAGTTGTATTTTTTTGGGGATTTTTTTTTTTTTTAGGTTATTTTTTTGTTGTTGTTGTTGTCATTTTGGGGGGCTTTGGGTGGCTTTTTTGGTTGTGGTTTCTTTTTTTTTTTTTTTTTTTGGTTAACCCTTGGAAAGGGTTTTGTGGCATTATCAGTAACGACGTTATCAAACGACACTTCCAACGCTGCCTTCTCTACACTGCCAGTTTGGAAACAAATAAAAACACAAAAGCAACAGGGTTTTTTTTTTTTGGGGGAGGGAGAGGGAGAGAGAGAGGGGGGAAGATAATACTATATTTTTTGTTGGTTTTTTTGGGTTGTTCCACACAATGACTTTAAGCCTCATTCTTGTTTTTTTTAACGATGACTGTTTTTTTGTTGTTGTTGGATTTACGCGGATGACGATGACGACGTTCAGATGAGTCAGGAAAAGAGAGGAGGAAAAAAATCTTACCCACCCCCCCCTTTCACCAGACTGTAGCCAGAGGTTTGGAGATGGTTCTCTGTTTATTGTTTGAGGGTTTTTTTTTTTTCATTCCTCACCCCACTGCCTTTATTTTGTTTCTTTTTTTTTTGCCTCCTTTTGAGCGGAACATGGAAAATCCAGGCCCGGCTTCATCCCATTTCAACGAGGGCTTTGGGGGACTGCCTATGCTTGGACTTCCAGGAGCACAGAGGAGGCTGACATTCCATCCTTTAAAAGTCCAATCAAGCTGTTGTTACATTTGCATTTTATTCCTTCTTATGATGGTTGAGAGCAGAGCTCAAAATGTGAAGAGTTCTGGGTGGCTTGTTTTGGGTTTTGTGGGTTCTATTTCCATGTTTGGTCTGCATTTGTCTTGCACATACTTTAACATTTTTATTTCTCCAAGGAGAGAGGAAACATTTTAGTTTAATAAAAAAAATAAAGAGAGGAGTGTGTGGGGAGAAGAGAATTGAGGATGGTGCCCTTGGGGTGTTGGTGCCAGTGACCCTCTTCAAACCACTTTGAGTTTGTTTTCTGCTTCCTTTCCAATCATGAGAAGAGGTTTTGGTAAAGAAAAGGAAAACTTTTTTTTTGATAACTCAACATTTTTATGAGATTCAGGAAACAATAAAAAAAAGTAAGGAGGAAAATCTTTGGCATTCAGCAGTTTTGGTGAGAAGAGATTTAAATAAACACAAAGGAAATCTTTGGCTTTTCACAGTTTTGGTGAGAAGATATTTAAATAAACAAAAAGGAAATCTTCAGCTTTTCACAGTTTTGGTGAGAAGAGATTTAAATAAACACAAAGAAAATGTTTGGCTTTCAACCATTTTGCTGAGAAGAGATTTAAATAAACAAAAAGGAAAGCTTTGGCATTCAGCAGTTTTGGTGAGAAGAGATTTTAAGGAACAACAACAAAAAAGGAACTATGTGGGGGGAAAAAACCAAACAGCCTTTCTGACATGTCGACCTGTGGATGTTTCTAGCTTTGATTTTTTCTTCCTCAGAATTTCTGCTGGCATCAAATAAAGCAACAAAAAATAAACCCCACCACCACCCCCCCAAAAAAAAAAAAAACACATAACCACCAAACCCAAACAAAAACAGACATAGAAAAACCCACCAGGACTCCTTCCCCCCCCCCCATATTTTTACTGTGTTCTGGAGTTTGGTGGTTTGGGGTTTTGGGGTTGGGTGGTTTGTTTTTTTTTAACATTATTTTATGGTTTGTTTTGGTTTCTTTTTAAGCATTATTATTTTTTGGGATTTCTTAAGCATTTTTGGGGTGGGGGTTTTTTTGTTTGATTTTTTTTGGGTGTTTTTTTTTGTGTTTTTTTTAAGCATTATTTTGTGTGGGGTGTTTTTTAACTTTTGGGGTTTGGGGGGAATTTTTTTAGCTTGGGGCTTTTGTTTTTTTTTCCCCCCTTCCCAAGACAAAGCTTGCTGGTTTGGATTTACAGAAGGACAAAAAAAAAACAAGTATATAATACAAATAAATATATATATATATATATATTTATATAACGTTTTTACCTATATGGAAAAGTAGAAAGAAGAAGAGGAAGGGGGGTTGGGGGGGGAAGAGGAAAAAAAACCACAACTGAAAAAGGAAGAAAAGAGAGGGGAAAAAATAACAAAAAGAAAGAAGAAAAAAATTGAAAATAAGAGAAAAAAAAAAACTGAGAAAGGAAGAAAAGAGAAAAAAATGGAAAAGAAGACAAGAGAGAAAAAAAAAATTGAAAATAAGAGAAAAAAACCACAACTGAAAAAGGAAGAAAAGAGAGAAAAAAATGGAAAAGAAAAAGAGAGAGGGGAAAAAAATGAAAATAAGAGAGAAAAAAACACAACTGAAAAAGGAAGAAAAGAGAAAAAAAGTTAAAAAATAGGAAAATAAAAACAAGTGAAAGGAATAGAGATAGAAAAGAGGGGAGAAAAAAAAACTGGAAAAGGAAGAAAAGAGAGGGGAAAAAAATGAAAAGAAGAAAAGAGAGGAAAAAAAATTGAAATTAAGAGAGAAAAAAAACACAAAAAGGAAGAAAAGAGAGAAAAAAATGGCAAAGAAGAAAGGAGAGGGAAAAAAAAACCCACAACTGAAAAAGGAAGAAAAGAGGAAAAAAAGTTAAAAAATAGGAAAATAAAAGCAACTGAAAGGAATAGAGATAAAAATGAAAAGAGGGGAGGAAAAAAAAAAAACAGAAAAAGGAAGAAAAGAGGAAAAAGAAGAAAAGAGAGACAAGAAGAAAAGAGAGACAAGAAGAAAAGAGAGACAAGAAGAAAAGAGAAACAAGAAGAAAAGAGAAAAAAGAAGAAAAGAGAAAAAAACTAAAAAGGAAGAAAAAGAGAAAAAAACTAAAAAATGAATAAAAAGAGAAAAAAACAACTTAAAAAAACCTAATAAAAAAGAAAAACAGGAAAAGCAGAAGTTTATTTTTTATGTCCACTTGAAGAGTTACATTTCTTATCAAAAACAAACAAACAGCCACAAAAAGTTTACAGACAGAAACGGTTTCTACGTTCTGACTTCTCAGCATCAAGAGCTGCCTTGAGGGCACCTTCATCATGGTGGTGGTGATGATGATGATGATGATGATGATGATGATGATGAACTTTGCAGAACTTCCAAGGCTTTTTTTTTTTGGCTTGTTTCCTTAACTTTGCTTTGTTTTAGAGTTTGTTTTATTTAGTTCCACAGTCAGTATTGGAAACCCTAAGCCCTAATCCCTTAGCTAGGTAGGAACCCAGCTGTGCACACCCCCAGCCTGTCCTTTCTCACTGCCTCGTTACAAGGGCAACTAATTAAAGCCAAGGAGGAGGAAGAGGAGGAGGAGGAAGATTAAAAGCAGCAACAAGAACATTGGGTGCTTCTGTACCCACTTCTATCAGCCACCAACAAGGGGATGAGAAAACTTCTCAAAACTAGTTTAGTATTTGCTAATTTTACTACATATTTTTGGAGGGGTCGATTGGGTTTTTTGGGGGGGGGAGGGGTGTTGTTGTTTTGGGGCTTTTTGTTGTTGTTTTGGGGTTTTTTTGTTGTTGGGTTTTTGTTATGTGTATGTAGGGGGGGAGGGTCGTAAAAGGGAGAGGGTTGTAAATTTTGAGTTTTGAGTTGAGAAAGTTTAAAAGGCAAAAAAAATATGAAATAAATAAAATTACAGACACACAAAAAAATTTACAGGGAAAAAAATATGGAAAAAATTATACCAAAAAAATTTACAGGAAAAAAATTATACAAAAAATTATACCAAAAAAATTATGGGAAAAAATTATGCAAAAAAAAAAATTGCAAAAAAAAATTCACAGGAGAAAAAAATTATAGAAAAAATTATACAGAAAAATGTACAGAAAAAAAAGTATACAAAAATTTTACAGGAAAAAAATTGTATTCAAAAATTATAAAAAAATTACAGGAAAAAAAATGCACAAAAAAATTAAATTACAAAAAAATTTACAGGAAAAAAAAATATAAAAAAAAATTTACAGGAAAAAAATTACCAAAAAAAATTTACAGGAAATAAAAATTATACAAAAAAAAATTATACAAAAAATGTACAGGAAAAAAAAATTACACAAAAAATTTACAGGAAAAAAATTATACCCAAAAAAAAAATTATACAAAAAATGTACAGGAAAAAAATTACCCAAAAAAAAAAAATTATTAAAAAAAATTTTGCAGGGAAAAGCGAAAAAAAATACAGAAAAATTACAAAAAAAATTTACAGGGAAAAAAAAAATATACAAAAAAAATGCCAAACAAATTGACAGGAAAAAAAAAATATACAAAATATTGCCAAAAGGGGAGGGAAAATGAAAAAAAAAAAACACAAAAAAAATTTTAAAAATAAAAAAAATTTAAAAAATACAAAAAAAATTAAACAATACAAAAAATACAAAAATAATTAAAAAAACCACAAAAACAAAAAATACAAAAAAATACAAAAAAACCATAAAATAACAAAAAATGTTAAAAAATAAAAAAGTTACAGAAAAATTTACAAAAAAAAAAAAAGTTACCCAAAAAAATACCAAAAAAAAAGTAAATTTACAGAGACAGACTTATTAATAGTGACAGAACCCCGATATATTTTATGATAAAAGGCCTTTAACTTATGCCGGCCAAAGCACTGATATTATATATTTGCTGTAAAGAGAACTATAAGAGGTTTATTTTTCTGATATTAAAAAAGAGAAGAAAAGTTACTTAATAAAGACCTTGTTTCCATTACCCGCAGCCCTTCGCTCTCTTCCTCCTCCTGCTGGTGGTGGTGGTGGTGGCGGCTGGGAGCGAGCCCCTGCGGCCTGGGGGCTGCCCTTCCCTTCCTCCCTCCCCGCTTCCTGCCCGGCCCCGCTACCACCTTACCCCCACCCCCGTCCTTCCCCCCACTTCCCTTTCATTTATTCCCTTCCTTCCTCCTTCCTTTCTTCCTCTCTCTGCCTCCCACTCTGGTTTCTTTCCTTCCTCTCTCCTCCCTTTCCTCCCTCTCTTTCCTCCCTCCCCCCTTTCTTCCCTCTCTTCCCTCCCTCTCCCCTTTCTTTCTTCCCCCCCCATTCCTTTCCTCCCTCCCCTATCCTCCCCTCCCTCCCCCTTTCTTTCTTCCCCATCCCCCTTTCTTTCTTCCCTCCCTCTCCCCTTTCTTTCTTCCCTCTCCACTTTCTTTCTTCCCTCTCTCTTTCCTTCCCTCTCCCCTTTCTTTCTTCCCTCTCCCCTTTCTTTCTTCCCTCCCTCTTCCCTTTCTTTCTTCCCTCTCCCCTTTCTTTCTTCCCTCTCTCTTTCCTTCCCTCTCCCCTTTCTTTCTTCCTTCTCCCCTTTCTTTCTTCCCTCTCCCCTTTCTTCCCTCCCTCTCCCCTTTCTTCCCTCTCCCCTTTCTTCCCTCCCTCTCCCCTTTCTTCCCTCCCTCTCCCCTTTCTTCCCTCTCCCTTTCTTCCCTCCCTCTCCCCTTTCTTCCCTCCCTCTCCCCTTTCTTTCTTCCCCCCCTCCCCATTCCTTTCCTCCCTCCCCCATCCTCCCCTCCCTCCCCCCTTTCTTTCTTCCCCATCCCCCTTTCTTTCTTCCCTCCCTCTTCTCTTTCTTTCTTCCCTCTCCCTTTCTTCCCTCCCTCTTCCCTTTCTTTTCTCCCTCTCCCTTTCTTCGCTCCTTCTCCCCCTTCTTCCCTCCCTCTCCCTTTTCTTCCCTCCCTCTCCCCTTTCTTCCCTCTCTCCTTTCTTCCCTCCCTCTCCCTTTCTTCCCTCCCTCTCCCCTTTCTTCCCTCTCCCTTCCCTCCCTCTCCCTTCCCTCCCTCTCCCCTTTCTTCCCTCCCTCTCCCCTTTCTTTCTTCCCCCCTCCCCCATTCCTTTCCTCCCTCCCCCCATCCTCCCCTCCCTCCCCCTTTCTTTCTTCCCCATCCCCCTTTCTTTCTTCCCTCCCTCTCCCCTTTCTTTCTTCCCTCTCCACTTTCTTCCCTCCCTCTTCCCTTTCTTTCTTTCTTCCCTCTCTCCTTTCTTCTCTCCCTCTCCCCTTTCTTCCCTCCCTCTCCCCTTCTTCCCTCCCTCTCCCTTTTCTTCCCTCCCTCTCCCCTTTCTTTCTTCCCCTCCCCTTTCTTCCCTCCCTCTCCCCTTTCTTTCTTCCCTCTCTCCTTCCTTCCCTCCCTCTCCCCTTTCTTCCCTCCCTCTCCACTTTCTTCCCTCCCCTCTTCCCTTTCTTTCTTTCTTCCCTCTCTCCTTTCTTCTCTCCCTCTCCCCTTTCTTCCTCCCTCTCCCCCTTCTTCCCTCCCTCTCCCTTTTCTTCCCTCCCTCTCCCCTTTCTTTCTTCCCTCTCCCCTTTCTTCCCTCCCTCTCCCCTTTCTTTCTTCCCTCTCTCCTTCCTTCCCTCTCCCCTTTCTTTCTTCCCTCTCCCCTTTCTTTCTTCCCTCTCCTCTTTCTTTCTTCCCTCTCCCCTTTCTTCCCTCCCTCTCCCCTTTCTTCCCTCTCCCCTTTCTTCCCTCTCTCTTCCCTTTCTTTCTTCCCTCTCCCCTTTCTTCCTTCCCTCTCCCCTTTCTTCCCTCTCCCCTTCTTTCTTCCCTCCCCCTTCCCTCCCTCTCCCCCATCTTTCTTCCCCCTTTCTTCCTTCCCCTTCCCCCTTCTTTCTTCCCTGCCTCCCCCCTTTCTTTCTTCTCTCCCTCCCCCTCTTCCTCCCTCCCTCCTTCCTTCCCTACCTCCTTTCCCATCCTCCCCTCCCTTCTTCCCAGACAGGTGTCTCACAGCTCTGTCCCACACCTTGATGGTCTGAAAGCCCACTCCTGGGGAGCCTCCTCTGGCTCCTGTGTGAGGAACTACAGAACCACAGAACTGATGAGGGTGGACCAGGGTCAGCAGGTCCAGCTGCTACCAGCATGAAGAACAGGGCTGGGAGCCCTCCCCCAGCTGCCAGAGAAGGATCTCCAGGTGGTTTTCTGCTTCACCTTCAAGACCTTGCTCTCTAGCAGTTGTGTGGCCATGGGCTGGGAAGATGGAGAAGTACTGGGGAGAGTCCAGGGGTGGCTGGGAAGATGCTGAGGGGCCTTGGAGCAGCTCTGGGAGTGAGGAGCAAAGGCTGAGAGCCCCTGGGGCTGTGCAGCCTGCAGCAGAGCAGCCCCAGAGGGGATCTGAGCAATGCTCAGCAAGAGAGAAAGGCTGGGGGGCAAGAGGCTGGGGCCAGGCTCTGCTCAGTGGTGCCCAGGGACGGCACAAGGGGAAAGGGGCACAAACTGGAAGCCAGGAGGTTCCTTCTGAGCAGGAGGAGAAAGTTGTGAGGGGGCTGGAGCAGGCTGTCCAGAGAGGTTGTGGAGTGTCCTGGTGTGGAGAGCTTCCAACCCCCCCTGGGCACTGTGCTGCTGGGCAGGCTGCTGTGGGTGCCCTGCTGGAGCAGGGGGGTTGGACTGGGTGAGCTCCAGAGGTCTCTTCCCACCCCTACCATGCTGGGATGCTGTGATTCAGTGGAACAGCACATCCCCATGCCCATCATCCCCTACTGGGTCCTGAAACATCAGCCAAGGTTCTGACCTTCCTGCTGAGCTATCCCCACGGTTCTAACTTGTTGCTGGGGACAGCAAGGAGCTGCCACAAATTGCTTTCACGGTTAGGGTGCATGCCCTTCCTGCTTTGTGATGCTCTCCTGGCTCAGTGCTGGTGCTGCAGGGCTGCTCCATGGAACCCAAACTCCCTGATCCCTGCTCCTGTTGCCCATAGCCCTGCCAGAGGTAGGAGGGTGACACCTGCCCTGGGAGGAGAGCACCAACATCTCAAGAGAGCCTTAAAAGAGGCAGAGATGTGGTGCTGAGGGCCAGGGCTTAGCACCAGGCTTGGTAGAGTTAGGGAATGCTTGGGCTGAGAGGCCATGGCCAAGCAAAAGGATTCAGTGGTTCTGTGAGACTCAGGAGCTGAGCTGGCTTTTGGCCTTGGGGGGGAGAATTTGGCTGCTCCCCAGGGCTGCTCCCCAGGGCTGCTCCCCAGGGCTCAGTGCTGGGACAGCTCTCTTGAATGTCTTAGCCCTCAGCCAGTCTGCAGATGACACCAAGCTGGGTGGCAGTCTTGAGCTGCTGGAGGGCAGGGAGGCTCTGCAGAGGCCTCTGGCCAGGCTGGATCCATGGCTGAGGCCAATGGGATCAGGTTCAGCAAAGCCAAGTGCTGGCTCCTGCCCTTGGGTCACAACAGCCCCAGGCAGGCTCCAGGCTTGGGGCAGGGTGGATGGAAACTGCCCAACAGAGAAGGATCTGGGGGTGCTGGGTGCCAGCAGCTGGAGATGAGCCCAGGGGGTGCCCAGGGGGGCAAGAAGGTCACCAGCAGCCTGGGCTGGAGCAGCAATGGTGTGGGCAGCAGGAGCAGGGCAGGGATTGTGCCTTAGGCTGGGCACAGGTGAGGCTGCACCTCCAATCCTGAGTTGTTTTGGGCTTCTCACTCCAAGAAGGACATTGAGGAGCTGGAGCAGGGCCAGGGAAGGGCAAGCAAGGTGGGGAAGGGTCTGGAGAGCAGGGCTGGGGAGGAGCAGCTGAGGGAGCTGGGGGTGTTGAGGCTGGAGAAGAGGAGGCTGAGGGGAGACCTTCTGGCTCTCTGCAGCTCCCTGAGAGGAGGCTGGAGCCAGGTGGGGGTTGGGCTCTGCTCCCTGGTGTCAGAATAAGAGGAAATGTCCTGAAACTGTGCCAGGGGAGGGTTAGGTTGGAGACGAGGAAGAATTTCTTCACTGCAAGAGTGGTCAGGGGTTGGCCCAGGTTGCCCAGGGAGGTGGTGGAGTCCCCATCCCTGGAGGTGTTCAAGACCTGCGTGGCCATGGCACGTGGGGATGTCTTTTGGGGGCCAGGGTGGTGCTGGGTTGATGCTTGGCCTCCATGACCTTGTAGAGCTTTTTCCAGCTGACACAATTCCCCTGGCTGCAAAAGCTGCCCTTGGGTGAGTTTGCCCCCAGGAAGGAGCTGCCTGCCCCTCCTGCAGCACTGCTTGGCTGTACCAGCAGCAGGGCTGAGGCTGGTGGCAGCCCACAGGCTCCCCCTCCACCTCTCTGATGAACAAACAGAAAAGGAAGGTCTGTGGGGGGTTTTTTATTCCCAAGTTATCCCAGGCACATTTCTTTGTGGTTGTTGGTTTGCAAAGCTGCAGGAGGAAAAGGAGCTGAAGGATTTTGGGTGGGGGTTGAGGTGCTGCAAGTTGTGGAAAGCCAATCAATGTTTCATGGGCAGCTGAGCTGCACCATGGGGGCTGCAGGACATGAGGCCAGCAGGAGACTGCTCCATGGCATGGAACACAGCATGGGCGTGCTCAGGGACAAGGAAGAGGACAAACCTGTCAGAGGGAGGCCTAAGCTGTGCTGCCTGCACAGTGAGTGCTTGGAGGAGAGGAGGTGTGCAGGGGGAGGGTGAGGGCCATGGCTTCACACAGCCAGGCAGGTCAGGCTGCCTGAAGTCAGGGGAAACTGAGCCACCCCCCAGGCTGTGTCTCCATCATGCAAAGAAACCAACACATGGCTCAAGAGGAGCACCCAGGGAGGATCACAGAACCACTTTGGTTGGAGAAAGCCAGCCCAGGCTGCTGGTGGCCTTCCTGCCCACCTGGGCACCCCCTGGGCTCATCTCCAGCTGCTGGCACCCAGCAGCACCCCCAGATCCTTCTCTGCTGGGCAGTTTCCATCCACCCTGCCCCAAGCCTGGAGCCTGCCTGGGGCTGTTGTGACCCAAGGGCAGGAGTCAGCACTTGGCTTTGCTGAACCTGATCCCATTGGCCGCAGCCATGGATCCAGCCTGGCCAGAGGCCTCTGCAGAGCCTCCCTGCCCTCCAGCAGCTCAAGACTGCCACCCAGCTTGGTGTCATCTGCAGACTGGCTGAGGGCTAAGACATTCAAGAGAGCTGTCCCAGCACTGAGCCCTGGGGAGCAGCCCTGGGGAGCAGCCCTGGGGAGCAGCCCTGGAAAGCAGCCAAACTCTCTCTCCCAAGGCCAAAAGCCAGCTCAGCTCCTGAGTCTCACAGAACCACTGAATCCTTTTGGTTGGAAGAGAGCCTTAAGATCACCAAGCCCAACCCTGAGCCCAGCCCTGCCAGGTCACCACTGAGCCATGGCCCTCAGCACATTTGCACAGCTCTGAAACCCCTCCAGGGATGAGGACTCCACCACTGCCCTGGGCAGCCTGGGCCAGGCCTTGGCAACCCTTCCTGTGAAGAAATTGTTCCTCATGCCCAAGCTCAACCTCCCCTGGTGCAACTTGAGGCCATCTCCTCTTGCTGCTCAGGATGCTCCATGCCTGCTGCCTCCATGGGCTGTCCTTCACCCACCCCTGCTAGGCTGAGCACAGCATTGCAGGGGCAATTTCCCCCCTCCAGCAGCTGCCAAGGGGTCCACACCCACAGCTGCTCTTCCCACTTCTGCCACTCCCCTGCCAGGTGTCCTTTGCCACATCCCTGAGCTTGTGGGTGGCAGCCCCAGCACCCAAACCTCTCACCCTGAGGCCACTGGTGGCACTTGTCCATCCTGAGCGTGGCCATGCTGCTTTTGCCTGGTTGAGTGCCAAGAAAGACCTTGACCTGAACCCCTCCCATCAGCAAAGCCACCCCTGGGGTGTCCCCCAGCCCATGATGGCACATGACAAAAGGAGTTGTGACCCTCACCAGCTGCAGGATGTCCTCACCTCTGAAGCCACAGAGGTCCCATCCCCAGGACCCTCAGCCAGGCTCAGAGGGCTGATGTGTGGGCCTGGGTCCCTTTGCCCCCCACCCAGCAGAGGATGGTCCCTGCCTGATGGAGCACTAAGGACACTAAGGAGCACTTAAGTTCAATAAGAGCAAGAGCAGGGTCCTGCAGCTGGGGGGAGGCAATCCCAGGCACAAATGCAGGCTGGGCAGGGACTGGCTGGAAAGCAGCCCTGAGGAGAGAGCCTTGGGGGTGCTGGGAGAGGAGAAGCTCAGCAGCAGCTCTCAGTGTGCACTTGCAGCCCAGAAAGCCAAGCAGAGCCTGGGCTGCAGCAGGAGAAGTGTGGCCAGCAGGGCAAGGGAGGTGATTCTCCCCCTCTGCTCAGCCCTGGGGAGACCCCACCTGGAGTCCTGCCTCCAGTTCTGGAGCCCCTATTGCAAGAGGGATGTGGAGGGGCTGGAAGGTGTCCAGAGCAGGGCCAGGAGGATGAGCAGAGGGCTGGAGCTGCTCTGCTGTGAGGCCAGACTGAAGGAGTTGGGGCTGTTGAGTCTGGAGAAGAGAAGGCTCCCAGGTGACCTCATTGTGGCCTTCCAGGATCTGCAGGGGGCTCCAGGAAGGCTGGGGAGGGACTGCTCAGGATCTGAGGGAGTGCTAGGACTAGGGGGAATGGACTGAAGCTGGAGGTGGGGAGATTGAGGCTGGAGGGGAGGAGGAAGTTCTTCCCCATGAGAGTGGTGAAGCCCTGGCCTGGGTTGTGCAGGGAGGTGGTTGGGGCCCTGTCCCTGGAGGTGTTTAAGGCCAGGCTGGCTGAGGCTGTGGCCAGGCTGATGTAGTGTGGGGTGTCCCTGGCCATGGCAGGGGGGTTGGGACTGGATGATCCTTGTGGTCCCTTCCAACCCTGACTATGATACTGTGATACTATGACATCTAGTGGCACCCACCCGGGAGGTCCCCAGGTGTCCAGCACTGCACTGCAGCCTGAGACCCCAGCCAGGGCACAGCCACGGGGCCTCAGCACCACACCAGGATGGTGACCCTGTGCTGGAGTCATCCCTGGGTGCCCAGGGAAAGGGCAGATGGCAGCAGGCTGGGCATGGGGATGTTCCCCAGACCCTTGGGAAGAGCAGAACCCCTCTTGACCCAGGCACGAGGAACACACAGCGGGTCACAGCCACCAGGACATCACCAAAGAGCTGCAGGGGTCACCAGCTCAGGATGGCTTTGGTGGGAGCTGTCCCCATGCCAGAGGAGCCAAGTAGCCACAGAAGGGAAGGGACCTCTGCAGACCACCCAGTGCAACCCCCCCTGCTCCAGCAGGGCACCCACAGCAGCCTGCCCAGCAGCACAGTGCCCGGGGGGGGTTGGAAGCTCTCCACACCAGGACACTCCACAACCTCTCTGGCCAGCCTGCTCCAGCCCTCCAGCACCCTCACACCAAAGATGCTTCTCCTCCTGGTGAGTCCCTGCACGCTTCTGAGGGCACACAGCTGCCTGGCATCTCCTTTGCCCACAGCAGCCTCTGCAGGAGCAGCTGTGGGGCCACCACAGCCCAGAAACCTGCAAGACCACCCCCGGAACTCTGTTACTGCAGGGTTTCAGATGTCCACAGCTGCTTGTGCCAGGCTAGGGTCCCCTCCTCCAGCAGGCGGAGGAGCACAAAGCCAGGTGTGCCCCTGGACCCCAGCTGCTGCTGAGGAGCTGTGAACACCCAGAGCAGGGCAGGGGCCCCACAGCCCCCCTTGGCCATCTGCTGCCTCCAATTGCTGGTGCAGCCAAGCATGAACACCATTAACCCAGGAGCCCCTTGAGGAAGGGTCACAGTGCCTGGGGAGGTGACACTGACAGCACAACCTCCTCCCAGCTGTGTGTGGCTCCTGGGGAGCAGGACCCCCAGGGTGTGAGCAGGGCCTGGGAGCTGCATCAACCCCCAGGCAGGCTCTGGGTGAGGCTGGCAGGGAGTTGATGCACAGGGAATGGTTTTGGCACCTACCACCTCTTTGGGTGGTTCAGCCTGGAGAAGGTTCCAGGAAGACCTTTTTGTGGCCTTTGAAGGAGTGCCCAGCTGGAGCTGGGTGCCAAGTGGTGTCCCTCAGGGGTCTGCACTGGGACCAGTGCTGTCCAATCTCTTCATCAGTCTGTAGGCAGTGAGGTTGAGGCACCCCCAGCAAGTCTGCAGGGGACACCAAGCTGAGTGCTGTGTCTGAGAGGAGTGAGGGACAGGATCCATCCAGATGGTCCTGGGCAGGCCGGAGGAGGAAGGAGGAGGAAGCAAGCAGCAGCAAGGAGGAAGCAAACAGCAGCAAGGAGGAAGCAAGCAGCAGCAAGGAGGAAGCAGCAGCAGCAAGGAGGAAGCAAGCAGCAGCAAGGAGGAAGCAAGCAGCAGCAAGGAGGAAGCAGCAGCAGCAAGGAGGAAGCAAGTAGCAGCAAGGAGGAAGCAGCAGCAAGGAGGAAGCAGCAGCAAGGAGGAAGCAGCAAGGAGGAAGCAGCAGCGAGGAAGCAGCAGCGAGGAAGCAGCAGCGAGGAAGAAGCAGCAGCGAGGAAGCAGCAGCAAGGAGGAAGCAGCAGCAAGGAGGAAGCAGCAGCAAGGAGACAGCAGCAAGGAGGCAGCAGCAAGGAAGAAGCAGCAGCAAGGAAGAAGCAGCAGCAAGGAAGAAGCAGCAGCAAGGAAGAAGCAGCAAGGAGGAAGCAGCAAGGAGGAAGCAGCAGCAGCAAGGAGGAAGCAGCAGCAGCAAGGAGGAAGCAGCAGCAGCAAGGAGGAAGCAAGCAGCAGCAAGGAGGAAGCAGCAGCAAGGAGGAAGCAGCAAGGAGGAAGCAGCAGCGAGGAAGCAGCAGCGAGGAAGCAGCAGCGAGGAAGAAGCAGCGAGGAAGAAGCAGCGAGGAAGAAGCAGCAAGGAGGAAGCAGCAGCAAGGAGACAGCAGCAAGGAGGCAGCAGCAAGGAAGAAGCAGCAGCAAGGAAGAAGCAGCAAGGAAGAAGCAGCAAGGAAGAAGCAGCAAGGAGGAAGCAGCAAGGAGGAAGCAGCAGCAAGGAAGAAGCAGCAAGGAGGAAGCAGCAGCAAGGAGGCAGCAGCAAGGAAGAAGCAGCAGCAAGGAGGAAGCAGCAAGGAGGAAGCAGCAAGAAAGAAGCAGCAAGGAGGAAGCAGCAAGGAGGAAGCAGCAGCAAGGAAGAAGCAGCAAGGAGGAAGCAGCAGCAAGGAGGCAGCAGCAAGGAAGAAGCAGCAGCAAGGAGGAAGCAGCAAGGAGGAAGCAGCAGCAAGAAAGAAGCAGCAAGGAGGAAGCAGCAGCAAGGAGGAAGCAGCAGCAAGGAAGAAGCAGCAGCAAGGAGGAAGCAGCAAGGAGGAAGCAGCAAGGAGGAAGCAGCAAGGAAGAAGCAGCAAGGAAGAAGCAGCAGCAAGGAGGAAGCAGCAAGGAAGCAGCAGCAGCAAGGAAGCAGCAGCAAGGAAGCAGCAGCAAGGAAGCAGCAGCAAGGAAGCAGCAGCAAGGAAGAAGCAGCAGCAAGGGGGAAGCAGCAGCAAGGGGGAAGCAGCAGCAAGGGGGAAGCAGCAAGGAGGAAGCAGCAAGGAGGAAGCAGCAGCATGGGGGAAGAAGCAGCAAGGGGGAAGAAGCAGCAAGGGGGAAGAAGCAAGAAGGAAGCAGCAAGGAGGAAGCAGCAGCAAGGGGAAGCAGCAGCAAGGGGAAGCAGCAGCAAGGGGGAAGAAGCAACAAGGGGGAAGAAGCAAGAAGGAAGCAGCAAGAAGGAAGCAGCAAGAAGAAAGAAGCAGCAAGGGGGAAGAAGCAGCAAGGGGGAAGAAGCAGCAAGGGGGAAGAAGCAGCATGGGGGAAGAAGCAAGGGGGAAGAAGCAGCAAGGGGAAGCAGCAGCAAGGGGAAGCAGCAGCAAGGGGGAAGCAGCAGCATGGGGGAAGCAGCAGCAAGGGGGAAGCAGCAGCAAGGGGGAAGCAGCAGCAAGGGGGAAGCAGCAAGGGGAAGAAGCAGCAAGGGGAAGCAGCAGCATGGGGAAGCAGCAGCATGGGGGAAGAAGCAGCAAGGGGGAAGAAGCAGCAAGGGGGAAGAAGCAGCATGGGGGAAGAAGCAGCATGGGGGAAGAAGCAGCATGGGGGAAGAAGCAAGAAAGAAGCAGCAAGAAGGAAGCAGCAAGAAGGAAGCAGCAAGAAGGAAGCAGCAGCAAGGGGGAAGCAGCAGCAAGGGGGAAGCAGCAGCAAGGGGGAAGCAGCAGCAAGGGGGAAGCAGCAGCATGGGGGAAGAAGCAGCATGGGGGAAGAAGCAGCATGGGGGAAGAAGCAAGAAGGAAGCAGCATGAAGGAAGCAGCAAGAAGGAAGAAGCAGCAAGGGGGAAGAAGCAGCAAGGGGGAAGAAGCAGCAAGGGGGAAGAAGCAGCAAGGGCTGCAGGTCATTAATAACGACACCACCAGGCAGGCAGAGACCTGAATCTTTACCTTTTTTAATCAAAAACATAACTCTGTTACAGAATCTGAGGAAAGTTAACCTACAGGAAGTTATCCACAAACTAGGGTCTAATGAAAAACCGGACAGGAAAGGCTACAAAGGAACTACTGGGAATTCTTCTTGACCACTTATCAAAAGGCAATGGCTGGAAGAAGTGAAAAAAAACCAAAACCCCAAAACTGCTTTTCACTATGCTCCAAAAAAAAAATAACAACAGTGAAATGGTTGGAAAAAAACCAAGCAAACCCCCCCCAAAAAAAAATATCAAGCCTCTCATGGCGAGTTTGGGCTTGGTTCTTGACTTTTCAGGGGGTGCCTCACAGCCCTCGCCCAGCTCAACCAACCACTTGGCAGTGCCGCCAAAGTGCACCAGGAGAAGCCACAGAGGAGGGCAGGAAAGGGCTGGGTGGGTGCAGGGAGGGCCCAGGAAGGAAGGGCTCTGGGTTCAGGAGCCATGTCACCGCTCACAAGGCACCGCAGCAGCCAGCAGGGCTCACAAACCCCCTGAGGTTGTGCTGAACGCAGCTGAGGAGCTCTGCTCCACCCCCAGAGGCTTGCCCAGGGGGCTGAGAAGCCGGGCTGGCCCCTGGGGACCCCAGCAGCGTTGTGTTTTCAGAGACACTCCGTGGAGAAGCAGCTTCGGGGAGGTGGATGACACGGTGGGAGGGCTGCCTGCAGCACGCAGGTCCCTCGTGGCTTGGTGGAGAATTGCTTTGCTTTGCGTTTTGCCTCCCTGCCCAGGCCCCAGGTGCTGAGCAGTTGCATCATCGAGGGTAAAAGCAGCAAGCTGAGTGCTCACTGCTGAGCACAAATACCCTCTGTCAGGCAAATCTGTCCCAAGACCACCACCACGGTCCTCAGAGGACCTGTTCCCAGCCACAGGGACACTCTTGCTGCCAGCAGAGCAGGGTGAGAGGATTGTGGTTAAACCAAACCCAAACAGAAGAAAGCCACCCCTCAAAAAAGTGGTGTCCCTGACAACCCCTAAGCACCAAGCCCCTCTCCACAGCAGATGTTAAGTAGCATGAGGTCTGACAGGAGAAGGCAGGGGGTGGGGAGAGAGGATTTCTTAAGCCAGGTCTGAATCCCTCTTCAGAGGAAGATCCATCTGGCCACCTTCAGAGGGTGGAAGCTGACCAGGGACCCCCAGGCCACCCTGGCAGCGGGGCTGGAAATGCCAGCCAAGGAGGCAGCCCTTTCTCAAGCCCTTCCCCTTCCATGCAGAGGTTAAAGATGTCTCAGGGAAGACCCCCATCAAGACATCCACACCACGTGGAGGGTGCCAAGGCAGAAGCTCCCTGCTGCACACACTGGCACAGGAACTCCCTGGTGGTTCCCAGCCAAGAGCTGAGGCAGTCGGTCCCGAGCCGCACAGGGAGGACGCTGCCACCCTCAACAAGTGTCCACCAGAAGGAAGATGGTCTCAAAGGTAAGGCACAGGAGTTGGACACAGCTTCAGTGACTGCTGCTGCTGCTGCTACAGGTCTGCCCTGTGACTGGAGGAGATGATTTGCCTCCTTGGCACTTTGGGTGCCCCTCCACAGAGCAGCCAGGTCTGCGCCGAGCTGATCACTGATGAAGTGATTTGTGTCCTGACACTTCCTGCTCATTGACCCTGCCAAAGGGTTTGCAGGGTCCCAGCGTGGTGGCAGGTTGGAAAGGACCTCTGGAGATCACCCAGTCCAACTCCCCTCCTCCAGCAGCTTGCCCAGCAGCACAATGCCCAGGGTGGGGGGCTGGAAGCTCTCCAGAGAAGGAAACTCCAGAACCTCTCTAGGCAGCCTGCTCCAGCACCCTCACATCAAAGACTTTCCTCAGGTGCAGAAGAACCAATTCTAACCATCAGCTCTTGGGTGTGGATGGCCTTTGCTTCTTGTAAGCATTTCTAACCCATCCCAGGGAGGTGGTCTCCTCCCCTACCCTCTCCCCTCTTCCACTCCAAGTGCCCTGGCTGCCCCAGCCAGCAGCGACACGGCCAAAGCCACCCAAACCTTCCGGTGCTAATCCCAGCTCTCCAGCACAGTGAAACCAGAGTGCTCCAGCACAGGGCTTTTTTTGAGGGTGAGAAACACCAGGGCAGTGACTTCATCAACAGAAGGAAGCACAGCAGACAGGGCAACATGATCAGAAGCAAGAGACTGCCAAGGGAAACAATCGGGGAGAAAAGAGTACTTCTTGGATTCGGTGGACTGGAGGCATTTGGAGGTGAAGAGGAGCCCTGATTCTGTCACTCCTGAGATCCTGGGAATCGTCACAGCTGCCAAGCAGCTGCAGGCCTCTCTTTCTGAAGCTCAGAAGAAGACATCAGAGCAAAAGACTTGTCAAAGATGCTGCCTGAAGGGCTTCCAATCCATCACACACCGCTTGTTACAGCTCAGCATGGGGAGCAGCAGAGAAGCGGAGTTAAAGGAGTGCTAAAAACCAAGCATGAGGCTCCTTCTGCCCTCCAACCATCACCTGGTGGGCAAGGCTAATGCCATTTCAGTTCTTCTACTGCCTCATGCTATCCCCAGATTTCTCCTGAGGTGGAGCCCATGATTTCTGGCCTCTGGTAAATTCACTCAACCTGATTTCCTTGTTCTGTCCTGAACGGTTCGTCTCAGTGAAGCCCTGAGGAGGCTCCTAGAACATCTTCAAAGAACCTTCACCTGAAGAGCTGAATTCTTCTAGACTGTCACAAAAGCCAGAGGCAGGAGCAGTGGGGCTTTTATCATCCAAGCTAGGCACAACCAAAACACAAGCTGTGGCCTACAGAGGGTTTGCTGTGAAGCAGCCCCGGCCCAGCAGGACAAGCAGCCTGCAATCCCACAGCTTTAAAAGCAAGGAGCAAGCTCAGGGACTCCTCATCAAATCAACACCACTTTGTCAGAAGCAATCCATCCAACAGAAAGCTGGATTCTCCCCCAAAAGCTGAGGCACCTTGAACAGCAAGCTGGATTCCTCCCCCAAAAGCTGAGGCACCTTGAACAGCAAGCTGGATTCTCCCCCAAAAGCTGAGGCACCTTGAACAGCAAGCTGGATTCTCCCCCAAAAGCTGAGGCACCTTGAACAGCAAGCTGGATTCTTCCCCAAAAGCTGAGGCACCTTGAAGCTGCAGGGCAGGCAGCCACAAAAATACAACCACCAGGGAGGTTGGCATGAAGAGTGTGCAGCCAGGGCTGGCATTTCTTACCCCACAGCAAGCTTCCTGTTGGGGATGGAGCTGCTGGAGCTTCTCTGAGGAAGGAGTCAGAATCCTCTCCTGAGTGCCCCTCAGGAATCTGAGGAACAAACTGGATCGTTAGGAGAGAAAGGGGAGGGAGAAAGGGTTTGAGCCAAAGGCCCTGAGAAGAACAAAACACTGTTTTCCCTAGGAGCTCACAAGATGTCATCAGGTGTCAGTCTGAAGAAGGCAACACTGAAAACAGGAACAAGATTTGTCCATTTCTGGCCACTGCTCCCAAGTCTTCAGTGCCTCCACACCCAAGAGAGAAACAACTTCCCTGCAAGGAGGCTGGAGCCAGGTAGAGGTTGGGCTCTGCTCCCAAGGAACAAGAGATAGGACAAGAGCAAATGGCCTCAAGTTGCCCCAGGGGAGGTTCAGGTTGGACATGGAGAACAATCCCTCCCCTCAAAGTGTTGTCCAGGTCTGGCTCAGGCTGCCCAGGGCAAGTGGTGGCATCCCCATCCCTGAAGGGGTCCCAAAGCCATGGAGATGTGGTGCTGAGGGCCGTGGGTGGGTGGTGATTAAAGGTCTCTTCCAACCTGCTGTGTCTGTGACCCTCCAGTGAGGATTTCATTGTATGAGGGAAGCTGTAGCTACACTCTCTGTGTGTCACAGCCCTCTTAGATTCCTGGAAACTAGGCCAGGAACTTGGCAAGAAGCTCCTGAAGAAGCTCTTCCAGGACTTCTGTTCAGCAGGCTGGCTCAGCACAGGCAGTGCATGAAGGACTCAAGTTGAAGCCTACACACTTCCCAGCCTGCTGTAAGCTCTCAGTGCCTGTGAACACGCTGGAAAAACCAGGAATTCCTTCTCCTCCTGGAATTCCTTCCTTTTCCCACCAAATGGCCAAGAGACACCCTTCAGGATGAACTGAGGTGGGGGAGGCAGCTTCCTGGCAAGTCTGACCCACACAGAAGAACTCCTGGCTGCTGGCCTTTGCAAAGCACAGCCACCCCCCCTGGCTGGAGATCAGTGGCTTGGAGGGTGCAGAATCACAGGAGGGAAGCAAAACTAACTGTGTTCAAAACACAAAATCCTGGGTGGGGAAGGGGAGGAGCTAGGGGGTGGGGGGTGGGGTGGTGTTTCATGGTTTTTATTTATGCTAATAACTAGAGAGAGAAAAAAAAGCATACATATTGTACCTGCCACACAGCCAATACATCTCTTATCTCTTTTTTTTTTGTTTTCCTTTCTCCTTTTTGCCTGGTTTTCCTACTAGAAGTTCTCTGTTATACAAAGTCATTGCCAGTTGATAAGGTTCCTTGAAGGGGCTTTAAAATAACCAAGAGGAGGTATAAAAGAAAACAAACAAACAACACAAGTTTGCCATCTTGCCCTGAGTGGAAGTGGTGAACAGAGACAAAAAAGTGGATGCTGAGAGGTCAGACTCTAAGCCATTTTGTGGCAGATGTGAGTAAAAACAAACCAAACCCCAAAAGCTTTGCATTTGGCTTTTCTCTGTCTTTTGCTGTTGTTGCTGCTGTTTGGTTGGGGTTTTGTTGCTTTCTTTTTCGTTCAAGACCTGCCAAGTCTGGCTTGATTAAAAACCATGTAGCTATGAAGCAATAAAAATATCCCCCTGCTTCAGGATACTTCTCCAGTGGCAGCTCCACAAACTGGGTGGTGAGTGCTTCCAGGTTTGGTTCCAAATCTGACTGCCAGCACAGAGAAGTATTCCCATTTGCTTTAGTGTTTTTAAAATACTCAGCCTTGTCTACATGAATTGAAACATCATAATCATCATCCAAGATCTGCCTTAAGAAAGAGTGAAGGTAAAGCTCTTCTTTTGTCCTTGCCTAGGGTTCTTTTTAACTCCCTAAAGCTTTTTCCCCTCCCTAAAGCTCTTCTCCCCACTCCCTAAAGCTCTTTTCCCCTCTCCCTAAAGCTCTTTTCCCCCTCCCTAAAGCTCTTTTCCCCCCTCCCTAAAGCTCTTTTCCCCTCTCCCTAAAGCTCTTTTCCCCCTTCCCTAAAGCTCTTTTTCCCCCTTCCCTAAAGCTCTTTTCCCCCTTCCCTAAAGCTCTTTTCCCCTCTTCCCTAAAGATCTTTTCCCCTCTTCCCTAAAGTTTCTTTTCCCCCCTCCCTAAAGTTCTTTTTGCCCCTCCCCAAACTTTTCCTCCTTAAAGCTTCCCCCAAAAGCTCTTTATTCCCCTCCTAGAGCTCTTTTTCCCTCCCTAAAGCTTTTTTCCCCCTCCCTAAACTTCTTTCCCCCTCCCTCCCTAAACTTCTGGCCCCCCAACTTATTTTTTCCCCTCCCTAAGGTTCTTTTTTCCTTGCAAAAAGTCCTTTTTTCCCCTTCCTTGTGTCACCCCCTTCACTCTTTTTATGTTGTGGGGTTTTTTTTCTGGCCAAGGTTTGATGGTTTGATCTGGGGGTGTGGGGTGGAAATCACAACCAGGTTAAAGTGAAAGAAAATACAAAGAATTTTTCAGGTAATGATTGCTCCCTAATTGGGAAGGGAGGGAGGGAGAAGGGAGGGAGAAGGGAGGGAGAAGGGAGGGAGAAGGGAGGGAGAAGGGAGGGAGAAGGGAGGGAGAAGGAGGAGAAGGGAGGGAGAAGGGAGGGAGAAGGGAGGGAGAAGGAGGGAGAAAGGGAGGGAGAAGGGAGGGAGAAGGGAGGGAGAAGGGAGGGAGAAGGAGGGAGAAGGGAGGGAGAAGGGAGGAGAAGGGAGGGAGAAGGGAGGGAGAAGGAGGGAGAAGGGAGGGAGAAGGGAGGGAGAAGGAGGGAGAAGGGAGGGAGAAGGGAGGAGAAGGGAGGGAGAAGGAGGGAGAAGGAGGGAGAAGGGAGGGAGAAGGGAGGGAGAAGGGAGGGAGAAGGGAGGGAGAAGGGAGGGAGAAGGGAGGGAGAAGGGAGGGAGAAGGGAGGAGAAGGGAGGGAGAAGGGAGGGAGAAGGGAGGGAGAAGGGAGGGAGAAGGGAGGGAGAAGGGAGGGAGAAGGAGGGAGAAGGGAGGAGAAGGGAGGGAGAAGGGAGGGAGAAGGGAGGAGAAGGGAGGGAGAAGGGAGGGAGAAGGAGGAGAAGGGAGGGAGAAGGGAGGGAGAAGGGAGGGAGAAGGGAGGGAGAAGGAGGGAGAAGGAGGGAGGGAGGAGAAGGAGGGAGAAGGAGGGAGAAGGGAGGGAGAAGGGAGGGAGAAGGAGGGAGAAGGGAGGGAGAAGGGAGGGAGAAGGGAGGGAGAAGGGAGGGAGAAGGGAGGGAGAAGGGAGGGAGAAGGAGGGAGAAGGGAGGGAGAAGGGAGGGAGAAGGGAGGGAGAAGGGAGGGAGAAGGGAGGGAGAAGGGAGGGAGAAGGGAGGAGAAGGGAGGAGAAGGGAGGAGAAGGGAGGAGAAGGGAGGAGAAGGGAGGGAGAAGGGAGGAGAAGGGAGGAGAAGGGAGGAGAAGGGAGGAGAAGGGAGGAGAAGGGAGGAGAAGGGAGGAGAAGGGAGGAGAAGGGAGGGAAGGAGGAGAAGGGAGGGAAGGAGGAGAAGGGAGGGAAGGAGGAGAAGGGAAGCTAAGCTCTGATATAACTCCCCCCCCCACAAAAACTCAAAAAACCCCAGAAAAAACTAAACCCCAATCCAAATTCTGGCAGGTTCAGTCCCTTCCTGCTGAGAGCAAGGTGGCAAACACATTTTTAACACCTGGGCTTGAGAAGGGTTAAGCAGAACAAGAAGTAAAATATATCTCCAAGGTTATAAACAGCATCGTATGGTACAATCCCCCCTCCTCCTCCTCCACATCCTCACGGGGCCTGCAGCAGGGCAGCAGCAGGGCTCTCAGTCTAAAGGCTGCGGGTCTGCAATGGGCATGGTGTGAAGGACTTCATCCAGCAGCTGGAGGGCACGGTGCAAGTGGATCTCGATCCAGCAGGGGGTCTCCTTGATGCTCTGCCTGGGGTAATCGGGGCCCCAGCCTTTGACGAAGCTCATCCTGAGTATGCACAAGCGCCGCAGGTCGTCCACGCCGATCCCAGCAGCAGCCGACAGACCTGCGGGGCAGAGGCTGCAGTCAGGCCCCCAGGCAGGGACCTCCCCCAGGCAGGGACCTCCCCCAGGCAGGGACCTCCCCCAGGCAGGGACCTCCCCCAGGCAGGGACCTCCCCCAGGCAGGGACCTCCCCCAGGCAGGGACCTCCCCCAGGCAGGGACCTCCCCCAGGCAGGGACCTCCCCCAGGCAGGGACCTCCCCCAGCTCCGTGCTGAGCAGCCCCCTCTGCTCGGCTCCTTCCGCATGCACAGCTCCCTCTCGCCACACACAAGGCCAAGCCAGGCTTCACACAATTCAGAGGGAGCTGGGTCGGGAGGCTCCTCTTGCCCAAGCCCCTCTCAAGGCTCCTCTTGCCCAAGCCCCTCTCAAGGCTCCTCTTGCCCACCTCCCCACCCAGGGCTCCTCTTGTCCAACCCCCTCAAGGCTCCTCTTGTCCAACCCCCCATAGCTCCTCTTGCCCAACTCCCCTCAAGGCTCCTCTTGCCCAGCTCCCCTCAAGGCTCCTCTTGTCCAACCCCCCATAGCTCCTCTTGCCCAACTCCCTCAAGGCTCCTCTTGCCCAACTCCCCTCAAGGCTCCTCTTGCCCAGCTCCCCTTAAGGCTCCTCTTGTCCAACCCCCTCAAGGCTTCTCTTGTCCAACCCCCCCTCAAGGCTTCTCTTGTCCAACCCCCTCAAGGCTCCTCTTGTCCAACCCCCTCAAGGCTCCTCTTGCCCAACCCCCCCTCAAGGCTCCTCTTGCCCAGTGCCCCCACAGTAAGCAGAGTCATCTCCAAGTAGATTAGGCTGCTCAGGGCCCTTGAGCTACTGCTAGGCAGCTGTTAAACAAACACAGCAAGTATTTTGCTTTTCTTCCTAATCAGCTCTGCCTCTTCACCACTCTGCAAACCTGCTTGCAGCCAAGGAGACATGATGACCTTCAGTGTCTCATGTGACCTGAACAAGCTTGAGCAGCAGGCCTGTGAGGGTCAACAAGGACAACTGCAAGGTTCTGCACTATGGTCAGGGGAAGCCTGAGAAGTGCTGGAGAGCAGCCCTGTGAAGCAGGGTCTGGGGGTGCTGGGGGTGCAGAGCTGGCCATGAGATGGCACTGAGCACTGCCAGCCCACAGCCAGCCCTGTGCTGGGCTGATCCCCAGCAGTGTGGGCAGCAGGGGCAGGGAGGGGATTCTGCCCCTCTGCTGGGCTCTGCTCACACCCCCCCTGCAGTGCTGGGGCAGCTCTGCAGTGCTCAGCACAGCCAGGGAGCTGTTGGAGCAGGGCCAGAGGAGGCCACAGCAATGCTGGCAGGGCTGGAAGGGCTCTGCTGGGAGGCTCCAGGCTGAGAGAGTTGGCCTTGGGCAGCCTGCAGAAGAGAAGGCTCCAGGGAGACCTTCTGGTGGCCTTGCAGTGCTTGAAGGGGGCTGGAAGCAAGCTGGGGACAGAGTTTTGTGCAGGGGCTGTTGTGAGAGGCCAAGGGGTGATGGTTTGAAGTGTAAGAGGGAGCTTGAGAGTGGAGAGAAGGCAGAAATGGTTGAGGCTGAGGGTGGTGAGAGCCTGTGCCAGGCTGCCCAGAGAGGTGGGAGCTGCCCCATGCCTGGGATGCAGCATCCCAGGGGAGGCTGTTTGGGGCTGTAAACAACCTGCTCTGGTTGGGAATGTCCCTGCTGAGTGCAGAGGGGTTGGACTGCAGGAGCTTTAGAGGTACCTTCCAACCCAAAGAATTCTGTGATTCCAGCTGCATGTAAAACCTGATTTAGTAAACCCAGTAAATCAAGTTTGCCAGAGGCTGCTCTTTCAGCCTAAGAACTCTGAGCACCTGCAGGAACAAACTACCCTACTTACAGCTAATAAAACAGAAAGATGAGCACAGCTGAGAAACTGTTAACTCCCCAGCATGGCTAAAATCAAACCCAGACACATCCCCACAATTGTCTCCAGCAGTTTGAGGGGTGGCTGGGAAGAGCCACAGGCCAATACAAGGCCTCCAGGAAACCCTGTGGCACAGAAAGCAGCCTAGGACATAGAACTGTCAGGGTTGGAAGGGACCTCAAGGCTCAGCCAGCCCCAACCCCCCTGCCATGGGCAGGGACACCTCACACCACAGCAGCTTGCTCACAGCCACCTCCACCCTGGCTGCAAACACCTCCAGGCAGGAGGCTTCCACCACCTCCCTGGGCAGCCTGGGCCAGGCTCTCACCACCCTCATGGGGAACAACTTCCTCCTCACAGCCAATCTCAATCTCTCCACTTCTAGTTCTGCTCCATCCTCCCCAGTCCTATCCCTCCCTCACAGCCTCAAAAGTCCCTCCCCAGCTCTCTTGCAGCCCCCTGCAGATCCTGGAAGGCCACAATGAGGTCTCCTGGGAGCCTTCTCCTCTCCAGCCTGCACAACCCCAACTCCCTCAGTCTGTGCTCACAGCAGAGCAGTTCCAGCCCTCTGTTCCTCCTCGTGGCCCTTCTCTGGACACCTTCCAGCCCCTCCAGACCCTTCCTTTAACAGGGGCTCAAGTGCTGGACACAGAGCTCCAGGACATGAAGCCCTTCAGAAGTGTTAAGTACTTGGGTACAGCTTCAGGGATCCACAATTTAGCAACTAAGCAAAAACTAAGCCCAGAATAGCTTTAAAAAAACCCCAAAAAGATCCTCAGGTTCTCCTCTTCCTCTCCTCAAGAAGATTAAGTTTCCCTAAACCTAGTCAAGGGCTCTGTTGCCAAGTAATCACCACTGTTTAGAGTAACACTTTAAGGAGCTTCTCTCTCCCAAGATCATTCCTCAAGCTCCACTCCAAGCAGCCAGCAGCCCCTGTTTACAGTTAGGGGTTTATGCTGTTTGCCTTTGTACACAGCATGCCTTGGTGCTGGACTGCACCACTGCTTGCAGCAGCTGCTTCCACATCCCTGGAGACCACAGAGTGGAAACTGGTGTGTGGAGCAGGTGCAAGAGTGGAGGAACACAGGCTCACCACCACGCTGCCAGCCCAGCCCTGCTGCCCCCCTTCAAGCCCATCTGTCCTGCTGCAGCACCAGTGGGGCTGGATGGCTGCTGTCTGAGGCACAGCCTGTGGGGGCTCTCCCAGGTGAATAAAGGAGGAGATCAAGGAGCTCATGTACTTACTAATGGCTGGGGCTATTCCACCTACTGATCCTGGTCCAGGGATGTTTCCAGCTACTGCTGCAGCTTGGGCAGCAGCAGCAGCTTGGGCAGTGGCAGCCTGCTGCTGCATCTGGCGATGACACTGGCGTAAGTCAAACACCTTGGATTGAAAACAAGAGGCAAAACAGACACTCAGCTGTGGAGGAGGAGCTGCAATCAACAAGAGCTCCCACCCCTGGACCCCCTGGGACCTCTCTGCTCTCCCAGAGGCAACAAGTCCCCACCACACAGGGCAGTAAAAGCAAACCTCCCCAGGCTGGTTGAGTTTCTCTCAGGAATAGGAATAGGATAGAATAGACCAGACCAGACCAGGTTGGAAGAGACCTTCAAGATCATTGTGTCCAACCTATCAACCAATCCAACACCACCTCATCAACTAACCCATAGCACCAAGCACCCCATCAAGTCTCCTCTTGAACACCTCCAGGGATGGGGACTCCACCACCTCCCTTGGCAACACATTTCAATGGCTAACAACTCTCTCAGTGTAGAACTTTCTCCTCCCCTCCAGCCTAAACCTCCCCTGGCACAGCTTGAGACTGTGTCCTCTTGTTCTGGTGCTGGCTGCCTGGGAGAAGAGACCAACCCCCACCTGGCTACAACCTCCCTGCAGGGAGTTGCAGAGAGCAAGAAGGTCTCCCCTGAGCCTCCTCTTCTCCAGGCTAAGCAACCCCAGCTCCCTCAGCCTCTCCTCCCAGGGCTGTGCTCCAGACCCCTCCCCAGCTTTCTTGCCCTTCTCTGGACACCTTCCAGCAGCTCAACCTCCTTCCTAACCTGAGGAGCCCAGAACTGGACACAGGACTCAAGCTGTGGCCTAAGCAGTGCAGTGTCCAGGGGCAGAATGACCTCCCTGCTCCTGCTGGCCACACTCTTCCTGATGCAGGCCAGGATGCCATTGGCCTTCTTGGCCCCCTGGGCACACTGCAGGCTCATGTTCAGCCTACCATCAACCAGTACCCCCAGGTCCCTCTCTGGCCTGGCTGCTCTCAGCCACTCTGACCCCAGCCTGTAGCACTGCCTGGGCTTGCTGTGGCCAATGTGCAGCACCTGGCACTTGGATGTGTTCAATCTCCTGCCCTTGGCCTCTGCCCATCTGCCCAGCCTGTCCAGGTCCCTCTGCAGAGCCTCTCAACCCTCCAGCAGATCAACTCCTGCCCCCAGCTTGGTGTCAGCTGCAGATTTACTGCTGATGGACTCAATGCCCTCATCCAGATCATCAATGAAGATGTTAAAGAGCACAGGGCCCAGCACTGCTCCCTGGGGCACACCACTGGTGCCTGGCTGCCAGCTGGCTGTGGCACCATTCACCACCACTCTCTGGGCTCAGCCTCCAGCCACTTCCTAACCCAGCTCAGAGAGCTGCTGTCCCAGCCAGGGGCTGACAGCTTGGCCAGCAGTTTGCTGTGGGGGATGGTGTCAAAGGCCTTGCTTAAGCCCAGGCAGACCACATCCACAGCCTGCCCCACATCCACCAGGCAGTCACCTGGGCATAGAAGGAGATCAGGTTGGTCAGGCAGGACCTGCCCTTCCTAAATCCATGCTGGCTGGGCATGATCCCTTGGCCATCCTGTAAGTGGTGATCTACTAATGATCTATTAAATCTAATTCTCAGAGACTCTTCTCATAGGGTGACACCCAGCTGGGGGGGAGGAAGTCTCTGCAGAGAGACTGGCTGGATAGAGATGGACTGAGGGTACCAGTGTGAGGTTCAGCAAGTGCCACAACAACCCCCTGCAGCATTCCAGGCTTGGGGCAGAGCTGCCCACAGAGAAGGACCTGAGGGAGGTGGTTGACAGACAGCTGAAGATGAGCCAGGGGGTGCCCCAGGCCATGAAGCTTCCTGGCTTGGATCACCAATGGTGTGGCCTGCAGGAGCAGGGCAGGGATTGACCCCTGGAGTGGGCACTGGTGAGGCCACAGCTTGCATCCTGGGTTTAGTTTTGGGCTCCTCACTCCAAGAAGGACACTGAAGTGCTGGAGCATGTCCAGAGAAGGGCAGCAAAGCTGGGGAAGGGCCTGGAGCACAAGCCTCCTGAGGTACAGCTGAGGGAACTGGGGTGGTTTAACCTTCATAAGAGGTGGCTGAGGGGAGAAACTTCACCCACCTCTACAGCCACCTCAAAGGAGGCTGTCATGAGGTAGGGATCAGTTTCTTCTCCATGCAACAAGGACAAGAGGAAACAGCCCCAAGTTGTGCCAAAGGAGGTTCAGGTTGGATATTGGGAAACATTTCTTCCCAGCAAGGCTTCTCAGGCACTGGGACCAGGCTGCCCCAGGAGGTGGTAGAGTCCCCATCCCTGGAGGTGTTTAGAAGCCACCTGGATGTGGTGCTGAGGGAGGTAGCTCAGGGGCAGTGGCTCAGCAGCAGTGGTAGACTGTGAGCTCTGGGTAAGTGCTTGGGCTTGGTGATCTCAGAGGTCTCTTCCAACCTCAACAGTTCTATTGTTCTGTGATTCTATCACACCACAACCTTTGGCAACACCAGAACCTGAGCTGAGCAGCACCCTCTGCAGAATCCAAGCCTGGGGATGCTGCAGGCTGATAAAACCCCAACTTTTCCACTAAATCTCACCATTTCCAGAACAGAGGCATAGAAATGAAAAAGACAGAAGCTAGGGAGTCCTGATCAACTTTGTCAGGCCTCATTCTTCTTTGCACTTGACTGAAATGTGTCAGTGTGGTTAGAAGAAGGAGGCCTGAAGCTTCAAGCAGCGAAGTGGGGCACATTTTACATCTCTGTGATCAGCCTCTGGCAGTCTTACTACACTAGAAAGCTTGTGCAGAGAGGCTGGTGAGGTCTCTGCTCATCTTCATCACACAGCTGAGGATGAAAACCAACCCAGAGCCACTCCAAGCTTCAACCAATTGAAGAATGAGGTTTTTTATTCCCCCACAAGTGTGGCTTGTCCTAAACAAAGTTTCATAGAATCATGGAACTGTCAGGGTTGGAAGGGACCTCAAGGACCATCCAGTCCCAACCCCCCTGCCATGGGCAGAGACACCTCACACCACAGCAGGTTGCTCAGGGCTACATACAACCTGGCCTTCAAAACCTCCAGGGATGAGGCTTCCACCACCTCCCTGGGCAGCCTGTGCCAGGCTCTCACCACCCTCCTGGGGAACAACTTCTTCCTCACAGCCAATCTCAATCTCCCCACTTCTAGCTTTGCTCCATCCCCCCCAGTCCTATCCCTCCCTCACACCCCCAAAAGTCCCTCCCCAGCTTTCTTGTAGCCCCTCTTAAGGTACTGGGAGGCCAGTATCTTACCACATTTGATAACTGTCTCAGACTGGTCCTGGCTGATGTTTTGGCCAGATGCAAGATGTTTGGTTTGGGGTTTTTGTTTGGGGTCTTTTTCTTGTTCAGTTGGCTGGTTGCTTGCTCTTTTTTTTTGTTTTGGGTTTTAATAACAATGGAAGGTTGAAGTTAAAAGTAAAAGCACAATTTGAAGCCACACAGCCCTAAAACACCTAAACCAAACTATTTTTTGGCAGATCCTACCTAAGCAGAGGTCTATCTAGCCAACAGCTCAGATCTTCAGCCACAACATTCACACTGAATGGCAACAAATACAGAAGCTTGCCCAAGTTAAGAATCTCCTCTTGTTTCCAATGATTTGTTTCTGTGGCTTCTGGATCATTTCATTGCCATCAAAGACTTTCTACCACACACCTAACACTTCATTTTCACGAAGACTTTAACACACATTGAACATTTCTACTGCTTTACACATCCCCAAACTTCCCTCTCTACCTGAAGGGATTTGACTAAAGGAAAGGTTGACTAAAGGTTGTCCTCCAGGAGGATCAAAGTTCCCTTTACTCCAGGGCCTGCAGTACTCTTCCCCCCACCCCAGGGCCCTCAAACCAACCTTTATGTATGCACTTGGGTAAATCTTGTGCACAGCATCCCCTGGTGCACGTCCTGCTTCTCTGTCCAGGTAGTAACTCTGCACGAAGACCGCATGGTCGCTGAGGCACCGAACCCACACATCGCCTTCTCCTTTGCACTCCAGCTGCACCCCTTTGCCTATGTGCAACCTGAAAAACAGTGGCAGTGCACCTGTGGGTAGCTACTATCCATCACATCTTTCTTGGGGTGGGGGTGGAAAAAATACCAGCAACCAACCACAAGCTGATCTCCAGCAGTGCACTCCACCCCTTCCAACCCAAAGCGTTCCACGGGTCTATGGCTCTGTGGTCACCTGTGATGCCTTTAGCTCACACTGTGCTTGAAAGGGTAGTTATCAATCCTGGGGGGATTCATACTACACAAAGTATGAAAAGCTGGCAGGGGGAAGGGTGGGGAAAAAGTCTGTAGTGCCATGGCAAGGATCTATGGGAAGCACAGAATATGGAAGCAATGGTACTCCAGCAGGGACTGCTCTGCTCACTGAGGATCCAGAGGTGGGATGCCAAACACTTCTCAGTTCTGGTCAGAAGTGTGAAATCCCACAAGAACTGGAGTCTCTCAAGGAAAGCAACCAAGCTGGGGAAGGGTCTGAAGAACAGGGCTGGGGAGGAGCAGCTGAGGGAGCTGGGGAGAAGAGGAGGCTGAGGGGAGACCTTCCAGCTCTCTACAGCTCCCTGAGAGGAGGCAGGAGCCAGGTGGGGGTTGGGCTCTGCTCCAAAGGAACAAGAGACAGGACAAGAGGAAACAGTCTCAAGTTGCACCAGGGGAGGTTTAGGCTGGACATTAGCAGAAAGGTCTTCCCCAGAAGGGTTGTCAAGGCCTGTCTCAGCCTGCTCAGGGAGTTCCCCACCCTGCAGAGACTTCAAAGCTGTGTGGCCGTGGTGCTGAGGGACATGGTTCAGTGGCAAGCTTCGAAGTGCTGGGCTGACAGTTGGTCTTGATGATCTTAAAAGAGATCTCTTCCAACCAAAACCGACTCTGTGATTGATTCCACATACACAAAGCCACATTTTAATGCAGAGCTGTATGCTCATTTGGCTCACACCGCAGCAACCCAGCATTTTGATTGCCACAGTGCAACATTTCTGAAGACAGGGAATCATTTTGTTTCCTTTCATCTACAAAGAAGTGGGGGTGGGGAGGGGGGGGAGAGAAAAGAACCAACAAACCAGAAGTTCCAAGATTGCTTCATCTCTCTGTGCTTCAGCATCAAAGCCTGGCACATGGTGAGAACAAATGAAAATCCAACTGGCTCCCTCTCCACCTTCCCCTGCTCCTTTGTCAAATCCATACATTGCAGTCATTCTCACATCACTCCGTGGTGTGGAGAGCTAATATTCAGCTTGAATGCATAATGGCACGAGCTGCTAATTTTAATCCTTGAAGGCACAGCCACTGAAAGCAGTGAAAATCAACGTGCTGCTGCACAGCTCCAAAGGCCTTTGTGGCAGGGCTCCCCTCCTGAATGCCTTACAGTTAAGTGCCCTTGAAAGACTCTGCGGTAGTTAACTCGAGTGAAAGGAAACATCCTTTCACTCCTCACCTCCAGAGGGAGGCACAGCCCGGAGGCAAAACCAGAAGGTATTGTCACAGGCCACGGAGGGCTGGGGCTTTGGGGAGCTGCAGGAGTACCTTGCTCTCTCGATGGCTTCTGTTCTATGCACGTTGGAAAGCTGGCCCAGGCAAAACCGGTCTCCTCCAGAGGGATCCACGTATCCATCAACAGTGACAATGGGACAGCTGGAAGGGACCTTGAATGTTTCCCCAACCTGCACATCCATCTCGAAGTATGCAATGGAACACCAATACTCTGGAGCTGAAGAATGGATACAATTAACTGAAAGGCACAAAGAAAAGACCCCCCACACAACCCCCACCCCGTCCAGACAACCAATTAAACCTTCTGCGCTCGCAGCCCGGAAGGCAAATCGCAGCCTGGGCTGCATCCAAAGCAGCGCTGCCAGCAGAGCCAGAGAGGTGATTCTGACACTGTGCTCTGCTCTGGTCAGGCCTCACCTGGAGTACTGTGTCCAGCTATGGAGCCCTCAGCACAGAAAGGACAGGGACCTGATGGAGAGGGTCCAGAGGAGGGCCAGGAAAATGCTCAGGGGGTTGGAGCAGCTCTGGTATGAAGCCAGGCTGAGGGAGCTGGGGGTGTTGAGTCTGGAGAAGAGAAGACTTCAGGGAGACCTTAGGGCAGCCTGCCAGTACCTGAAGGGGGCTACAGGAAGGATGGGGAGAAGCTGTTTACAAGGGTCTGAGGTGACAAGACAAGGGACAAGGGCTTCAAACCAGAGAAGAGCAGGTTTAGATTGGGTGTCAGGAAGAAATTCTTGCTGGAACTCTGCAACAGGTTGCCCAGGGAGGTGGTTGAGGCTCCTTCCCTGGAGATATTTAAGGTGATGCTCAACAAGGCCTTGGGTAACCTGATCTAGTGGAGGATGTCCCTGCTGACTGCAGGGGGTCAGACTGAATGAGCTTTGGAGGTTTCCTTCCAGCCTGGACCATTCCATGATTCCATGCTCAAAGACAAGTTGGATGGGGCCTGAAGCAACCTGGGCTAGTAGGAGGTGCTCCTGCCCGTGGCAGGGGGGTTGGAACCAGCTGATCTTTAAGGTCCCCTTCCAACCCAAGTCATTCTGTGATTCTGCCACTGCATTTGCCATTCAGAGTGAGGTGCACATCCACCTAAGCAAGTTCAGACACATCTGATAGCACAGAAAACCAGGAAACACTGCAAGGAACAGGGGCTTGTCATTGTTACTGCAGCACACTCCCAGTGCAAGGAGGTTTTGCATTTAAGATCTCCCAAGTCTTTGTACAGTTTGAAACTCCAGATGGGTTTTGTAAGCCATCCACATCCCTGTGCCCTATGATTACAGCCTGATTTTTGTCCTCCTTTAGCATCAAGAAGTAATACACATCATTCATGGCTATGCTGATAGAAAGCATCTCTCAAACAGATCTGGCTGAAGATGTAAGAACAGCTATTCCCCAGGTGAAGGCAGTTTTCTCTCTCCTCCCTTGCAAAGCAAATCAGATTAGGGAAGCAGGGTAATGGAGGGGGGAAACATCAGAGATCACACACTGATCTTGTCTTCACACAAGGAAGCCAGACATGGGATAAAACAAGGAAGCACTGAACAAGGGAGCAGCACAAAATGGTGTGTTTTAATAGCAAAGAGGTGCTTGCACAAAGGGATGTGTTTTACTAGCAGAGAGCTGCCTTTTAACTCAAACTGGCTACAAAGGGCAGACAACCCTTGGGAGCAGGGACCACAAGAGGAGGGGAAAACCTTGACTCCTTAGAGGAGAATCCCAAGCACCCAAGTGAGAGGGGAAACCTGACATAGCAGCCAAAGTGATTCTGTGGAGGTGAATCTGCTGCTGTGTTAGGAGTTTCTCTCTTCAGACACACACTGACAGCTCAAGCTGCCACGAGCTGAAGTCACTGGGGATTGTGGGGACCTGGCACCTCTGCTGACTCAAAGGGCTCATTTCCACGCAAGGGTAACACAGTTGGCACTCCATCGGCACATAAAATCTTCACTATGTACTCCAGAAGAGCTCAGGGGCCAAGACCTGAACACAGCAGCCTGATCAGCCAAGAAAGAGCTCTCCCAGGGCTGTAAGTGGTAGTTGTGCATCACACAGCACTGTGCCCAGCAGCACACCTACTTGTCTTAAGGTCTGGTTTTATTAGAAAAGAACAAACCAGAGGTGCCTGAACTCCTTTAAGTGCTTTTATCTTCAAATAAATACTCATGTCTCTGAGGAGTGAAGAGGGTGAAATCAATAGGGTTAAAGAAGACACACTAAATCATGTGAAACACAGTTCAGCCACAGGCCAGTTTCAGACAACAACTATCAACAGCTTTATTGCTGGCACTGGTTTAGTCACTGGTCAGTGAAGAAATGAGCTGGGCTTTCCAACTGTGCAGCATTCCCTTTGCTGCTGTTCAACCCAGAGTACCACCTTGTAACCTAACACCAGAGGTCCTTCAGGGAGGTCATTCTGCCCCTGTACTCAGCACTGGTTAGGCCACACCTTGAGTCCTGTGTCCAGTTCTGGGGCCCTCAGTTTAAGAAGGACATTGAGACACTTGAACATGTCCAGAGAAGGGCAATGAGGCTGGGGAGGGGTCTGGAGCACAGCCCTGTGAGGAGAGGCTGAGGGAGCTGGGGTTGCTTAGTCTGGAGAAGAGGAGGCTCAGGGGAGACCTTCTTGCTCTCTCCAACTCCCTGAAGGGAGGTTGAAGCCAGGTGGGGTTTGGTCTCTTCTCCCAGGCACCAGAACAAGAGGACACAGTCTCAAGCTGTGCTAGGGGAGGTTTAGGCTGGAGGTGAAGAGAAAGTTCCTCACAGAGAGTAATTGGCCACTGGGATGTGTTGCCAAGGGAGGTGGTGGAGTCCCCATCCCTGGAGGTGTTCAAAAAAGGCTTGGATGTGGCACTTGGAGCTAGGGTTTAGTTGTCAGGTGTTGGGTAATAGGTTGGACTTGAGGATCTCTGAGGGCTTTTCCAACCTTATTGATTCTATGATTCCTCTGGCCCACAAGGCCTCCATGGCTCTTTGCTACCACAAATGAAGACTCTTGGAAAGAATAAACTCAAATGGGAAGAGGAACTTCAGCACCAAAATGCTAAGGGCAACACCTATCTTTTATCTGGCGGGGATGGTGACCAAAACAAACCCAAAACAACCAAAAACAACCCCAAAAAAGTGAGACTCAAACCAGAAGGTTATTAGCTTTAGGTTTTACTCACCAGGATGATTTGATATAGGAGGCTGGAATGCAAGTTCATTGTGAACTGGCCCTTTAAAAGAAAGCACAAAATTTGTCTTACACAAGGTAAAATAAGGTTTTCTTTCTTATTTTTCTGTGGAGGGGGAAAAACAAAAACCTACTTGTGAGGATGCCAGATGTTGTAAATCCCACTTATTCCTGAATCAACTGGCCAAATCTGATAGGGAAGGGAAAAAACAATGCCCACAGAAGGACTGGACTCTCTCCTGAAAGTTAAGATGCTGAGTGGAGCAAAAGGCTCTCTGAGTATCCCAGGAGAAAAACCTGCATGCTACTTAAGACAGACTCAGCCCCAGGAGAGCACAGAAACCAGATGGAACATGGGGAGATATGAGGGAAATAGGACTCTGGCTTCACAACTGCCCCCAGGCTGGGCAAGGAAATGAATCACTGTATAGAGAGGTATGTGATAGAAATCACACTTCACTGGGTTCATCAATCACAGAACAAGTTGCTCAGCATATTTTAGACCACAAAAATACACACTCCCTGAAGATGGGAAGGAAAAGGAGGGGGGGAAAAAAGCCCTAGAGAATTAATTTGGTAAAGAAAAAAAACCTAGTGAGTATGCTTGCAGTATTGGTCAGTTTACTCTCTCCACTCACAGGCAGCAGAGAGAAGGAGGAGTAAAGATTTGAACACAGCATTATAATTAACAGCAGCTTTTGCAACAAGATGTCAAAACAGGCACAATGTTGGTAGGTGTCAAAACAGGCAACTCTCTGAAGTGAGAAGTGGCAGCAGCCAAGAAAAGCTTCACTGTGGTATCACCAGCCACTCACTCATTAGGGGGAAGACAGAGGCACTGAGAAATGTTTCAGAGAGTTAGCTACACCACCACTCAAGTTTCCACATCTTGGTGCTTCTGATGAATGAGGTGGTAAATGAAGTGACATCCTAGACAGGACCAAAGAATTAAGCTTAGCAACTATCAAAACCACCACTTCATTGATAGCTGAAAAGCCATGCCAGGGTTGCCTCACAGCGGCTTTTCCCCCTCCACCATCACCAGTAGGTGATTTGGTGAAGTGCAGTATTAGGCCAGTCCTGGAGCCTTCAGTTTAAGGACAATGAGACTCTTGAATGTGTCCAGAGAGGGGCGACAAAGCTGGGGAGGGGTCTGGAGCACAGCCCTGTGAGGAGAGGCTGAGGGAGCTGGGGTTGCTTAGCCTGGAGAAGAGGAAGCTCAGGGGAGACCTCATTGCTCTCTCCAACTCCCTGCAGGGAGGTCTCTTCTTCCAGGTCTCTTCTTCCAGGCAAGCAGCACCAGAACAAGAGGACACAGTCTCAGGCTGTGCCAGGGGAAGTTTAGGCTGGAGGTGAAGATAAAGTTCTTCCCAGAAAGAGTAATTGACCATTGGGATGTGCTGCCCAGGGAGGTGGTGGAGTCCCCATCCCTGGAGGTGTTCAAAAAAGGCTTGGATGTGACACTTGGAGCCATGGTTTAGCTGTCAGGAGGTGTTAGGTGATGGGTTGGACTTGATGATCTCTAAGGTCTTTTCCAACCTTATTGATTCTATGAACTGAGACAGCCTTTTTTCCTTTTTTTTGGCCAGAAAAGACAGAAAAGCTTTAATTTGGGGTGGAGGGTTTTGTTGCACTCTACTCTTACAATGCATGCCCTGTACTAGACCCACTCAGAAGTGTGGTCACTTCTTGTACCCTTCTCATCACCTGCTACCTTAAAACAAAAGAGGCTGTGGATCTCTGCTCTGTAGGACTCTCAAGTTTCTGTGTCAAAGGCACTCAGGAATCAGGTTTGTGCTGTCACAGCTTTACTGACAAGAACTTGACTGCACAGGCTTTCACAAAGACTGGATGAGGCACTCAGTGCCACGGTTTAGTTGATGAGATGGTGCTGGGCTATAGGCTGGACTTGATGATCTCAAAGGTCTTTTCCAACCTGGTTAATTCTCTGCTTCTGTAAGTTCCTGTCAGTGGTCAGTGCACACAGACACACATCTCCCAACATAGATGGTTACATCATTAAGACATGACTTCAAAATTTCTAGAGAATAAAAACAAAAGTGTGGCCAGCAGGGCTGGGAGGTTCTGCTGCCCCTCTGCTCTGCTCTGCCCTGCTGAGACCACAGCTGCAATCCTGTGTCCAGCTCTGGGCTCCCCAGCTCAAGAGAGACAGAGAGCTGCTGGGGAGAGGCCAAGGCAGAGCCAGGAGGATGCTCAGGGGATTTGAGCATCTCCCCTGTGGAGAGAGACTGAGAGCCCTGGGGCTGTTTAGTCTGGAGAGAAGGCTGAGAGGGATCTGATCAATGTCCATCAATATCTGAGGGGTGGAGGTCAAGTGGAGGGGGCCAAGCTCTTTTGGGTGGTACACAGTAGTAAGACAAGAAACAGGAGGTTCAAGCTTGAACATAGAAGATTTCACCTCAACATGAGGAGAAACTTCTTTACAGTGAGTGTCACAGAGCACTGTAGCAGGCTGCCCAGAGAGGTTGTGGAGTCTCCTTCTTTGGAGACTTTCCAAACCCACCTGGATGCATTCCTGTGCAGACTGCCCTAACTGACCCTGCTCTGGCAGAGAGGTTGGACTGGATGATCTCTGGAGGTCCCTTCCAGCTTCTAATGTACTGTGAGACTGTGAACAGCCAGCAACTTCCAAGTAAAGAATCTGAGGGTGAAGAATTTCCTCTGGAGAGATTAAAAACCTGCTTGGCCACTGTGATTCTGGGCAACCTGCTCTGCGTGGCCTCACTTCAGCAGAGGGGTTGTGTACTACATGATCTCCAGAGGTTCCTTCCAACCTCTCACCATTCTGTAGCTCTGCAATGGACAACCAGAAACGAGCCCTTAGCATGCAACAAAACTGCTCTGGAACTCTGCACCACTCACAGTAATGTCCAGGATGCATAGGTGGGTGATGCTGAAGATGGCCATTCTGGTGGTGAGGTATGGTAGGTGTGTAGGCTGCTGTCCGACTTCCAGTCCAGGTTGTAGTACTATCTGGAAGAAGAAAGGGAGTGGTTGGCTTTTAAGGGGAGTTCTTCCCTCCTCTCTTTCCTAAATCCTCTATTTCTCCTGAACATTTGGAAACTGGTTTTTAGGGAAGCTAAGAGTAGTGCACGTATGTATATACTCACTGTGATGGTAAGTAGCTGGCTGAGCTGTAAACCCATTCTGCTGAGCTCCTGGCTGAGGCCCTGAAGCAATCTGTAAGAGTCCATCACTATGGCTACCTGTCAATATACTGGTAGGTTGACCTGGTAAAAGAACACACTACCTATTCATGAACGTTCCACAACTGTAAGGAAGAGCTCAGCACTACTGGCTAGGAGCAGACAACCAGCTAAGGGACACACACTTCCTACAGGTTTGCTTTCAGCTTGCCTTTTTCACTTCATTTTTTTTGGATGTTGTTGTTGTTTGCCACCCACCAGAGTGTCTGAAGGAAACCTCCATCTCCATCAAGACAGTTTTGCCTCTGGCAGCCCCCTTAATGTTTTAGTAGCATGCAGAGGAATCTGTTTATCGCCTGCAGCTCGGCTGGGCTCGGATCTCGTTTATCAGGTTGAAAGCCACAGGTTTTAGCTGGAGAAGATCTGGCAGGAATTGAAAGAGGCCCAACAGCAGGCCCAATAAATCCCTTATTTACTGCACAGCTTCTGTTCCCAAGAAGGGCACTCAAATTCAGGCTCCTCCAAAACAGACTGAGCAGTGTTTTCAATAAAACAAGAGCTGCACATTATCACTGGACTGCTTCCTGACAAAAATCAACCGGGTTATTGGGGTTGGGGGTTTGTTTGCCTTTGTTTTTTCTCCCAAAGAAGTGTTTCCAGAATGATCTCAACTAGAAGGTAAAAAAAAAAACCAAACCAAAACACTACAGATATTTCAGAAGAGGTTAACACAATTTGATGTTCACAAGGCTTCAGCTCAGCCATTAACACCAAACTGACCAAGCAGTTTCCACACTGGCACTCTCAAACTGAACATAAACACACTGGAAACCTGGAGCTGGAAACTGTCCACTTGGCTCCAACCATTATAGCACTGATGGGGAAAAGATATTGACTTTAAGCTGTTGTGCAAGAGGGAACACAATTAAATGGACTACAGTTTTTCTCTGCTGGAGACAAATACAGATATCACATCTCAGCTTGGCCAAACCACCATTAGCTTCAGCAACAAAGCTGCCAGCTGGAATTGAAGAACACTACCAAAGCAACATCCCACCCCATAATTCACATTTGATAGCATGAAAACCCATTACATTCAGACACCTTTGATACTGAAGTGGCAAAGAGCACATGAAAACCCCTCCACATCTCATGGCTTCAGGACACTGTGTGCTCAACTGCTCCAGTGTCCTGCTGCAGGGTGTGAGGTTGGATGTGGGTAGGGTGATGTTAACTCTTCCACTTGGACCAAATGCATAGAGGAAAGAAACACTCCAGCCCTCCAGTGGCCTCATCAAACTATTAATTAGGGCAGTCACCCTGGTAATACAGTGAGCCATTATAAAAATAACCCAGTTAAAACTGGAAGATGCATTTTATCAGCTGCACAAAATGGTCTGAAGCCTCTCAACACTGCCACCCTACAGTATATCCATTTGCTGTTTTAATGAAGTACTGAAATACCTCATCCCTACAGCAATTATTGCAGTATCAGCCATAGTGTTTTATCAGTGGACACCTGTTTTAATGTGGTATCACTCTGGCATATCCAAAGCAGTCTTGTAACACTCCTGGTGTGTCAGTCACACTGAAAAAAACCTCACTGAGTCAACTATGAAGAGTTACCCAAATCATCCTCAGAATTCAAACCTTAACTTAATACTCCCCAGGCTGCCCAGATCCAGAGGCTAGCGCTCCCCAGGCTGCCTGGATCCAGAGGCTAACACTCCCCAGGCTGCCTAGATCCAGAGGCTAACACTCCCCAGGCTGCCTAGATCCAGAGGCTAACACTCCCCAGGCTGCCTAGATCCAGAGGCTAACACTCCCCAGGCTGCCCAGATCCAGAGGCCGGTTAGCAATCCCCAGGCCGCCTAGATCCAGAGCCAGGTTAGCGCTCCCCGGGCCGCCCAGACCGGGAGCCCGGTTAGCGCTCCCCGGGCCGCCCAGATCCAAAGGCCGGTTAGCGCTCCCCGGGCCGCCCAGATCCGAAGGCCGGTTAGCGCTCCCCGGGCCGCCCAGATCCGGAGGCCGGTTAGCGCTCCCCATGCCACCTAGATCCAGAGCCTGGTTAGCACTCCCCATGCCACCTAGATCCGGAGCCTGGTTAGCACTCCCCATGCCGCCTAGATCCGGAGCCTGGTTAGAACTAACATGCTGCCCAGATCCGGAGGCCGGTTAGAACTAACATGCTGCCCAGATCCAGAGGCTGGTTAGCACTCCCGAGGCTGCCCAGATCCAGAGCCTAACACTCCCCAGGCCGCCCAGATCCAGAGCCTAACACTCCCCAGGCCGCCCAGATATAGAGCCTAACACTCCCCAGGCCGCCCAGATATAGAGCCTAACACTCCCCAGGCCGCCCAGATATAGAGCCTAACACTCCCCAGGCCGCCCAGATATAGAGCCTAACACTCCCCAGGCCGCCCAGATATAGAGCCTAACACTCCCCAGGCCGCCCAGATATAGAGCCTAACACTCCCCAGGCCGCCCAGATCCAGAGGATGGTTAGCACTAACAAGGCTGCCTAGATCATGCTGCCAGAGGCTTGATCAGTGTCACACATGGCAGTATCAAGCCCTGCTTTGGTCAAAACCAGAGGTCACCTTTTGAGCTTTCACACTTTCAGTTCAGCATTTCATATCATCTCGATGATCTTACTTGTTGAAGCCACAGGAATGTTGGGAAAATTAGTGGTGCTGGTAGTGCTAGCCTCAGTAGGAGCTAGCATGGCTGGGGTGCTATAAGGCTCTGTAGATGCCCTGTTACTGGGTGGGTGCTGGATGGTTTGGACTGAGTGGCCTTCAGCAGAAGACAACGACGGCTGCCCCTCGTAGTCATGAACGTATTCGTCCTTCACCAGCATGCTCGATGGAGCTGTGGAGAAGCACACTGGTTAAACAAGCACATCTTTCCCCCAGGATGCAACTGCAAATTGCACTGTGACTTTTCCAAGCAGTAACAGTGCCATTAAAGCTACCAGGGGGAGGATTCAACCTCTATAAACACTGCTGAAGCGCTCCTCTAAATTACAAACACAGGCTTCCCAAGTCGGCAAGTGGCACAACCCGAAGCGCAGCTGGGTGGGAAAAGCAGAGTGTTTACTTGGCTGACTGCTCTCCCAATAGGAACTTCTGCCCCACAGCAAAGACTCCTGACAGCATTTTGTGCTCTAGTCCATCACTGTGTGATTGGATTTGGTTAATAAAAAGGGGGTGGGGGGGAGAGGGGGGAATAGTGGGGGGTTTTTTGTCAAGCTCTTAACTATATGATTCTGTGGTAGTTAACAAACTAATTCCTGGTCTGTAAGTAAGAAGATAAAGCTATAAGTAAGAAGATAAAGCTATAAGTAAGAAGATAAAGCTATAAGTAAGAAGATAAAGCTATAAGTAAGAAGATAAAGCAATAAGTAAGAAGATAAAGCAATAAGTAAGAAGATAAAGCAATAAGTAAGAAGATAAAGCTGTAAGTAAAAATACAAAGCTATATTAAAAGTAAGAAGATAAAGCTATAAGTAAGGATATAAAGCCACAATTAAGAAGATAAAGCCATAAATAAGAAGATAAAGCTATAAATAAGAAGATAAAAATCTGATGAAAAAAATATTAACTCATGAAAGGAGACCACAAAAAACTTCTCTTATGGAACCTGAAGCAACTCCCAAAGTCCTTTTTCAAACCAAAGGTCTTTTCTAACCCAAATGGTTCTGTGACCCCCCCCACCATACTGCACACACAGGGCAAGCAGGCAACCAGCCACCCAACTCTCTCTCTGGGCAAGCAGGCAACCAGCCACCCAACTCTCTCTCTGGGCAAGCAGGCAACCAGCCACCCAACTCTCTCTCTGGGCAAGCAGGCAACCAGCCACCCAACTCTCTCTCTGGGCAAGCAGGCAACCAGCCACCCAACTCTCTCTCTGGGCAAGCAGGCAACCAGCCACCCAACTCTCTCTCTGGGCAAGCAGGCAACCAGCCACCCAACTCTCTCTCTGGGCAAGCAGGCAACCAGCCACCACCAGATTCACACTCAAAACCAATGTAACATAGACTTAACAATGCAGACATTCATTCAGTGGATCCAGGGGCAGGGATTGTCCCCCCTGTGCTGGGCACTGGTGAGGATGGACCTCGAACACTGGGGTCAGTTTTGGGCCACGCACTCCAAGGAGGACATTGAAGGGCCGGAGGGTGTCCAGAAAAGGGCAACAAAGCTGGGGAAGGGTCCAAAGCACAAGTGTTGTGAAGAGCAGCTGAGGGAGCTGGGGCTGTTTAGCCTGGAGAAAAGAAGGCTGAGGGGAGACCTTCTGGCTCTCTCCAGCTCCCTGAGAGGACGCTGGAGCCAGGTGGGGGCTGGTCTCTACTCCCTGGCATCAGGTGATAAAACAAGAGGAAGTGGCCTGAGATTGTGCCAAGGGAGGTTTAAGTTGGAGATTAGACGAAACTTCTTCACTGAAAGAGTTCCCAAACACTGGAGCAGGCTCTCCAGAGAGGCAGTTAACTCCCATCCCTGGAGGCGTTCAAAACATGCAGAGATGTGGCTCTGAGGGATGTGGTTTAGCAGCAGCCTTGGTAGAATTAGGTAACAATTGGGACTCAATGATCTTAAAAGAGCCTTTTCCAACCCAAAAACTACTCTGTGACTCCATACTCCACATGCAGTGTAAGGAGATTACCACCATCACCACTACAATAATTCATTCCTACACACCCCACTGAGCATGTTCCAGTGGGGGGGGGAACCCCACACCTTTACACCACATGAGCTCCCATCCTGATGTTTAAAACCAGCCCTTAAATATATTAAAATCTTTGACAGTAATTCTCTGCTCCCTGCTGCAAAGAAAAAAACAACCAAACCCACCCAAATCCAGCAGCATGACAAGGAAGCAACTCAGCCTGCATTTAACTGCTGGCTAGTGAGCTTTTGAGTGGGTACAAAAGGATGAGGAGACACAGGTAATGATGCAAATCAGCAGAGAACCAGCATGCAAGTTAAAGCATGTAACAGTCTGCTGGGGATTTGGTGGGTGTTTTTTTTTAAGCCATTTTTGCCTGAATGCTTTCAATAATGAGCCCAAAAAAAAAATAAAAAATAAAATAAAAAGACAACTGGATTATCCAAATCTGCTTTGTCTGTGAGTTTCTTCTGGAAAGAAAAAAATTGTCCAAAGAGAAAAAAAAAAATACAGTTAAAGAAAATGATAATAATAAAAGTCAGGTTTGATACAAAGCCTTTACCCAGCTGCACAAGCTGAGATTTCTGAGTGATGCTCAACTGAACACTGAATGCCCAATCCCTCTCATGTTTCAGGGGCAGCAAGAACACCCTTCATTCAATTTCATATTAAACAGAACTCCCATTGTTTTCTTGTTAAGCTGCTTATTAAGTCATAAGCATTCAGCCTCAATTCAATTAATTAGTACATCACACAGGTGCACACATTCCTGGGTGGCAGGATGGGTTTTGGTTTTTTTTCCTCAGCAGCATTCAAAGAATCCCAGCATGGTAGGGGGTTGGAAGGGAGCTCTGCAGATCAACCAGTCCAATCCCACCATGCTCCAGCAGGGCACCCACAGCAGCTTGCCCAGCAGCACAGTGCTCGGGGGGGGTTGGAAGCTCTCCACACCAGGACACTCCACAACCTCTCTGGGCAGCCTGCTCCAGCCCTCCAGCACCCTCACAACAAACAACTTTCTCCTCCTTTTCAGGTGGAACCTCTAGGGGTCCATTTTGTGCCCACTGTCCTGCCCCTAGCACCACAGACACAAGTCTGGCCACAGCCTCTTGCCCCTCAGCCTTTATCACTTGCTGAGCATTGCTCAGATGTGCTCTGGGCTGCTCTGCTCCAGGCTGCACAGCCCCAAGGGCTCTCAGCAGCTTTGCAGCCTCTGCTGGACTCTCTCTAGCAGTTCCCTGCCTCTCTGGAACTGGGGAGCCCAGAACTGGACACAATACTCCAGCTGTGTCCTCACTGGGGCAGAGCAGAAGGAGAGGAGAGCGTCCCTTGACCTTTTGGCCACACTCTCCATGTGCCTCAGGAGACCACTCAGCTTTCGTGTTTTCCTTTCCTCCTGGGGTTTAGTAAATACAACAGCCAACAGAACTGCTTACCAGAACTCTGTAGTGTCAGTCCTGAGAGATCTTTAAAGAGAAGAACAAGAGAAAGGGGTGTGGAGGGTTACACACACACACACAGACAGATCTTCAACAAGGTTTGAACATTAAGCTTGTAAATCTTCATTCAAGATCCTACAGATCACCCCCCCCCACAACCCCAGCTCCACCACACCACCAATCCCCATGACAAATTATTCCTAGGACAGAAGTTAAAACAGAGGAGCTTGAAAGTCTCCATGCTAAGTTATTCCTAGGATGAAAGTTAACACAGAAAGGCTTAAAAAGCAAAGCCACAAAACTGCTCTTTCCCATTTGGAATAAATGAGCAATTCCATCAAGAGGCTGGGCAAGAGCATGTGAGAGTAACTGATCATGAGGATCATTAATGCTTCTAACTCAGGCCTGCTCTTTTTCTGCAGCCAGAGGGAAAACACTGGGCTCTTTCCACCCCCCAAGTCCATTCCCCCACTGCTCTCTCTACAACCAAGAGTGGACTTACCAATGCCAGGTGATACTACACGCTCGTAATGGTAAGGGTTTACACAGACACTGTCACATTTTAAGTCAAAAGCATACTGACAATATTTAACATGCTTGAGTTCATTTTTGTGAAGATCAGGCCACCTCCAGAGACGAGCATAAATCACATGAGGGAATCCCTTGCGACCAGCCACCTAACAGAAACACAACAAACCCAACCACGGTGAGGCACAGGAAGCTGGCTGGGGTGCAAGCAGCCAAGTGGTGGCACTTCACTCAGTGAGGGGCAAAGCACCACCCACAACCTCCCTCCATCAGCACCACAACATCAACAAAAAGGAACAAGTAGTGTGAAGTTCACAGGCTCACAGGATGTCAGGGGTTGGAAGGGACCTCCAGAGGTCATCCAGCCCAAGCCCCCTGCCAGAGCAGCACCACAGAACCCAGCACAGGTCCCACAGGAACACATCCAGACAGGGCTGGGAAGGCTCCAGAGAAGAAGACTCCACAACCTCTCTGAGCAGCCTGCTCCAGGCCTCTGGCAGCCTCCCAGGCAAGAAGTTCCTCCTCCTCTTGAGCTGGAACCTCCTGGGCTGCACTTTCCATCCCTTGCCCCTTGGCCTAGCCCAGGGTGCAGCTGAGCAGAGCCTGGCCCTGGCCCCTCCCTCCTGACCTCCAGCCCTCAGCTCTTGAGAGACATTGATCAGATCCCTCTCAGCCTTCTCCTCTGCAGACTCAACAGCCCCAGGGCTCTCAGCCTCTCCTCCCCAGGCAGTCTCCAGTCCCTTCAGCATCCTTGCAGCCCTGCCTTGGACTCCCTGCAGCAGATCCCTGTCCCTCCTGAGCTGGGGAGCCCAGAGCTGGATGCAATATTCCAGGTGAGGTCTCCCCAGGGCAGAGTAGAGGGGGAGAACCTCCTTCAGTCTCTGGCCACACACTTCTCAGTGCCCCCCAGGACCCCCTTGGCCTTCTTGGCCCCCAGGGCACATTGCTGTCCCATGCAGAACTTGCTGCCCACCAGCACTGCCAGGTCCTGCTCCTTAGGGCTGCTCCCTGCACCTCACAATAGGGCAGGTTGCTCACAGCAACCTCCAGCCTGGCCTTCAAAACCTCCAGGCATGAGGCTTCCACCACCTTCCTGGGCAACCTGTGCCAGGCTCTCACCGCCCTCACAGAGAAGAACTTCTTCCCAAGATCATCCAGTCCAACCCCCCTGCCAGAGCAGGGCCAGAGAATCCTGCACAGGTCACACAGGGACACATCCACATGGGGCTTGAAAGTGTCTAGAGAAGGAGACTCCACCATACCCCTAAGGATCTTGCATCACTCCCGCCCTGGAGCAGGCTGCCCAGAGGGGCTGTGGAGTCTCCTTCACTGGAGACACTCAAAACCCACCTGCAGGCCTTCCTGTGTGACCCTCCACCATATTCCTAAGGACCCTGCATCATTCCTGCCCTGGAGCAGGCTGCCCAGATGGGCTGTGGAGTCTCCTTCACTGGAGACACTCGAAAACCCACCTGGATGAGTTCCTGTGTGACCCTCCACCATACCCCTAAAGATCCTGCATCATTCCTGCCCTGAAGCAGGCTGCCCAGAGGGGCTGTATAGTCTCCTTCACTAGGGACACTCAAAACCCACCTGCAGGCCTTCCTGTGTGACCCTCCACCATATTCCTAAGGACCCTGCATCATCTCTGCCCTGGAGCAGGCTGCCCAGAGGGGCTGTGGAGTCTCCTTCACTGGAGACACTCAAAACTCACCTGGATGAGGTTCTATGTGACCCTCCACCATACCCCTAAAGATCCTGCATCATTCCTGCCCTGGAGCAGGCTGCCCAGATGGGCTGTGGAGTCTCCTTCACTGGAGACACTCGAAAACCCACCTGGATGAGTTCCTGTGTGACCCTCCACCATACCCCTAAAGATCCTGCATCATTCCTGCCCTGAAGCAGGCTGCCCAGAGGGGCTGTATAGTCTCCTTCACTGGAGACACTCAAAACCCACCTGCAGGCCTTCCTGTGTGACCTACCCTAAGTGATGCTGCCCTGTCAGTGGGGTTGTACCAGACAAGCCCCGGAGGTGCCTCCCAACCTCTACCATTCCGCGCTTCACGAGGAGCACACAGCCCCCTTGTGGTGCTGACCTGCAGCCTCCCATCCAGCGTCCTCTGTATCGTGACACACTTGCTGGGGTGGGCCCCGTTGGTGGTGATGGCTGTGATCAGCGAATCCAGCTCATCCTTCTTCTCCTTCAGCTTCTTGACCAGGCTCTCGATGGCGCGCTTGGCGAAGGTCTCGCTCTCCCCGCCCTGGCGGTGGCACATCAAGCTGTGCACAATGCTCAGACAGGCATCATTGCTTGTGGGCGTGTTGGTAATAGACATATTGTCCATTGGTCACAGCTCTGGGGTGGGGGTGGTTGGGCCCTGGGGCTTTGCTGCTCTCTCCTCTTCCTTTCAGATCAAGTGCCAGTCGTCCGTGGGGGGGGTCTGCTGCGGCAGGGGGAGGGTGGCTGTGACTTCCAAGCTGGTGAAGAGATGATCCAAGGGAAGGGTTGGATGCACTGAGTCTCCAGCAAACCTAGCAGGGAAAAGCATCTGTGTTAGAGCTGGGCTGTAACACCTTGCAGGGCATCTTTCATAGAATCAGTCAGGGTTGGAAGGGACCACAAGGATCACCCAGTTCCAACCCCCCTGCCATGGCCAGGGACACCCCACACTACATCAGCCTGGCCACAGCCTCAGCCAGCCTGGCCTTAAACACCTCCAGGGACAGGGCCCCAACCACCTCCCTGCACAACCCAGGCCAGGGCTTCACCACTCTCCTGGGGAAGAACTTCCTCCTCCCCTCCAGCCTCAATCTTTCTGAGCCTTTTGTTTTTAACCTTCCTTTTCTATCTTTTTGTCTTTTTTTCCTTACTTTTCTCCTCCCTATTTTCATTTTATTTTTATATTTATTTCCTTTTTCTTTCCATTGTTACTTTCTTTTTTCCTTTTGATTTTCCTTCCATTTTGATTTTCTTTCAACTTACATTAATTTTCTTTGATTTTATTTTGATTTTCTCTCATTTTTACTTTTTCTTTCAATTTGTTTTTTAACATTTTTTTTTCTCTCCAATTTTTCCAATTTTCCTCTCCAATCCATTTCCAATTTTCCTTTTGATTTTTCCAATTTTATTTTGATTCTTTTTCCTTTTGATTCTATTTCAATTTGATTTTATTTTATTCAAATTTATTTTTATTTTCTTTATATTTTTTTCTGTTTTCAAGGTTTTTTACACTTTTATGTTTTTATTTCCATCCTCTCCCCTCCTCTCCCTTCTCTCCCCTCCTCTCCCTCCTCTCCTCTCCCCTCCTCTCCCTCCTCTCCCCTCCTCTCCCTCCTCTCCCCTCCTCTCCCTCCTCTCCCCCCTCCTCTCCCTCCTCTCCCCTCCTCTCCCCTCCTCTCCCTTCTCTCCCCTCCTCTCCCTTCTCTCCCCTCCTCTCCCTTCTCTCCCCTCCTCTCCCTTCTCTCCCCTCCTCTCCCTTCTCTCCCCTCCTCTCCCTTCTCTCCCCTCCTCTCCCTTCTCTCCCCTCCTCTCCCTTCTCTCCCCCCTCCCCTCTCCCTTCTCTCCCCTCCTCTCCCTTCTCTCCCCTCCTCTCCCTTCTCTCCCCTCCTCTCCCTTCTCTCCCTCCTCTCCCTTCTCTCCCCTCCTCTCCCTTCTCTCCCTCCTCTCCCCTCCTCTCCCTTCTCTCCCTCCTCTCCCTTCTCTCCCCTCCTCTCCCCTCCTCTCCCTTCTCTCCCTCCTCTCCCTTCTCTCCCCTCCTCTCCCTTCTCTCCCCTCCTCTCCCCTCCTCCTCTCCCTTCCTCTCCCATCCTCTCCCATTTTCCTTTTTGGCTTTCTATTCCATTTTCAAGCTAAGTGCAGGGCATTCTAAAGCATGGACACACAACCACACACAAAAAAATGTATTGCTAAAACAGACATTTTTTCCCCAGTTTGAAATACAAAATCATTTCATTCCCCCACCCACCCAGTAACAGCATTTCAATGAAGCTTACAGTTCATATACAGAGCATAGCAAGGCAGGGATTGTTAGGATGGAAGGCCTCTGGATCAGGAAAGGGAGAAAGGGGACAGGGACATCCTAGCTTCTTAGTGGTAGGATGAAACCAAGGAAAAACACTGACTGGGAATCAAGGGGGCACTGATTTAAGGCATGTGTGAAGCAGCATGAATGCACACCAGAATGAGCTGTCATCTTCATTCCACAGTCTTCTTCATGTAGTGTTTCACCTCAAGATTAAACTCTACTCCTCTTTTCCTAATGAGAAAGGCCAAAGTTGCACCTGGCCATGGAATTTCCTATGCTGTGGATCTTCACACAGGAAAATCCCAACAGGTTCATTTGTCTTTTGTCTGTTTGGATCCAGCTCCTTTTGGATCAAGACAAACTAAGAGGAGTCACCTAAAGTGCACTTCCAAACTGTCTCAAGCAGAACTGCCCTAATTAAACTAAATACAAAGACAAGGAGTGAAGTCCCTCCTAACACATCCAGTCTTTAAACACCACTGTTAAGAACCTGCAGTGGCTTCTGGGCATGAAGTCCTCCTTCCCCCAGCAGGCACACCTCAGCCTTTTGAAGTTTGCTTTAATTCACAGGGTGGAAGAGGAGCTGGGCCTGATTTTCTCAGTTCTTTCTGGATAAAACATAGTAATTATCTCACTCAGAAGAGGACAGCAGAGTTTGTGCCCTGATGGAAAAGGAGTCTGGGGTCATCAAAAAGCTGCCTTGGTTCTTCAAAGAGCTCTGGCTTCAGGCAGTCATCCTCAAACACCATTCCACCAACAACTTCATGGTCTCACTTTAAGACACTGGCAGCAAATACACACCAAATAAGTGACTGATTAATATTTTCCTCCCAATTTCAACTTGCACACAGCATGTTTTGGGGGAAAAAAAAAGCCCCAAACACACAGCAAATCCTTCCCCCTCCCCCCATTTCCCATGGCTGTAAGGATGCTTCTGGACTGAGTTTCTCCCCAAGGAAAACAACCACCACCTAAAAGTTTTGAGTCAGATCGTTTCACCTAGGTCTGAAAAGCTTCTCCCTCAATATTAGGGGTTGGGTTTGGGTTTTGGGTTGGTGTTTTTTTGGCACTTCAAACTCAATAATAAGCCTCTTTTAAAAGTCAAACTTTAACCTGCCAGTCATTCTCCATAGCAACTCGCATAAATCTCCAAGAGCCTGCCAGCTAAAACAGAAGAGAACATCATTTTCCTTAAATATAAACCAGCATGACAGAGAGATATGCATAAATAATCATAAATAAGGGACTTGAGAAAGCTTACCAGCCAAAAGAGCCTTAAATAAAGCAGCTTAAAATTAGACATGCAGCTCTATCTTACTACACCCCCAGAACCATGAATGAGAGCTTTGCCTGCTGACTCCCTGAAGACTTAGGATCAAGCAAAGAAATCCTTATTTAGGTGGAACCATCCTCAGAAATGTTGAGTCACCCCTCAGCTGCCACCGTGCTGGAGAGGAGCTTCTGACTGTTCAGCACTTTCGGAAGCTGGGCCACTCGGTCAGGATTTGGAGCACTGCTACGTGCTGCTGCGCGGGGAAGCCAGGAGCCTGCCTTCGCAAGCCTTCCCCCCACCCCCCCACTCAAACCCTGTCCTTCTGATCCCCAGGATAAAGGGGGTGAGGTCAGGGGCTCTCAATCTGTCACTCACTGATCCAAAACATCAGAAGCCTCAGTATGTTTCACAGGCCAGCCAAGTTTGCACGTTCCAGGAACCTCGCTTCGCACCAAACAGCTCTGCAAACCCATCCCCGAGTCACACATCCAAGAGGTGCCTTAACACCTCCTTACTACACCACTTTCATGTGTGCAAATACAAGCAAAAGGCAGTCTCAGTGCCTGGTATTTTTAGAAGGCAGCCTCTGAAGCTGGAGGTTGCAGCATGGCCTCAGCCATGGAGAAGTAGATGTCCTGCAGAACGACAGCAAGCTTGCGTGACAGAACCGTTCCCTTGAGGGGAGCAGGGAAGGTCAAAACACCTCTCTGAGCCTGTGCCCCAGCCCAGGAGGTGACTCCACGATGCAGCTGCACAGTGGAGTAAGCAGTGCCCCATCTATGGAGAAAAGATCTTCTTACTCTCCTTCACCAAGTAGTATCACAGCAGCATAGCATGGAGGGGGTTGGAAGGGAGCTCCGGAGCTCACCCAGCCCAACCCCCCCTGCTCCAGCAGGGCACCCCCAGCACCCTGCCCAGCAGCACAGTGCCCAGGGGGGGTTGGAAGCTCTCACACCAGGACACTCCACAACCTCTCTGGCCAGCCTGCTCCAGCCCTCCAGCACCCTCACAACAAACAACTTCCTCCTCCTGCTCACATCCAACCTCCTGGGGGACACTTTGTGCCCCTTGTGCTGTCCCTGGGCACCACTCAGCAGAGCCTGGCCCCAGCCTCTTGCCCCTCAGCCTTTATCTCTTGCTGAACATTGCTGAGATGCCCTCTGGGGCTGCTCTGCTCCAGGCTGCACAGCCCTAGGGGTTCTCAATCTTTGCTCCTCACTCCCAGAGCTGCTCCAGGGCCCCCCAACATCTTCCTAGCCTCCACTGGACTCTCCCCAGTAGTTCCCTGTCTCTTGTACTGGGGAGCCCAGAACTGGACACGGGGCTCCAGATGTGGCCTCACAAAGACAGAGTAGAAGAGAAGAACCTCTCTTGTCCTGATGGTCAAGATGCAACCCACACAAATGTATGGACCCAGAAATACAAACCCCAGAAGCTGAAAGCACAAGCAACGTGGAGCTGGGCACAGGACTCCAGATGTGGCCTTACTCAGGCAGAGTAGAGGGGGAGAAAATATCACGGAAACATAAATGAGCTTTGAGGGAAAAGGGGTGGAGAAGAGACAGGGAACAGAAGCAAAGGAGTAGCAGGAAACAGTGGAGCTCTCAGCTTCATCTACCAAAGGTTTCTTTCCTCTCACACAGAAAACAAAATGAGACAAGCTAAAATGCTAACCACCTGCAAAGTCAGAGAGATACCTCATCATGCCATAGAAAGCAACCACTGACTAGGGAAGAAATAACTAAGCATGAAGAGATATGCTATGAAACAAGTGCACAGCAGCCAGTGCTCTGCCTCAGTCCAGGTATGGGAACAAGAAGACACCCTGGCCTGGATCAGCAGTTCTGTGGCCAGCAAGACTGGGGCAGAGGTTGTCTCCTGTCACTCAGCACAGGTGAGGTCACATCTTGAATTCTGGGTTCAGTTCTGGGCTCCTCACTCCAAGAAGGACATTTCCCTGGGCATGGTCAGGCATCTGGAGAACAGTCTGGGGAACAGGGCTGGTGAGAAGCAGCTGAGAGAGCTGGGGTTGCTCAGCCTGGAGAAAAGGAGGCTGAGGGGAGACCTCATTGCTCTCCGCAGCCCCCTGAAAGGAGGCTGGAGCCAGGTGGGCTTGGTCTCTTCTCCCTGACAGTAAGTGACAGCACAAGAGGAAATGGCCTCAAGTTGCATCAGGAGTAGTTTAGGTTGGACATTAGAAGAAAGTTCTTCACTGAATGGCTTCTCAAACACTGGAATAGGCTCCCCAGGGAAGTGGTTGAATCCCTGTCCCTGAAAGGGTTTCACAGCCACAGAGAGGTGGTGCTGAGTGGCATGGTCTAGCAACAGCCTTGGAAGAGTTAATGGCTGGACCTGATGATCTTAAAGGTAGCACAACTAAAACAACTCCATGCTTCTGTCCTACCAGCCCAAGAACCTGAGGAGGAGATAAATCTGAAAGGTTCAGACTGCCAGGTAACTGATACCAACTCTGATGCCCTGCAGCAAACACACTACCACCTCAGAGAACCTAAGCAGTAACCATGAACTGAAACTCTTCCCTGGAGAGAGGCATGGAGTGGCACAAGCACCACAACTCCTCTGTGGCCCCCTAGCTCCCCAGGGCTGCCCCTGCTGCAGGCTTGAGGGAGATCTTTTCAGCCTGTGCAATGAAATTCAAAACATGAAGCAGCTGTCTAAAATTAAAAGTGCAGTGCTGCTGCCACATGCCTCATTTCCACCTCCCTGGAGAACTCAAGGCAGTAAAGGGTTACCTGAATAATTACAAATAGGCTCTCAAGAAGCACAGGCATCTGCAGCAGCAGGAAACCTCATGTAAAGGAACAAAATCCAATGTATCATTGACTTATCTGCATGGAGGCAGCGTCACCTGAGCTCTCACAGCAGTGCCCTCCATGCTCCCACATCTATCTTATGGGCAGGAAAGCAAAAAACAAGCACCAGAGACCAAAAACTGTTCCAAGTGCTCTAAAACAAACTGCTCCAAACAGCCACCCCTTTTTTTTTCCCTGACCATGAAAGAGGTTTTCTGTTCAGCATCTTCTGCAAGAGCCAGCTCAGAGCTCCAGGAGTGCTCTGCAAAGGCAAGGTGCTCCTGATCAACTAGGGGGAGGAAGGCTAAAAATAAGCAGGGTTAAAACCAAAAAAAATCTCAACTCCCAGGGATAGTCAATTGCTTTATGGCATAGAACATCAAAACTTCACCTGGACTGCCAGTACCTTCTTTTTCCCAGCTGCACCAGCACAAGGTAATGTTCTAAGATAGCATGGCCCAGCAAAACCTAAGGGAGCCAGGGCATCCAAACCTTTCCAGCAACTCTTTGGGCAGGGTAGCAGGTATTTAAGAGAGACAATCCCTTGGATAGCCCTGGAGCTGCTGAGGTGTGTTTCAGATGGAAATCCTTCAGCAAAAAACAAAGCTGGGGAGGGGTCTGGAGCACAGCCCTGTGAGGAGAGGCTGAGGGAGCTGGGGTTGCTTAGCCTGGAGAAGAGGAGGCTCAGGGGAGACCTTCTTGCTCTCTCCAACTCCCTGCAGGGAGGTTGTAGCCTGGTGGGGGTTGGTCTCTTCTCCCAGGCAGCCAGCACCAGAACAAGAGGACACAGTCTCAAGCTGTGCCAGGGGAGGTTTAGGCTGGAGGTTAGGAAGAAATTCTTTCCAGCCAGAGAGATTGTCCCTTGGGATGTGCTGCCCAGGGAGGTGGTGGAGTCCCCATCCCTGGAGGTGTTTAGGAAGAGCCTGGATGGGGTGCTTGGTGCCATGGTTGAGTTGATCAGATGGTGTTGGGTGATAGGTTGGACTTGGTGATCTCTGAGGTCTCTTCCAATCTAGTTAATTCCATTCTGTTCTCAAAAACAAAGCATGCAGAGGTAGGCAGACACACAGGATTGCTCTGCAGAAGGTTCTGGACACTTGAGAGACATTTTTCTGCTTTTCCTGGCTAGGAAAAAAAAAACACCACACAGACTTAAGTTATTTGCTTTTACAGGGGTTATGACTCCAACTGTATGGCTCAGCCCAGACCTAAGGGCAGGGGCTGGTGATAATCATACAAAGACTTCACCCTGAAGCCCCTGCCCTGTCCATGAGCTGCAGCCACTCAGCTAAGGGGATCCTGGATCTGAAAAACCCTTTCTCCCAAACACTTCCCATCTCCAGCCTGCTGAGAAGTTACAAAGCCAGATTCCTTAGAAAGAACACACCTTTTCCTTTCCTCCCTCTAATTCCTGAGCCTTCAGAACAGCTTCAAACCAGCGCTTCTCAGCACTCAAACCTCTCTTTTCATCTTCCCACTCTCCTCCCACACAGGAGCCACAGCTGCCCGATTGGGGGGGGGGGGGGGGAGGACCATGCACAACCCCGGGAAGATAAGAAGGGAATTAAAAACACAACAAACCCAGAGGAAGCAATCACCCTGAGGCAGGCCAGGCTGGAGCTGGAAGTCAGGGATGTAACCCGGAGGAGTGTGAGCCGGGCCATCAGCGACCCAGCAGCTTGGGCAAGGCAGTTAACCCGAGCCGACACCAAACACCACCCCGGTTCACTTACAGGAGGGTGTAAGCCAATGGCAGCTGTGGAGGGATCAAGTTGTTCCCCCAGAAACTCGGTCTAAAAATGTGACAGTCCAAATGCCACCAGATAATGGCTGCAAAGACAGAGGCAAAAGGCCCCCAAGACACCCACCCCACCCCTCCCCAGCCCGGGGCGCTTGCTCAGCACGCATTTTACCAAGCTTTTATCGAGCAACCAGATGTTTCCCAAACAAGAGGCAAGGCTGAGGCTCTGGGAGACTTGACACTGTGTGTGGGACCAAGGACAAGAAGGGTGATAACGATTCTGTGATAGGGAGGCATCAGGGGACAGCATGTGAACGAAGACGCTAAGAATGGTGAAGCGCTGGATAGCGAGGTGGGGGTGGAATAAAAACATAAAGCACATTGGCACAGCCTTGGCACAAAGAATTCCAGCAAAAGCCCCAGCTGGATGGCAGCTCTGCAAAGGAGGTGGAAGTGCTGGTGGACAGCAAGGTCACCAGGAGGCACAAACGTGGCCTCATGGCCCAGAAAGCCAGAGGCATCCTCCATTAAGCAGCATGTGGCCAGCAGGAGGAAAGAGGTGGTTCTCCCTCTCCACTCTTGCCCTAGGGAGGTCACATCTGGAGCACTCTGCCCAGTTTTGGGCTCCCCCGTACAAGAGGGACAGGAAACTGATGGAGAGAGTGCAGCAGAGGCACTGAAGATGCTGAGGGGCCCTGGAGCAGCTCTGGGAGTGAGGAGCAAAGGCTGAGAGCCCCTGGGGCTGTGCAGCCTGCAGCAGAGCAGCCCCAGAGGGCATCTGAGCAATGCTCAGCAAGAGAGAAAGGGCAAGAGGCTGGGGCCAGGCTCTGCTCAGTGGTGCCCAGGGACAGCACAAGGGGCACAAAGTGCAACCCAAGAGGTTCCATTTGAACAGGAGGAGAAAGTTGTTTGTTGTGAGGGTGCTGGAGGGCTGGAGCAGGCTGGCCAGAGAGGTTGTGGAGTGTCCTGGTGTGGAGAGCTTCCAACCCCCCCTGGGCACTGTGCTGCTGGGCAAGCTGCTGTGGGTGCCCTGCTGGAGCAGGGGGGTTGGACTGGGTGAGCTCCAGAGCTCCCTTCCAACCCCCCCTGGGCACTGTGCTGCTGGGCAAGCTGCTGTGGGTGCCCTGATGGAGCAGGGGGGTTGGACTGGGTGAGCTCCAGAGCTCCCTTCCAACCCCCCCCGGGCACTGTGCTGCTGGGCAAGCTGCTGTGGGTGCCCTGCTGGAGCAGGGGTGGGTTGGGTGAACTCCAGAGGTCCCTTCCAACTGCTCCCATGCTGGGACTCTGTGATTCCATAGTGGCCCTTTGAAAAGCTTTGATAGAGAAGATGAGCTCAGAGAAGACTGGGACACAGTGCTGGAGGTCCAGAGATGCTGGTAAACAAGACTGATTAATATGCCAAAGGGGAGTCAGGGGAACAGAGAGCAGGCACAGAGCAGAAGTGAAGGAAGAGCGCAATATGGATTTGTAACAACATGCACAAGAGGCCTGAACTAAACAGTTGTGAGGGAAATCCAACCAGATAAAAATCAAAGCAAAGAGGTTCTACATGTGCTGAGCATCAGATGACACAGAGCTGGGTCTCAGGAAGCCTTTAAATGGCAAGGCTGAGGCAGATTTGCCATTTTTATTACAAACTGATCAGATAACAGTTCTAGGTCACCTCAGAGCACTTCAGATGATCACTGTAGATCCCTGCACAGCATGGCACATTTTGGAAGGGAGCTCTGGAGCTCACCCAGCCCCAACCCCTCCCTGCTCCAGCAGGGCACCCCCAGCACCCTGCCCAGCAGCACAGTGCCCAGGGGGGGTTGGAAGCTCTCCACACCAGGACACTCCACAACCTCTCTGGCCAGCCTGCTCCAGCCCTCCAGCACCCTCACAACAAACAACTTTCTCCTCCTGCTCACATCCAACCTCCTGGGGGACACTTTGGGCCCCTTGCCCCTTCTGCTTTCCCTGGGCACCACTCAGCAGAGCCTGGCCCCAGCCTCTTGCCCCTCAGCCTTTCTCTCTTGCTGAGCATTGCTCAGATGCCCTCTGGGGCTGCTCTGCTCCAGGCTGCACAGCCCCAGAGGCTCTCAGCCTTTGCTCCTCACTCCCAGAGCTCCTCCAGGGCCCCTCAGCATCCCTGTAGCTTCTGCTGGACTCTCTCCAGCAGTTCCCTGTCTCTTTTGAACTCCCACCTGAACTATTCTGCACTAAACACTTCAAGCACAGATCTTTAACAGCTGCTGTGCACAGCTGCTCTGTAATGCACACAAATAATCCTGAGAATGTTCAGTGCAGGTGTAGCTGTGCCAGGGTTGGTGCTGCAGACATGCAGAGGGGTGCTACACACCTTGAAGCCAGGGAAGTAAGTGTGTGTGTGACAGCACTCCCCAGGTACTAGCAGCATTTCTCTGTGTGCTCTGTGTCTGAAGACAACTTGGCCATTACCCAGCCTAGAAGGGTCTGAGTTAGTCAGCAAATCTCCAGGCAGAACATCTTTTGTGATTAGCTATGACTTGAGGGAGTACTGCCACTGGTGCCTCCAAAAAAGAGTCACAACCACCCCAAGAAACACAACACAGAAAGCTCCCAACATCTGAGCCCCTGGCTCTCTGCTGCCTGGAAGAAGCTTGGAGCAAGATGGGGGCTGGTCTCTTTTCCAAGGATAGGAGAAGAGGAGAAGAGGAAATGACCTCAAGTTGCACCAAGGCAGGGGGGAGGGTTAGGTTGGACATGAGGAGCAGTTTTTCAAGGCCTGGCCCAGGCTGCCCAGGACAGTGGTGGAGTCCCCATCCCTGGGGGGAGGTGTTCACAGCTGTGGAGCTGAGGGAGATGGTTTAGAGGTGGGTCAACAGCTGGACAAGCCCTGTGAAGAGAGGCTGAGGGAGATGGGGGGGTTGCTTAGCCTGGAGAAGAGGAGGCTCAGGGGAGACCTTCTTGCTCTCTCCAACTCCCTGCAGGGAGGTTGTAGCCAGGTGGGGGTTGGCCTCTTCTCCCAGGCACCAGAACAAGAGGCCACAGTCTCAAGCTGTGCCAGGGGAGGTTTAGGCTGGAGGTGAGGAGAAAGTTCTTCCCAGCAAGAGAGATTGGGCATTGGGATGTGCTGCCCAGGGGGGTGGTGGATTCCCCATCCCTGAAGAAAGGCTTGGATGTGGCACTTGGAGCCATGGTTTAGTCATCAGGAAGTGCTAAGGTGTCAGGTAATAGGTTGGACTTGATCTCTGAGGTCTTTTCCAACCTGGCTGATTCCATGATTCTATGACTGATGACACAAAAGGTTTCCTCCACCCCAAATGATTCTATATAATGCCAGAGGGGAAAGAGGCACAGCCTTCAGCTCTGGATAGGCACACAGAGGGGCAAGGAGGGGGGAATGAAGCCATCAACTAATGAAAGTACCACTACCCCAACAGCCAAAAACCTATCTCCAAGCTGTAAAAACCAGGATGATTTATCTGAGAAACAAAAAAAAAAACACCAACACCAAACCCCCTAAACTGTTTGTGTGAAGCTGCTCCTGATGCTCTGGGAGCAGCATTTACCAGCAGGAGCCAGCCCAGCCAGCGATTTCCAGGCAGTGTTGATAGCAGGCAGGGAGGCAACGCTAACGAACTGGCTAATTAGAACCGTGCACAAACTGACATCTTGCTAGAACATTTCACACGACTGAAGGACATGAAAGGCTCTTGCATAAGCTGTTGCCTCCCAAATTAGATGGGAGCACACAAAGATGGCAAGAGAAGCAGCACACACACACACACACAGGAGAGCTTTTAGCCAGCAGGACCTTTACCGTGGAGTTTTGCTGCTTAATAGTGCGGTGGTAGAAGGTTTTTTAATGACAAAAGTGATGAGGAAATAAAAGAGAGAGAGGGGCAAGGGAGGAGAGGGGCAAGGGAGGGAGAGGGGCAAGGGAGGAGAGGGGCAAGGGAGGAGAGGGGCAAGGGAGGAGAGGGGCAAGGGAGGAGAGGGGCAAGGGAGGAGAGGGGCAAGGGAGGAGAGGGGCAAGGGAGGAGAGGGGCAAGGGAGGAGAGGGGCAAGGGAGGAGAGGGGCAAGGGAGGAGAGGGGCAAGGGAGGAGAGGGAGGGCAAGGGAGGAGCAAGGGAGGAGGAGAGGGGCAAGGGAGGGAGAGGGGCAAGGGAGGAGAGGGGCAAGGGAGGAGAGGGGCAAGGGAGGAGAGGGGCAAGGGAGGAGAGGGGCAAGGGAGGAGAGGGGCAAGGGAGGAGAGGGGCAAAGGGAGGAGAGGGGCAAGGGAGGAGAGGGGCAAGGGAGGAGAGGGGCAAGGGAGGAGAGGGGCAAGGGAGGAGAGGGGCAAGGGAGGAGAGGGGCAAGGGAGGAGAGGGGCAAGGGAGGAGAGGGGCCGGGAGGAGAGGGGCCGGGAGGAGAGGGGCAAGGGAGGAGAGGGGCAAGGGAGGAGAGGGGCAAGGGAGGAGAGGGGCAAGGGAGGAGAGGGGCAAGGGGAGGAGAGGGGCAAGGGAGGAGAGGGGCCGGGAGGAGAGGGGCCGGGAGGAGAGGGGCCGGGAGGAGAGGGGCCGGGAGGAGAGGGGCCGGGAGGAGAGGGGCAGGGAGATAGATTTCAATCCATAACCAAATAACACCAAAGAGGCAGCCGCCGGTTTGGGGCAGGGATGAAGATGTGTCAACTGCAGACACTTTGCAGCACATTAGACCATTACCTACTCGCCCAAAGGGTGAAAGAGGAACCAAATGTTTGGAGTCAGAAGGACAACAGCACTAAACAGCAGGAGAAAGAGCACCGGGAAGGTACCACACAGCTCCGCACAGCAAGAGCCAACCTTCCCCAGAGCACTGCTTTTGTGTGGATCTGAATCATCAGTTCTGCTCATCTCTCTTGTCAGTAGCTACCAACATTTAAGACGCAGGACAGCACAAAAGGGACCGGAGAGGAGTTTTAAGCCCGGCCCCCAGTGCCAACTCTTTCATCCTGATGAAACCTAGGCTTACAAACCGGGCGCTGCCACTTCCTGGGGGAAGGAACTGATCTGCCGTAGCTGCCCGGCTGCGGCTCCCAGCATCTTTGCTCCTCTCAGCTCCCACCTGTGCACTTCAACCACTACCAGAAGCGCTCTGCAAACGCAACACACCCCTCCTGCAGGCAGAGCAAACCGCTTCTGCGGCAGGCCTGTTAATCCCCCGCAAGACACCAATGCCACGGTAAGAAACCCGTGCACAGGCTGGGCTGTGAAGGTGGCAGGCTGACAGGACACGGTGAGAAAGGCAGCTCCACTGTGATGTGGCCACCACACAGGCACCTGTTTTAAATCCTTAAAAGCAGCACTTTGCATTTTTTGGTTCCACTTCCCTCTCTCGACTTTTTTATCTGTGAGAAAACAGAGGGCTGGAAGACAGAAGAAAAAAAAAAACACACCACACTACCTCCTCTTTTCAGCACAGGCAGAAGAAGGAAATCACTGCAGGAAGGACATCACACCGCGGGGCCGGGCAGAAAACTCCTCCACAACTGTGGATCTCTTTCCACAACACAGCTCACCGCCGAGAGGCCACCCTCGGCGCCCCACCAGGCAGGAGGTCATCCCCACCCCAGCCCAGCCCCCCTGGGATGAAAAGCTGCGAAGAGGAGGAGAAACCGCCGCTAGAAAGCAGAAGGGGGGGGAAGCCCTGGGCTGCAGAGCAGCAGAGCAAACCTCAGCGCTCTTCCTCAGACCCTGCAAGACTCATCTCCCTGCTGAAGGCTTCGAGGAGGACAAAAGAGTAATTAGCCAAACCCTCACAAACGGAGGAAACGATCGTGGCTACGCCAAGCAATAAAAGGAAGAATCAGAGCCTCGCCGAGGCAGCAGCCCTGGTGTGACTTTTTCACTTGCTGAGAGCCCGGCAATAGGTGTGCTAGGTAACATCTGGGGCTTCACCGTGATGATCCGCACGGGGATAACGATGCTCTCTGTTTTTGGTCGAGCTCACCGACAAAAACAATTATCGTAGCACCAGTCAGGGTTGGAAGGGACCACAAGGATCATCCAGTTCCAACCCCCCTGCCATGGCCAGGGACACCCCACACTACATCAGCCTGGCCACAGCCTCAGCCAGCCTGGCCTTAAACACCTCCAGGGACAGGGCCCCAACCACCTCCCTGCACAACCCAGTCCAGGGCTTCATCACTCTCATGGGGAAGAACTTCCTCCTCCCCTCCAGCCTCAATCTCCCCACCTCCAGCTTCATTCCATGCCCCCTAGTCCTAGCACTCCCTCAGATCCTGAGCAGTCCCTCCCCAGCCTTCCTGGAGCCCCCTGCAGATCCTGGAAGGCCACAATGAGGTCACCTGGGAGCCTTCTCTTCTCCAGACTGAACAGCCCCAACTCCTTCAGTCTGTCCTTAAAACCATTTAAATAAATACTACTACTATTTAAATACTACTACTAATAACAATAATAGTAATAACAATGATAATAATAGTAATAATAATAATAATAATAATAATAATGGCGGTGATGATAATAATACTAATAATACTAATACTAATACTAAAAATATAAATATAAATAAAATAATCACCCCCGGGCAAAGCAAGCCTGGAAAATTCCAGCCTCAACCCAAAAAAAAAACCACCAAACAAAGCAAAGATTTTTTTTCACCAGGTTAAACAACTCTGCCAGGGAAGGCAGAGCCCTGACATTCCAGCAGGACCTTAACAACAGGCCCCGGCAGAAGCTGCTCCTCACCAGGACCGACCTACCAACTCGGCTCCCCGGCACCACCTTTGTTCTCCAGACGAAATCTGTTGATAGCTCGGCGAAAACTCCCACCCCCATTGTGCGAGCTGCGCCTGAACGCATTATGTAAAGAGCCATCCACTTTAAGAGGGGAAAAAAAAACCACCACCCCCCTCCCCAAAAAAAACAAAAGGAATCCTAATCAGTTTGAGCCACTCAGTGCTTCCCTGCAGGCTCCGGCGCTTTGAAACGAACTTTCTCTATCAATATTAAACGCGCATGTTTATGCAAGAGGCGAATCAAAAGAGGTTCATGAATGCGAGGCAAGAAGAAACTCCTTCCCCTAGCAACCTGGCCAAGATAAGAGGAGGGCCTGAAGAACAAGTTGCCTACTTATCGTCGAGGCTGGAGTACAAACCCGGGCTCCGTTTTACACAGGGCTGTGGCAGCTACTTCAACAGCCCGGCGGGGAATTGACGCCCATTACCGAGGGAGGCTTAACAACAGCCCCCCAAAAGGCTGGCGGTTTGAAGGGTGACAGCGAGGAAGCAGGCTCTGAAATCACTCCTACCTGTTGACAGCGGCGGCAGGCAATCCTCAGAGCAATGCCAGCCGGGGGAAAGTGGTAGCCAAAGGCACCGGGGATGCTGCCCGCCCTCCCTCCCTCCCTCCCTCCAGCCCTGCGCGTTTGACCACAGCCCGGAGCACAACCCCGGGGCTGCCGAGTGCCATCGCACGCTTCGCCCACGACCCATCCCCACACACACCCCCAACACACACACACACACAAATCAACCGGCCCTCCGTGGCAATCACCTTGAAGGCTCCACACCCCGAGCAAGGCACAAACCTCCTCCCCTCGCCCCCCACCCTGAAACCGGGACGAGAGGACGGGGGTGGGGGGTGGGGGGTGGAAAACAACACCGCAAAGAACCGGTCTCGGCGATCAACACCCGCTGAACGCTGCTAACAGCTCCGTTCTCTGGGTGTTTGGGTTTTTTTTTGGTCGTGGTTTGGGTGGTTTGGGGTTGTTGGGGTTTTTTTCCTCCCCCCTTTGCAAAGAAGATGGCAGGTTTGGGAGCAGGAAAGGCAGAGGAAACCTCCCGGGCGCTCTGCAGCGGGCACGGCGGCGGAGGAAGAGGAGGAGGAGGAGGAGGAGGAGGAAAAGTTTAACCGGGGACAAGCACGGCTGGATGGAGAGGGAGCGATTTTAAAAATACACGAAAAGTTTGGGGCAGGGCCGGGAGGGGGGAGGGAAGGGAGAATTGGTGGATTAATTTCTTCGCGCGGAGGGGGAGGTGGGGAAAGGGCCGGGGGCAGGCGAAGAGCAGCGCAGCAAGAGCCGAGGTGCAGCCTCCAGCAGGGGGATGAGGGGAAGGGGGGAGGCTGCGCCCCCCGGCTCGGCGGAGCGGCAGGTGGCACACACCCACCCCCACCCCGGGGGGCAGCGGGGGGCACGGGGCAGGCGGGAGCCGACGGCGGATGTTACCTGGGCCGCGGGCGGCCTCGGCGAAGCGGCCGCTCTCCGGGCGCGGCCTGCGGCTGCGGCGAGGGGCGGCAGGGGCGGCGGAGGGGAGGCGGGGAGCTGGGGGAACCTTCGCTCGCCTCAGCCGGCCCCAGCGCTGTGAAGGAGGGCCAGGCCTCCGCCTCCCCGCCCAGCCCTCCCTCCCTCCCACCTACCCACCCACCCACCCCTCCCCGGGCTAGCGGCCGGGCGGGGCTCTCACAAACCCCCGGCACGGGGAAGGGGGGAACTCGGCCGCCCTGTGACGGCCGCCGCCACCTCCTTCTTGTTGTTGTTGTTACCGCGGCTCCGGCCGCCCGCTCGCCCCGGCCGCCGCCGACACGTCCAGCCGCCAGCGCGCATGCGCCACATCCGGGCCTCAGCCCCCCCTCCCAGCGCCGCCGCGCCGACACCCGCCCGCACCGCGCATGCGCGCGCACGCCCGCCCGCCACGGCGGACGGAACTCCTGCGGCCGGGCGCCTCCGGGGTTTGCTTTTGTGTGTCGCGTTCCCCTGGCTGCGGTGCGCAGGGTGGGGCGGGCAGATATCCTGGAGCCACGACAAACGCGAAGGGATACGAGTCCCAGATGGCGACAGCGGTGAGGTGGGGAGGGAGCTCTGGAGGTCATCCAGACTAAACTCCCTGCTCCAGCAGGGCACCCACAGCAGCTTGCCCAGCAGCATAATGGAAGCTCTCTACACCAGGACACTCCACAACCTCTCTGGCCAGCCTGCTCCAGCCCTCCAGCACCCTCACAACAAACAACTTTCTCTTCCTGCTCACATCCAACCTCCTGGCTTCCAGTGTGTGTGCCCCTTGCCCCTTGTGCTGTCCCTGGGCACCACTCAGCACAGCCTGGCCCCAGCCTCTTGCCCCCCAGCCTTTCTCTCTTGCTGAGCATTGCTCAGATGCCCTCTGGGGCTGCTCTGCTCCAGGCTCAACAGCCCCAGGGGTACTCAGCCTGGAGCCTCACAGAGATGCTCCAGGGCCCCTCAGCATCTTCCTGGCCTCTGCTGCACTCTCTCCATCAGTTCCCTGTCCCTTTTGTACTGGGGAGCCCAAAACTGGACCCAGGACTCCAGCTGTAGTATCACCAAGACGGAGCAGAGGGGAAGAACCTCTCGCCCTGCTGGCTGAGACGCAACCCTCATAAAGGTGTGGACCCAGAAATACAAACCCCCAAAGGCCTGCACAAGCCACCCAAACAGATGCACAGCCCCACACATGAAACCTCCCCAAGTGCAAAACTCTGAGTGAGCACAAAGCTTCACACATGCAAACTTCCTCAGCTGAAAGCCCTGCAGACCATCAGAACCGCACAGAGTCCCAGCATGGAGGGGGTTGGGACCTCTGGAGCTCACCCAGTCCACCCCCCCTGCAGCCAGCAGGGACATCTGCAGCTACAGCTGTCTGCTCACAGCCCCAAACAGCCTCACCTGAAATGGTTCCAGGGATGGGACAGCTCCCACCTCTCTGGGCAATCTGGGACAGGCTGTCACTGCCCCCTCTAGCCTGAATCTCCCTCTATGAGTTTAAACCTCCCTTGTCCTGTCACAAAAGGCTCTCCTCAAAAGTCTGTCCACAGCTTTCTTCTAGGCTTCTATGAAATCCTGAGACCACCAGAAGGTCTCCCTGGAGCCCTCTCCCCTCCCCTCCTCTCCTCCTTTCCCTCTTCTTCTCTCTTCTCTTCTCTCCCTCTTCTTCACTCCTCTCTCCCTCTTCTTCACTCCTCCCTCTCCCTTCTTCACTCCTCCTTCTCTCTTCTTCACTCTTCTCTCTCTCCACTCTTCTCTCTCCTTCACTCTTCTCTCTCCTTCACTCTTCTCTCTCCCTTCTTCACTCTTCTCTCTCCCTTCTTCACTCTTCTCTCTCCCTTCTTCACTCTTCTCTCTTCTCCTCTCTTCCCCTCTCTTCTCCACTCTTCTCTCTCCTCCCTTCCCTTCTTCTCCCTTCTCTTCTCAACACATGGCAAATCCCACCATCACAAACACATGAGAAAAGGACCAACCAACCAACCTGGAGCTGTGAGAAGATTGGGGTGACCACCAGAGATGTGCTTCACCACGGGAGATGCCTCATATTGATCCAAAAACCAAAGAGCCCCAGCAGCAATAAGTCCTGGGAAGGACCTCTGTTGGTCATCCAGGTGACTTTGAGAGGCTGTAGAGCCATGTCCAACAAAGCAGTACCCATCCCAACCACCTAAATGCCTTTGAACTCAAACACTTTTCACATATGAAATGCTGGTACTAGGAGGATCAACTCAACATGTGGTGGTTGAGCACTTGTCCCTCCTCACCTCCCCCAACTGTGACTTTGATCCAATTCCTGCCACCAGCTCCACCTCAAGATCCCAATCACTACGGGGTTTTCATTATCAATAAAAGCTGCACTAAGCTGTTCCAGAGCCTCTGTGCCAAACCACCAGCTCCAGCAAGACCCAGAGCAGTCCCTCCCACCTTGCCAGGAATTAGGCTCTCTCAAATAAAACCATCCAAGGGTAAATAATTAATGCCCTATTCTTTACAAATTAACACAATTCACTGGGAGCAAATAACTTCAGAAGTCTCATTTTTTTAAAGCAAATATAAGAAAGATGTTCCCAAATGTTTGGTTTGGTTGGTTGGTTGTTTTTTCTGCACAGAGAGATGGGCCACAGGGGTAGGCAGACACCAAATCTGAACCACCTCTAGCACCAAAGACCCTTCTCCCAGCTGGATTTAGACCCAACTGTCAGGCTTCAGGGTTTCCTCATGCTCACAGCATGTAGGTAAATCACAGCATCACAGTATCACAGTATCACTAAGGTTGGAAAGGACCTCGAGGATCATCCAGTCCAACCTATCAACAGAGACCTCACGACTAGACCATGGCACCAAGTGCCACATCCACTCCCCTCTGGAACACCTCCAGGGATGGGGATTCCACCACCTCCCTGGGCAGCACATTCCAATGATGAACGACTCGCTCAGTGAAGAACTTCCTCCTCACCTCGAGTCTAAACCTCCCCTGGCACAGCTTGAGACTGCACAGGGCACAATGACTTCCCTGCTCCTGCTGGCCACACTCTTCCTGATGCAGGCCAGGATGCCATTGGCCCGCTTGGCCCCTTGGGCACACTGCTGGCTCATGTTTAGGCAGCTGTCAATCAACACCTCCAGGTCCCTCTCTGTTTGGCAGCTCTCAGCCACTCTGACCCCAGCCTGTAGCACTGCCTGGGGTTGCTGTGGCCAAAGTGCAGCCCCTGGCACTTGGACTTGTTGAATGCCATCCTGTTGGCCTCTGCCCATCTGTCCAGTCGGTCCAGGTCCCTCTGCAGAGCCTTTCTACCCTCTAACTGCCCAACATCTGCTCCTAACTTGGTGTCATCTGCAAACTTGCTGATGACTGACTCAATGCCCTCATCCAGATCATCAATGAAGATGTTAAAGAGGACGGGGCAAATTCTCCACCTTTTTCTGTTTGCAAGCTCATGGAGATACAATCACAGAACTCTCAGGGCTGTAAGGAACCTCAAGGCTCAGCCAGCCCCAACCCCCTGCCATGGGCAGGGACACCTCACACCACAGCAGCTTGCTCACAGCCACCTCCACCCTGGCTGCAAACACCTCCAGGCAGGAGGCTTCCACCACCTCCCTGGGCAGCCTGGGCCAGGCTCTCACCACCCTCCTGGGGAACAACTTCTTCCTCACAGCCAATCTCAATCTCCCCACTTCTACTTTTGCTCCATTCCCCCCAGTCCTATCCCTCCCTGACACCCTCAAAAGTCCCTCCCCAGCTTTCCTGCAGCCCCCTGCAGATCCTGGAAGGCCACAATGAGGTCTCCTGGGAGCCTTCTCCTCTCCAGCCTGCACAACCCCAACTCCCTCAGGCTGTGCTCATAGCAGAGCAGCTCCAGCCCTCTGCTCATCCTCTTCTCAGCAGAAGGAAGACCTACCCCTGCTCCCTGTGCTCAGTGCTCATCAGCTGCCCCTAAAACACAAGAACATCTCTGCTGTTGCAAAACTCCTCAGGTCTTATTTCCTCCTTCCTCCTCCTCCTTTCCTGTAACATAAAAAGCTTCTCTTGCAGTTTGTCAAGTCCCTCCCCTGCTGTCAGCTCCACAAAACAACAAAAAGGAACCAAATTTAGAGGAACTCTTCCAGGAAAGCAGAATTAAGTTATTCAAAGCTAAACAAAAAAACAAAATCACCTTAAATTACACAACTGCAACTTGCTGAAATCCCTTCCCAGTCCCCCACCAGCCATTTACCTGCTCTCAGGTGGAATCCTCCCAGGGAGGTGCACTTGGAAGGCACAGGAATTTTGTCCTCTGGTAATTAATGGCTCATGGGAAGATAAAACTCGCTGAGAAAACAAGAGCAAAGCCTCTGCTCTCACTGTGCTCCAGGTAATTTCATTCCAGTCTCACCCAGCAGTCAGATTTATGGAGTGGTTTAGTACCCAGACTGAAGAGTGGGCCACAGTGAGGGGAGGCACATGGGTCTGCTGAGAAAGAGACAACTATAAACCTGCTTTAAATCACTAACAATCAGTAAACTGGAAACACAGGGAACAGTTCACCTCACTGCAGCACGAAATGCACCCTTGCTCACCCACAGGCCAGACATGAGCCAGGCAAAATGGTCACCTGGCCTTCAGCAGAGACCAGGCAGCTTCTAGCTTCTCTTCTCAGCTTAGGTCACAGAAACACAGAATGCTGTGGGTTGGAAGGGAGCTTTCAAGGCCATCCAGTCCTAGCCCCCCTGCAGTCAGCAGGGACATCTGCAGCTACAGCAGGCTGCTCAGGGTCCCAGCCAGCCTCACCTGGGATGTTGCTCACACTACTTTCCTTTTCCTTTGAAGGCGAGTGCTTAATTGCAGCCAAGTACAAGAGAACATGAATCACAGAATCACAGAATCACCAAGGTTGGAAGAGACTTCAAAGATCATCCAGTCCAACCTGGCACCACAGACCTCAGGACTAGACCATGGCACCAAGTGCCACATCCAGTCCTCTCTTGAACACCTCCAGGGATGGGGACTCCACCACCTCCCTGGGCAGCACATCCCAATGGCTAACAACTCTCTCAGTGAAGAACTTTCTCCTCACCTCCAGCCTAAACCTCCCCTGGCACTGCTTGAGACTGTGTCCTCTTGTTCTGGTGCTGCCTGCCTGGGAGAAGAGACCAACCCCCACCTGGCTACAACCTCCCTTCAGGGAGTTGGAGAGAGCAAGAAGGTCTCCCCTGAGCCTCCTCTTCTCCAGGCTAAGCAACCCCAGCTCCCTCAGCCTCTCCTCACAGGGCTGTGCTCAAGGCCTCTCCTCAGCCTTGTTGCCCTTCTCTGGACACCTTCAAGAGTCTCAATGTCCTTCCTAAACTGAGGGGCCCAGAACTGGACACAGGACCCAAGGGGTGGCCTGACCAATGCTGAGCACAGGGCAGAATGAGCTCCCTGCTCCTGCTGGCCACACTCTTCCTGATGCAGGCCAGGATGCCATTGGCCTTCTTGGCTGCCTGGCCACACTTCTGGCTCATGTTCAGCCTACTGTCAATCAGCACCCCCAGGTCCCTCTCTGTTTGGGAGCTCTCAGCCACTCTGACCCCAGCCTGTAGCACTGCCTGGGGTTGCTGTGGCCAAAGTGCAGCCCCTGGCACTTGGACTTGTTCAACGAAGGGTCTAGAGAAGTTACTGCAGGATTTGACTTCCTCATCTCACCAGCCTGCTCTGTGTGAGGACAGGCACCACACACACCTCACCTTTGAGCTGTGCTCCTTTCACAAGACAGGGATCTTTACAGAGTGGGAGTGGTTTTGTTTTATGGAGCTTTTGTTATTCTCAAAGCCAGGGGGGGAAAACAGTATGTTAAAAATAGAATAGAATAGAATAGAATAAACCAGGTTGGAAGAGACCTTCAAGATCATCAAGTCCAACCTATCACCCAACACCACCTAATCAACTAACCCATGGCACCAAGCACCCTGTCAAGTCTCCTCCTGAACACCTCCAGTGACAGCGACTCCACCACCTCCCCAGGCAGCCCATTCCAATGGGCAATCACTCTCTCTGTGTAAAACTTCCTCCTGACCTCCAGCCTGAACTTCCCCTGGTGCAGCCTGAGACTGTGTCCTCTTGTTCTGGTGCTGGCTGCCTGGGAGAAGAGCCCAACCTCTGCCTGTTTACAACCTCCCTTCAGGTAGTTGTAGAGAGCAAGAAGGTCTCCCCTGAGTCTCCTTCTCTCCAGGCTGAACAACCCCAGCTCCCTCAGCCTCTCCTCACAGGGCTGTGCTCCAGACCCCTCCCCAGCTTTCTTGCCCTTCTCTGGACACCTTCCAGCAGCTCAACCTCCTTCCTAAACTGAGGAGCCCAGAACTGGACACAGGACTCAAGGGGTGGCCTGAGCAGTGCAGTGTACAGGGGCAGAATGACCTCCCTGCTCCTGCTGGCCACACTCTTCCTGATGCAGGCCAGGATGCCCTTGGCCTTCTTGGCTGCCTGGGCACACTGCAGGCTCATGTTCATCCTACCATCAACCAGCACCCCTAGGTCCCTCTCTGCCTGGCTGCTCTCCAGCCAAATCCCTCCCCTCAGGGTGTTTACACAACACAGGTATGCTTTTACCAGAATTTCTCTCTGGAGATGCACTTGAGGAAAAGACTACTTCTCATCTGCCTACAGACTTCCAGAGCTCCTTTCCCAAACCTCACTGAAGGACAGCATTGTCCTGCAAATGTAGGGCTCAGGCCTCAGAGCTTTAAATGAGTCAAACTGCTGAGGGATTCACATTTGAGAGAGAGAGAGAGACTACACTCTGCTTGGAAGAAAACTTCAGCTGCAAGGGGAGAATTGCTTCAGGAGCTCCCCAACCTGAGCACAGCAACACCCCCAGTCGCAAACACCTGGCAGAGTGGTCAATGTTTTATTAGTTCCAGGGTAAGGCTCTCCTCTTCCATAGGAATTGGGTAAGGCAAGATTCAAGTTAATGGTTTTCCAAAGCTTGTAACAGGCAAAGGATCCTTAAATTCAGGTGCAGAGCTCAAACCCTCCTGGGGGTAAATGATCCCAGGCTCTGCTCTAGAAATCTGTGCCCCAAGGAAACCTCCCTGAGCTGTGAAGGCTTGCAGTTGTCTTCCTGGGAGGGTGGGTGTCTGTAACCATCAGGCAGGGATGTGTTCCAAGTCCCAGGTGTGTGAGGATCCTCTTTGCTTACTTTACAAAATCAATGCTAACTCTGACAGGGTCCTCTGTCAAGTTTGCATCAGAATCCCAGCATGGAAGGGGTTGGAAGGAACCTCTGGAGCTCACCCAGCCCAACCCCCCCTGCTCCAGCAGGGCACCCACAGCACCCTGCCCAGCAGCACAGTGCCCAGGGGGGGTTGGAAGCTCTCCAGAGGAGACTCCACAACCTCTCTGGGCAGCCTGCTCCAGCCTTCCCAGTTTTGTCTCATCTTCAGGTAGAACTTCATGGCTTCCACTTTGTGCCCCTTGTCCTGTCCCCAGGCACCACTGAGCAGAGCCTGGCCCCAGTCTCTTGCCCCCCACAAATCCTTTAGCTCTTGCTGAGCATTGCTCAGTGTCGTGGTTTGAGCCTTAATTGGGAGTTAAAAGCCCAAATGGGGAAAAGGCTGACAATCTCTTCCCCACTCTCCCCCCCCACCTCCTCCCTCCAAACAGAGAGGGAAAGAAAAAAAAGGGGTAAGGAGCAAATCCACTAAGCAGCAATCTGGAGTCAGCTTGGAAGTAGAGAGGCAAATAATTTTTCTTTATATATATGACAATAACAGGCAAAGTTCACAAGGGCAAGGAACAAGAGTGGATGGGAGGGGGATAGAAAAGAGTAATACAAAACCAGTCTCTCTCTGAGGAGGTGCAGAGGCAGCAGGGAAAAGGATCAGGTCCGGCCACGTGGCTGAGGAGCAGGAGGGCAGCTGCAGTAGCTCTCATCCAGCAGAGGCAGGAGCCAAAAGGAGATCCAACAGCTATGATGTCCTGCTTTTTATACCCTGGCTGGGCAGGGAGGGGGGAGTGGAACAGACTCAGCTTTCCCAGGGGGAACACCCTGCAGGGAGGGTAAAGTACCTGCAAGCCCTCTCCCCTGCTTTCTTCTTTTCAGAACAGGGCGTTAACCCACCACACTCAGATGCCCTCTGGGGCTGCTCTGCTCCAGGCTGCACAGCCCCAGGGGCTCTCAGCCTTTGCTCCTCACTCCCAGAGCTGCTCCAGGGCCCCTCAGCATCTTTCTAGCCTCTGCTGGACTCTCTCCAGCAGCTCCCTGCCTCCATTCAACTGGGAAGCCTAATGGTTTCCTGCATGCCATGGAAGAGAACTAATTTAGATATCAGAAACCCTACCCCACCATTATTCTTCAGTGCTCTCCAACCCCATCCTACACACAGAGCTTTCTTACCCTACCACTTTTACTTTCTCATTGGAATGTCTATGGTCATGAAGTCCTCAGCTAGTGTCACCTCCTGACCTCCTAACACAGACTCAGCCTGCCTCTTCAGCTGGGTGATGTCTGCATCTCCCTCACCTATCTGAGCAGCTGGTTTGTACCTCTGACTGAAGTGATTCAAAACTAGCCTCTTAACTTTACAGGACTTTGCAAACTCTGATGCCATTTTGGGAGTGCTGTGACCATGCTCTCTGGCCTTTTCCTCTTGGGTATCATCCAAAGTGGCTTCATGGATGAGCAAGTCTGCCTCACAGCAAAGCTTCATGGCTGCATCTCCAACCATGCCTGAGCAATCCCCCAGAATGCAGATTTTTCTCCCAGGAATGGGGTCTGCTAAGACATCAGAAGGAGAAACTGTCACCCCACTGTCCAGAACAACTGGAGTTCCATTCTTCAGTTTCCCATATAAAGGTCCTGGTGGAATGCCTGGAAAATAAAGGCAAGAGAGTCCATAACCATGATGGTGTCAGGCAAGAAAGGTATCACTAAGAGCAGATACACAGAACACAGAGCTGCCTCACTGCAAAGTTACAGCCTCAGTGTAAACAGGAATTGGTGTTGTAATGGTAGGGCTCAATCACAGGATCACCAAGGTTGGAAGAGACCTCAAGGATCATCGAGTCCAAGCTGTCACCACAGACCTCATGACTAACCCATGGCACCAAGTGCCACATCCAATCCCCTCTGGAACACCTCCAGGGATGGGGACTCCACCACCTCCCTGGGCAGCACATCCCAATGGCCAACAACTCTCTCAGTGAAGAACTTTCTTCTCACCTCCAGCCTAAACCTCCCTGGCACAGCTTGAGACTGTGGCCTCTTGTTCTGGTGCTGCTTGCCTGGGAGAAGAGACCAACCCCCACCTGGCTACAACCTCCCTGCAGGGAGTTGCAGAGAGCAAGAAGGTCTCCCCTGAGCCTCCTCTTCTCCAGGCTAAGCAACCCCAGCTCCCTCAGCCTCTCCTCACAGGGCTGTGCTCCAGACCCCTCCCCACCTTTCTTGCCCTTCTCTGGACACCTTCAAGTCTCTCAATGTCCTTCCTAAACTGAGGGGCCCAGAACTGGACACAGGACTCAAGGTGTGGCCTAACCAGTGCAGTGTACAGGGGCAGAATGAGCTCCCTGCTCCTGCTGGCCACACTGTTCCTGATGCAGGCCAGGATGCCCTTGGCCTTCTTGGCCCCCTGGGCACACTGCAGGCTCATGTTCAGCCTACTATCAATCAGCATCCCCAGGTCCCTCTCTGCCTGGCAGCTCTCCAGCCAAATCCCTCCCCTCAGGGTGTTTACAAACCAGGACAATTTCTCCCTGAAGATGCACTTGAGGAAAAGACTACTTCTCATCAATGATCTGAAACATCTTTTCCAACCAGAATGATTCCATGATGCTATGTCACACACTTCATACACACCCAGATGGGCAGGAGGTGTGTTTGAAGGAAAAGTCTGACTCTTCATACTGAAGTCATGCAATGCACTGGTCATGCATCCCCCTGCAAGCCACACTGTGCTTTTTGAGCAGCTCCACTTATTTGCTCTCCTTAATATGAGAAGTGGGCTTGTGTGAGCTTCCTGAAGTTCAATAAGCTCAAGTGCAAAGTCCTGCACTTAGGCTGGGGCTTCCCCCTGGTACCAATCCAGGCTGGGGGATGAAGGACTGGAGAGCAGCCCCATGGAGAAGGACTTGGGGGTGCTGGTGGGTGCAGAGGTACCAGCCCTGTGCTGGGCTGATCCCCAGCAGTGTGGGCAGCAGGGGCAGGGAGGGGATTCTGCCCCTCTGCTGGGCTCTGCTCAGACCCCCCCTGCAGTGCTGGGGCAGCTCTGCAGTGCTCAGCACAGCCAGGGAGCTGTTGGAGCAGGGCCAGAGGAGGCCACAGCAATGCTGGCAGGGCTGGAAGGGCTCTGCTGGGAGGCTCCAGGCTGAGAGAGTTGGGCTTGGGCAGCCTGCAGAAGAGAAGGCTCCAGGGAGACCTTCTGGTGGCCTTGCAGTGCTTGAAGGGGGCTGGAAGTAAGACAGGGGCAGACTTTTGAGCAGGTCTTGGGACAGGCCAAGGGGTGATGGCTTGAAGTGCAAGAGGGAGATTGGGAGTAGAGAGAAGGAAGAAATGTTTGAGGCTGAGGGTGGTGAGAGCCTGTGCCAGGCTGCCCAGAGAGGTGGGAGCTGCCCCATCCCTGGCAGCATCCCAGGGGAGGCTGTTTGGGGCTGTGAGCAGCCTGCTGTGGCTGGGGATGTCCCTGCTGGGTGTAGGAGGCTTGGACTGGAGGAGCTTTGGCAGCCCCTTCCAGCACAAAGCATTCTTTGATTCTATGGTATTTGGCATGAGGGCTACACACCACTTCAGACTGGTAGGAAGCCTTAAAACATCTCTAACAGGCAATGGAAAATGGACTTAAAATGGATTTTGGGGAGGCAGAGCAGCTCTCCCTTCCCAGAGCCAGTGCTCACAGAAAGACACGGAGAGCCCCTGAGCCGGATGCTGTCACACTGACTGGAAAACCAGAGCTGCTGCTCAGCTTGAGAGATGGGGACCTGGGCAATTAAAGACATTAAAAAGGGTGGGGGGAGGGGGGAAATCAGAGGAGTTACCAAGGTCCTTCAGCTTCTGCACGTTGAGTTTCCCAGCCCGGGGCTTCTCTGCCACCACGAAGCCGAAGGAAGGAACGCGGTGGAAGAGGCGAAAGGCTTTCACAACCAGCTGCTCATCCTCCAGCAGCAAGTAGGAGTTTTCCTCTGGGTCCAGGTGCAGCCTTCTCCCTTGACCTCCCTGGCCAGACCTCTCATCTCTGTCCAAGTCAGAAAACTCCTTAAACTCCTCTGCAGGGCACTGGTCCCGTGTAGGCACCAGCTCATGGACGGCGTAGGGAAAGAGGAGCTGCGAGTGGGAGAGCTCCATGCTCCTCCTGACAAAGCTCCTCAGCCCTAGTGGTCCATAAATATCCACTGGGGGCTTGTTAGGGTCAGGGGAAGCTTGAAGGCTGAGTGTGCACAGCAAGCCAGGAAGGCCAAAGAAGTGGTCACCATGCAGATGAGTTATGAAGATCTTGGTTATTTTGCCTGTGCTCACAACAACAAAGGGAAGCAAAACACAGCAGAGAAAAGGGTGAAAGGTAAATCACCACCATCTCAACCCAAAAGTCATTGCTGTGGGACAGGGAGGGAGGTTAAAGGTAAAAGCTGTGCCTAAAAGAAGTGAAAATCAATCAATCCCAAACCACAGGGTATTTATGCTCCACAGAAGCAGTAAGGTATTCCTCAGAAGGGTTATTTTTAGTTGATTCTCAGACTGTTGAGGCTGAAATGTTAGCTCCTACAAACAGGGAACAGAATCAGCTGGGGACATCTGGAGTGCTTTGTCCAGCTCTGGGCTCCCCAGAAGGACAGGGAACTGCTGGAGTGAAGCAGAGGCTACAAAGATGCTGAGGGGCCCTGGAGCAGCTCTGGGAGTGAGGAGCAAAGGCTGAGAGCCCCTGGGGCTGTGCAGCCTGGAGCAGAGCAGCCCCAGAGGGCATCTGAGCAATGCTCAGCAAAAGCTAAAGGCTGGGGGGCAAGAGGCTGGGGCCAGGCTCTGCTCAGTGCTGCCCAGGGACAGCACAAGGAGCACAAACTGCAACCCAGCAGGCTCCACCTGAACAGGAGGAGAAACTTCTTTGTTGTGAGGGTGCTGGAGGTCTGGAGCAGGCTGCCCAGAGAGGTTGTAGAGCCTGGAGAGATTCTTAACCCTCCCAGACACGGTGCAAGCTGCTGTGGGTGCCCCTGAAAGGCTGCAAGGTCTCACTGTGGCAATGAAGAAATGCCCTTCAGGATCTGTGCTTTGTCTCCCTCCAGCCCCCAGACAATGGGCCTTGTCCTTGTTAGATTAAAAGAGCCCAGAACCTTCTCTCACTACAGACACAAGCACTGCAACCAAGCTCAGTGTCCTCTGTTTGCTGACTTTCCCTGTGGTAAGGAGGAATTCTCTCTGCTAGGACTGAGCACCAGGGACCACAGAATCTCCCTGTTTTGATTTAAGGGCAATGTTACAACAGCCAGTGAATGTAGTGAATGCAGTGTATTCTCTTGATCATTAGATCACCTGACAGCTTCAGGCTTCAGGGGATCAGACTGGGGGGTTGTTTGTAAGTGGTATCTTGATCTATATAGCTTGACAGTCACAGAAGTCCACCATGGTGGGGGTTGGGACCTCTGGAGCTCACCCAGTCCAACCCCACCCTGCCCCAGCAGGGCACCCACAGCACCCTGCCCAGCAGCACAGTGCCCAGGGGGGGCTGGAAGCTCTCCACACCAGGACACTCCACAACCTCTCTGGGCAGCCTGCTCCAGCCCTCCAGCACCCTCACAACAAACAACTTTCTCCTCCTGCTCAGGTGGAGCCTCCTGGGTTGCAGTTGGTGCCCCTTGCCCCGTGTGCTGTCCCTGGGCACCACTGAGCAGAGCCTGGCCCCAGCCTCTTGCCCCCTGCCCTTGCCACTGTAGCCTGCAAAGGCACAGTGACTGAAGGCAAGTCTGGTTTCCACCTCATGTGCCAGCACTCACTGACAGGAAGACTCACAGTGGGTATTGTCTAGAGCTGTCCAGGGACAAATTGTCTTATTTGGGCTGTTCAGCCTGGGGAAGAGGCTCTGGGGAGATCTTACAGCAGACTTCCAGTACCTGAAGGGGTACTGGGGAGGGACATTTTAAATGGCTTGTAGTGACAGGATGAGGGACAATGGCTTTGAGGTGGGAGAGGGCAGACTGAAACTGGAGACTAGGAAGAAACTCTCTCCAGTGAGGGTGGTGAGACACTGCAACAGGTTGCTCAGGGAAGTTGTGGATGCCTCCTGGCTGGAGGTGTTCAAGGCCAGGCTGGACAGGGCTTTACCAAGCTGGTGTCATGGGAGATGTCCCTGCCCATGGCAGAGGGTTGGAACTGGATGACCTTTCAAGATCTCCCCCAGCCCAAACCATTCCATCATTCTGTGAAACTCTGCCAGGTTAAATCTGGTCCATGGCCCACACTGGGAATGACAAAGCCCAAGGAATCAATCCAGTATTCAGTATTCAGTATCACCAAGGTTGGAAGAGACCTCAAAGACCATGGAGTCCAACCTGTCACCACAGACCTCAGGACTAGAGTAGGGAGGACACTACAGAGGGACCTGGACCACCTGGACAGATGGGCAGAGGCCAACAGGATGGCATTCAACAAGTCCAAGTGCCAGGGGCTGCACTTTGGCCACAGCAACCCCAGGCAGAGCTACAGGCTGGGGTCAGAGTGGCTGAGAGCAGCCAGGCAGAGAGGGACCTGGGGGTGCTGGTTGACAGCTGCCTAAACATGAGCCAGCAGTGTGCCCAGGAGGCCAAGAGGGCCAATGGCATCCTGGCCTGCATCAGGAGCAGTGTGGCCAGCAGGAGCAGGGAGCTCATTCTGCCCTGTGCTCAGCACTGCTTAGGCCACCCCTTGAGTCCTGTGTCCAGTTCTGGGCTCCTCCGTTCAAGAAGGACATTGAGAGACTTGAAGGTGTCCAGAGAAGGGCAAGAAAGGTGGGGAGGGGTCTGGAGCACAGCCCTGTGAGGAGAGGCTGAGGGAGCTGGGGTTGCTTAGCCTGGAGAAGAGGAGGCTCAGGGGAGACCTTCTTGCTCTCTCCAACTCCCTGAAGGGAGGATGTAGCCAGCTGGGGGTTGGTCTCTTCTCCCAGGCAGCCAGCACCAGCACAAGAGGACACAGTCTCAAGCTGTGCCAGGGGTGGTTTAGGCTGGAGGGGAGGAGAAAGTTCTTCACTGAGAGAGTTGTTAGCCATTGAAATGTGTTGCCAAGGGAGGTGGTGGAGTCCCCATCCCTGGAGGTGTTCAAGAGGGGATTGGATGTGGCACTTGGTGCCATGGTCTAGTCCTGAGGTCTGTGGTGCCAGGTTGGACTTGATGATCCTCGAGGTCATTTCCAACCTTAGTGATACTGTGAGACTGTGATACTACTGCCCACTGCAGGCTTGAACTCACCAATTCAGAAGAGTTTGGTTCTTGAGCACAGACTCACAGAACTGTTTGGGCTGGAAGACCCCTCCAAGACCACCCAGCCCAGCCACCCACCCAGCACCACCACGGCCACCAAACCACCTCCCCGAGTGCCATGGCCACAGGTTTACTTGAACCCCTCCACCCCTCCTCCCTAGGGCAGCCTGTGCCCATCCCTGACCACTCCTGCAGTACCTTTCCTAAGATCCAACCTAACCCTCCCCTGCACAACCTCAGCACAACCCTTTTCCGAGGGGCAGTGAAGGGTTAGAGCGCAGCAGCTCCAGCAAGCGCCACCCACACACAGCACCTTCAGAGGCAGGCTGAGTACCTGCCCAAACACCACCAGGAGAAAGGGCTTTGTTCAGGCCCCCCCCCTTCCCTCTCATCACAGCACCTCCCCCCTGGGCACAGACCTGCTCTGAGATGGCTCCTCATGAGCTGTGTCTGAGTGCCCTCGCCGCAGTCGAAGAGCCAGCACTCTCCTGCCCTGCGGAGCACCAGCGCTGAGGCTCCTCTGGTGGGAGAGGGGTAAGCAGAGCCCGTGCCCAGGAAAGTTATGTCCAGTGACATCTTCAATGTGTCCCCTGAAAAGGAGATCTTTCAGCCCCTGGGCATATGCTGGGGAGGAAAGGAAAGGTTTTGGCTTTAGATGAAGACATCCTCTGCGCTGGGGATTAAATCCTCCTTCCCTTGCGAAGCACAACTTAATCCTCCCTGGAGCAGAAGATGACTTTGAGGCAGCACAAGATTTACAAGCAGTTGATTTCCATGGCTTGGATGGCAGCACACTGCAGTGGGTTAGGAACTAGCTGGAGGCTGAGCCCAGAGAGTGGTGGTGAATGGTGCCACAGCCAGCTGGCAGCCAGGCCCCAGTGGTGTGCCCCAGGGAGCAGTGCTGGGCCCTGTGCTCCTTAACATGTTCATTGATGATCTGGATGAGGGCATTGAGTCCAGCAGCAGTAAATCTGCAGATGACACCCAGCTGGGGGCAGGAGTTGATCTGCTGGAGGGTGGAGAGGCTCTGCAGAGGGACCTGGACAGGCTGGGCAGATGGGCAGAGGCCAAGGGCAGGAGATTGAACACATCCAAGTGCCAGGTGCTGCACATTGGCCACAGCAACCCCAGGCAGTGCTACAGGCTGGGGTCAGAGTGGCTGAGAGCAGCCAGGCAGAGAGGGACCTGGGGGTGCTGGGTGATGGTAGGCTGAACATGAGCCTGCAGTGTGCCCAGGGGGCCAAGAAGGCCAATGGCATCCTGGCCTGCATCAGGCACAGTGTGGCCAGCAGGAGCAGGGAGCTCATTCTGCCCTGTGCTCAGCACTGCTTAGGCCACCCCTTGAGTCCTGTGTCCAGTTCTGGGCTCCTCAGTTTAGGAAGGAGGTTGAGCTGCTGGAAGGTGTCCAGAGAAGGGCAAGAAAGCTGGGGAGGGGTCTGGAGCACAGCCCTGTGAGGAGAGGCTGAGGGAGCTGGGGTTGCTTAG
>WWNC01000097.1:385000-710000 GCA_011125475.1 Melanerpes aurifrons
GAAAGTCTCCAGAGGAGGAGGCTCTGCAACCTTTCTGCTTCAGGCCTCCAGCACCCTCACAGCAAACAAGTTTTCCCCAGGATGAAGTGGAACCTCCTGGGTTCTAGTTTGTATCCATTGCCCCTCATCCTATCATGGAGAAGAGCCTGGGCCCCTTCTTCTTGACATCTACCCCTTAGATACTAATGATCATAGATTAGATCCCCTCCCAGTCTGCTCTTTCCCAGCCCAAGGACTCTCAGCCTTGCCTCCTCAGATGTTTCAGTCCCTCCATCATCCTCGTAGCCTCCACTGGAGACTGGAGTAAATCCCAGTCTCACATAATAAATACTGCAATTAACAATCATTACATCCCTGTCAGCTGCAGGTGAGGAGCCTGGCTGATCTGCAGGGGCAGGACACCCTTCTGAGAGCAGAGCTAGAAGCAGAACACCCACGGGCCCAGCCCTGAGGCTGCCTCACCTTACGGAGCCTGCTTCCTCCAGCCTCAAGTCTTCCCAGAATTAGCTCTTAGCACGTCTTTCCCAGCTCTGCTTCCACCTCACTTCAAACTCCAGGTGCCTCAACGGCTTCAGACTCCTTGCAAGCAAAAGAACGACAGTCAAATGTAAAATAGCAAAAACCACAATCTCCCTGCTTTAGCTGCTTTTAGAGGGGCTGCCACTGCTGATGCTCCTCCCTGCTGTGCCAGAAGGGGATGAAGGATAAACTTCCACCACCCCACCACAAAGCAGGAAGAAACTTTTCCCTTCCCTTCCCTTCCCTTCCCTTCCCTTCCCTTCCCTTCCCTTCCCCTTCCCTTCCCTTCCCTTCCCTTCCTTCCCTTCCCTTCCCTTCCCTTCCCTTCCCCTACCCTTTCCTTTCCTTCCCCTCCCTTCCCCTACCCTTTCCTTCCTTCTCTTCCCCCTTCCCTTCCCCCACCCCTTCCCTTCCCCTTCTCTCCTCTTCCCCCTTTCCTTCCCTCCCCTCCTTTCCTTTCTTCCTTCCTTTTCCCATTTTCTTCCCTTCCCCTTCCTTCCCTTCCTTTTCCCCTACCCTTTCCTTCCCTTCTCTTCCCCCACCCTTTCCCTTCTCTTACCCCTTCCTTTCCCTTTCCCTTCCCCATTCCCTTCCCTTCCCCCTTTGCTTCTCTTCCCCATCCCTTCTCAATTCCCTCTTCCCATCCCCCTTCCCTTCCCCCTTCCCTTCTCATCCCCCTTTTCTTCCCCATCCGCCTTCTCTTCCCGTTCCCTTCTCTTCCCCTTCCCTTCTCTTCCCCCTTCTCTCCTCTTCCCCTTTCCTTTCTTCCCTTCCCCTTTCCTCCTTTTCCCATTTTCTTCCCTTCCCCCTTCCCTTCCCTTCCCTTTCTTTCCCTTCCTTTCCCTTCCCCCTTTCTTTCCCTTCCCCCTTTCTTTCCCAAACCTTCCCTTCCCTTTCTTTCCCTTCCCCCTTTCTTTCCCTTCTCCCTTCCCTTCCCTTCCCTTCCCTTCCCTTCCCTTCCCTTCCTTTCCCTTCCCCCTTTCTTTCCCTTCTCCTTCCTTCCTTCCCTTCCTTCCCTTCCCTTCCCTTCCCTTCCCTTCCTTCCCTTCCCTTCCTTCCCTTCCCTTCCCTTCCTTCCTTCCCTTCCTTCCTTCCTTCCCTTCCCCTTCCCTTCCCCTTCCCCTTTCCTCCGCTTTCTTTTCCTTTCTGAAAGCACATTAACAACTTCTCAGCCGAGACAGCCCCGGGTATTTGCACCCCAGGGCCTAACCCTCCCTTTCCCTCCTCCCTCTGCCCTGCCCCCAGTCCCGGACGCGCTCATGGGGCACGGCCGGAGGAAGCCGGCGGGGGGAGGCGAGGGAAGGGACTGAGAGAGCTACTCCACGCGAGGGGGCCACGGCTCCGGGCTTCAGGCCGGGAAAGCCTCACGCACAGGCCCCGCTCCCTGCCCTACCTCCTCCGGGCGGCGGCAGGCGGAGCCCGCCACCCGCGGTACGGCCCGCCCCGCCCCGGCCCCGCCTCACGCCCGCGCCCCGCCCCCAGCCCGCCCCTGCCTCCCGCCCCGCCCCCGCCTCACGCCCCCGCCCCACGCCCCCGCCCCGCCCCCGCCTCCCGGTCCTCGCAGGCGGCGCGGCCCGGGCCGGGCTCGGGGGCGCGCAAGGGCTGGTCAGGCGCCGGCGCTGCCTCTGGGCGGGGCTCATGGCGTTGCCAGCTCCAGCGTGTGGAAACGGAGATGTAGGTGGAACGGTGCAGCCGTGTGGGCTGGAAAAGGTCTTGGAGATCAAAGCGTTAACCCAGCGCTGCCAGGGTACCGCTGGACCATGTCCCTCAGCACCACAGGTTTAGACTCGAGGTGAGGAGGAAGTTCTTCACCGAGCGAGTCGTTGGTCATTGGGATGTGCTGCCCAGGGAGGTGGTTGAGTCATCGACCCTGGAGGCGTTCAAGGGGAGATTGGACGTGGCACTTGGTGCCATGGTCTAGGCATGGGGTCTGTGTTGATAGGTTGGACTCGATGATCCTCGAGGTCCTTTCCAACCTAAGTGATACTGTGATACTGTGATACAGCTAGGAAACCCCTCCAGGGATGGGGACTCCATCACTGCCATGGGCAGCCTGGGCCAGGGCTTAGCTGTTAAGTGGAGAAATTGTTCCTCATGTCCAACCTAAACCTCCCCTGGTGCATCCTGAGGCTATTTCCTCTTGTGTCGCTTGTTCCAACCCCCACCTGGCTCCAGCCTACTTTCAGGGAGCTGCAGAGAGCCAGAAGGTCTCCCCTCAGCCTCCTCCAGTTCACAGTAGCATAGAATCAGTCAGGGTTGGAAGGGACCATAAGGATCACCCAGTTCCAAACCCCCCTGCCATGGCCAGGGACACCCCACACTACATCAGCCTGGCCACAGCCTCAGCCAGCCTGGCCTTAAACACCTCCAGGGACAGGGCCCCAACCACCTCCCTGCACAACCCATTCCAGGGCTTCACCACTCTCATGGGGAAGAACTTCCTTCAGCTGTTCCTCACCAGCCCTGCTCTTCCTACCCTTCCCCAGTTTCATAGCCATTCTCTGGACACACTCCAGACACTCCACGTCCTCCTTGGAGGGATGGGCCCCAAGCTGAACCCAGGTTTCAAGCTGTGGCCTCACCAGTGCCAGGAAAAGGAGGAAAATCCCTGCTCTGGTCCTGCTGGTCTCCATCTCTTTACAAAAGACCTCTTTAAAAGCCCTGTGGAAGATCCACGTGTTGTAGAAGAACAGCTCTGAGGCAAACTTGTAACTGTTCCACTTGGTTTGTTTGCTGATCACTTGCGAGGGAGGAACGGGGAGGGGGGAAAATGAGGTAGATAAAAGCAGTGATTCTGGAAGCTGGGTACTAATAGTACTGCACGGGTCAAGTGCTACTGCTCCAGAATAAACAACACCAAGTATCATCTAGGCAAAGGGAATGCATTTTTTACTAAGAAAATAGAAGACCAGAACACACATTTCAATACAGTTACAACATTATAAAGAAGGAAAAATATCCCCAACCAGTTCACATCTAAAATACAACTTCAGCTTCAGCTGAGCAGCGACCCCCTCCTCCCAAGGTGAAGCCAGCTGGAGCTCTTCTCAGAACCACTGCAGTAGGCATAACACTTATCTGTTGTAAGGTAGATATGCTTCAGATAGAAAATAAAAGCAAGGCTGTTTTGACATTTCAGTTATGGACAAACTGGCCATCTTCCTACGCCTGTGTGGACCTAAAGGTCATCCCAGTTCTCATCAGAAAGGAACCACTTAGAAGGATGGAGAAGTCAAACCTGGAAGGGACTTGGGAAGAGTTCGGATTAATCCAGTGCCAACTTCTTGTGTGTGTGTGTAATATAAACACACACCATAAGGTTCCTGCACTGTGAATGTCAGGATCTGAGGGAACATTTTGCATCATCTGTAGCCACTGTGCCACCAGGTACTGGGTTCTTTGTGTACCATCGAGCTGTTAGCACGTGTCCCTCCGGAGCCAGCACGAAACGCCCTGCACCCTCAGAGTGCTGTGCTTCGGGAAGCAGCGGCCTGAGGCGTGCTGTGTTCTCCTCACAGTTCACCCAGAACATCTGCAGGCTTTCTGATACCATGGCAATGTGTATTTTTGAGAGCAGGTAGGTAGGTCAAGGTAGATCCATGCAGAACAAGATGTTCCTTCAGCGGCGGGCAACTGAATTACGTGGCTCAAATGCAGCTGCCGGGGCGGGCGGGGGGGAGTGTGATTAAGGGCTTGCTCTAGATTTCCTCCTTGCTCCCCTATTCAGTGTCTGCTCATTATGAAACACCTCACAAAGAGTCCAAAAAAACAACAGTGGTTTTCTTAAGCTAGGGAACAGCACACAGAGCTGAGACAGGAGCCCAAAAGGTACTGTTCTATACAGTTCCATCTGAGAGTCTTGTACATTACCTGCACCTGGAGGTGCTCAAACCTGTACCCTGGAAGTCAAGCACATGAAAGAGGGCAGCTTGGCTTTAGTTAGAAGCCAGCTGAACTAAACCTGGTGGTTGCAGCTGTACAAATAGTCATCCCCCAAACTCCTACAGGAGTCAGTCACCACATGGGACTGCTACATGAAAAACCAAAAGAGGTGTCCTTTACCTCTGCAGTTACTACCAGAGCAGTGTGACAGGGCAACAATGTCTTTACCCACTGCCCACAAAGCAAGGTGCTGGAAACAACAGCACAGAGAAGGCAGGGGCAGGTACCACAGGGAACCTCTTAAACACCAACCTGCAGGTGAAAACAAAATAAATGTTTGCCTTTTGGTTTGCTCTTTTTTTAAGCTCAGGAAAAAAAACCCACCAAAACAACCACAAAACCCAAACCACAAAACAAAACCCAAACACAACCTCATGAAACACTGCAGCTCACAAACTCAACCAAGGACTTCTGTGAGGAGTCACCATTGGGGGTTTTGAAAGGAAAAGAATAATAGAACAGAATAAACCAGGTTGGAAGAGACCTCCAAGATCGTTGTGTCCGACCTATCATCTATCAGACAGCCTTTTAATGTCCTTTCCTCTGCCAGTCCAATGTTGGCACGTGGGCACGTGTTTCAGGACCACACAAAACCTCTGCTGAAGACATTTAATGCAAGCAGGCTGCACTCCCTCAGCTACCTCCCTGCTCCACCCCTGGATGTGTCCACACATTGCTGCCAGGAGGCTCAGTCGAGCTCCTATTAACAACCAAAAGTTCTGGAGACACACACAAAAAAACAAACACCACCCCAAAACTGAGCTGCTGGCCTCAGTGGGAGTCTCTGATCCTCTCAGAAGTGCTCTGTACACCCACAACAGTATCCTCACCGAGAAGAGAGGTGAAAGACAGATGTCTAGAGCATTCAGAGGGCAAAAGTCAGCGGGGCTGCGTGAAGAGCTAGAACACTCCTCATCCTTCAGTGATGTATTACATGAGAGAGCAGTATGAGCTGAATTGGCCCCTAGGCAGCACTCCAAAATGCACCCTGGTGACAGCTTTTCACCTTTGCATACTGCATCCGAGGATCTTCTGTATAGATAAAGATCAAGAAACGCTTTAGAGTAAGCCAGTAAACAGAAAAGGGGGAAGGGACAGGAAAACAACGAGGGAAGAAGTCAAGGTGAAGATTACTTGTGGCTCCTTCCTACGCAGCAAGATTAGTGGTAATTAATTCACAGATGAGCTAGATCTGAAGACTACACCAAGGTGAATCTGTGGATTTCACTAACAAAATAATCTGGCAATGCTGAGAGGGAGTGAAATGCACTTTAAAACCTCGTGGGCTGATAGGTGAGCGATGGAAAACGATGGCTGTGGGCTCACCCCGTCTGCATGGTGCCCTACAGGTGATCCACAGAACCTCATCAAACCCTGCCCACAGGTGTGCAAAGGCAGATGAAGTCTAACTGCTGTCACTTGGCTGGCTACAACTGGGGCAGGTTAGAGAGACAGGGAAGGTTGTTCTCTGCTCTTGAGCTCCGCCAGGGCAGGGCTGGGTTGTAACTGGAGCCTCGGCGTCGCTTGCGGACCGGTTTTGCCTCACCCCTGCAGTGAGATTTCCAGTAGCAAAAAAAACCCCAAACCCCCAAACAAACAAAGGGAAAACCATTATGCAGGAATATGTGTGCTTGGGGAAAATCCCACTGGGGCTTCTGGAGTGTGGCTGCACTTCTGAGAGAACAAACTAGTCCAGGCTGAAGAGAAGGATGCAGATCTTTATCCTGCAAGACAGGGGCTCCGCATCTACAGTCCGCTCAGCCCTGCCTCTGTGATCACTCTCAGCTGGGAGGCAGGATCAGCTTCTCAGCCAGGACACGAGACCAGCACATGGGGTTACTGTTGCTACTGATCTGCCCCATCAGCAGGCCTGGCAGAAGCCAGGGGTTGTGCGTTCCTGAGGGGCTTGAACCCAGCGATGCGGAAGTCCTGCCGCCACAGGTTGAACCTTCCAGAAGGTAACAACAACGACAACAACGACAAAGAATTCTTACACTAAATAAATAAATCTCTCAGTTTAAATACAACAAAACTCAGGCTTAGCAAAAATAGATTCAACAAACAAGGCAAAAATAAAAGGCACCTGTCAAAACATCACATTGTGTGTGCTGGCCTTTCCTTCTTTCTTTGTACGCACACTTACAGACACAAGCTGCGAGCCACGCGTGCTGCCCGCCTCGGCAAGGCAGCATTTCCAGCCCCACCAGCCAGCACATTACCACAGTTTGAACTCTCAAGCCTTTCCCCTCCACATCACTGTTTTCTGCCTTGATACCATCAGACTTCTTCCCTCACTTCCCCAGATTCACTGCTCTCTTTAGCCCACGCACGGGCATAAGCTGGCAGGCAGGCAATACAAGCGACACAGGCCACCTCTAAAGGGGTACAGAGACTCTTTGCCTTGTGCTGCTCTGGGCCTGTTCTGCCTTTCCCAATCTAAATGAGGACATGAGAGGGGTGCCTGCCACGGGGTAGATCCTGGGCAAGCTTTACTGTTTGGATTCTGCCTCCAAGCTTGCTGGTGTAGCCCTGTCACTTCTAGCTGTTTCCTTGTGTTTATGCCCTTTTCTTTCTCGCCTTGAAGCAGCAGATTATCTTTATTTCTGTCCCTGATGTACCCCTGTTCTCATTACGCAGGCCAGATTTAGAGAAGTCACAGACTGTAACTGCCTCCCTGTGTCCTTCTTGCTAGCACAAGATCATGAAGGGCACTCAAAACCCCAGTAGGAACAAAACACAAGAGGAATGCAGACAGTGGGAATCCCTATCAGAGCTGCGGCGCTGTTTGACGCAAGGAAAATCTGACTTGCTGCTTTTTGTTTTCACAACAAATTAAGCCTGTAAATGGAGTGAGGAAGGTGAAATGATCAACTCAGAGCTTCTAAGCATTAGGTCTTTTGAGTCCTGCGTGCAAACTGAACTGGGTTGACCGGACTGAGGCTGCAACCAACGCTCGAAGCGCTGCAGATGTTAACAGCTGTCCGCAACGCTTCCACCTTCGTCATCCCCTGCCTGCGGGGGTTTGTTCAAAGAGGGGTTTTGAGGCAGCTACGTCATGAAAGCATCACACACAAATCCTCCTGTGAGAACAGGGGTAGGCAAGGAAGAAAATTAGCCTTAGAAGAAAAGAACCTTCAACAAACCCTCAAGAAATCCTTTGGTACATCACTTTGGGAGCCCACCGCGGAAAGATCTCCTCACAGATTTCCCTAAGTCACTTCAGATCCTGCCTTCAGGGTGATAGAATTCATCAATGCAGCAGCAGAGCTTTGTCTTTTAAGAAGCTGTTAAGTGATTAATAGGTATTTCCAGGCTTTCCAAGGATAACTTCTAACTAGTTCCCAGCTCCCCTCACGCAACGACCCAGACCCGAGAACGACCCAGGACAAAGCGCCGCTGAGGATCCCACCAGGCTGCTCCTCCCAGCAACAGAGCAGCCAAAGCCACCAGGCAAGCCTGGAGGTGGGCACCTTGAAACACCAGGCCAAAAGAAGGAAGTCCATTAGATGGTTAAGTTTGTCTTAGGCTGTCCTTTTTGTTGTTGTTGTTGATTTTGGTGTGTTTTTTTTTTCCCCCCTTCCTTTTTTTGTCCTCTCTGACAAATGCCCTCTGGGGATGTCACAGATGCCTCAGCATGGCAACAGGAGGACAGTCAGGAGAAGCAGGAACCAACCCTGGAGGGCAGCAGCCACCAGAGAGCTACAGGTGACCATCAAACACATGGTTAAAGGAATTCTTCAGCGTGGTGTGGGCTCTAAGCTAATAATGTGGTGTGCTAACTTAAAGGGAGGGCTCAAGTTTCTGTGCTGGATGGCCATCATCCACAGGGTTCACCAGGTCACTCAAGGGGTGGGGTGGGGGGGGAGAGGAGAGGGAGGAGAGATCTACGTCGAGTGAAAAGCAGGGCAGGGAAAGAGGGGGGAAGGGCAAAAAACAAAAAACCCAAACCCCAAACAGAAGACAGTAAAATGAGTGGAAATAAATTATAGGACTTGAAGAGCATGATTTGAATTGGTCTGAAAAAAGGGATCCCTGCAGAGTAGAAGATACTGCCTGAGGAGTGTGATCTTCTGAGGCATCAGTGCACCTTGGACTCGGGCCAGTCGTAGACGTCTGGCATGAAGGACTCGTACTCGTAGGTCCACACCTTCGAGCGGATGTAGCGGTTCTTGTCTGCAGGCTCAGGGTAATGGAAGGCCATGTTGTTAGCATACAGGAACTCCATCACCTGGCAAAGGAGAGCACCAGGGGGTGACCAACAGCCTTCTGCTGCACAACAACAGCGTCCACGCTTCCGCTGCAGCGCCGCAGAACCACGGAGTGGTTTGGGTTGGAAGGGAGCTCCCAAGCTCACCCAGTGCAACCTCCTGGCAGTCAGCAGGGACATCCCCAGCCAGAGCAGGCTGCTCACAGGGTCATGAACCTCACCTGGGATGGTGCAAGGGGTGGGACATCTCCCACCTCTCTGGGCAGCCTGGCACAGGCTCTCACCACCCTCAGCCTCAAACATTTCTGCCTTCTCTCCACTCTCCATCTCCTTCCCTTACTTTAAACCATCACCTCTTGCCCTGTCAACACAATCTGATGAACAGATTGTCCTCAGCTTCCTTACAAGCCCTGTCTCAAGTACTGAAAAGCCCTAACTATGCACTTCACTGGCAGCTGCTCCTGGAAGGAGTGCAAACAGAGGGAAGCAGCAGTTTGGAGCAGTTCAAAGCATCACCCCCACCCCTTGGCCTCTCACAACAGACCCTCAGAAAAACTCTGTCCCCAGCTTGCTTCTTCAAGCACTGCAAGGCCACCAGAAGGTCTCCCTGGAGCCTTCTCTTCTCCAGGCTGCCCAAGCCCAACTCTCTCAGCCTGGAGCCTCCCAGCAGAGCCCTTTCCAGCATTGCTGTGGCCTCCTCTGGCCCTGCTCCAACAGCTCCCTGGCTGTGCTGAGCACTCCAGAGCTGCCCCAGCACTGCAGGGGGGGTGTGAGCAGAGCCCAGCAGAGGGGCAGAATCCCCTCCCTGCCCCTGCTGCCCACACTGCTGGGGATCAGCCCAGCACAGGGCTGGCTCATGGCCAGCTCTGCACCCACCAGCTCCCCCAAGGCCTTCTCCGCAAGGCTGCTCTGCAGCCCTTCATCCCCCAGCTTGTGCTGATACTGGGGACTATCCCTCCCCAAATGCAGGACCTTGCAGATGGCCTTGTTGAACCTCCTGATGTTCCCACTGGCTCATCTTTCAACCTTGTCCAGGTCAGTATGTTCAGGACTCACAAACTGGCTAAAGATAAACACCAAAGTATTTTTACAGTTCCTGCGTGCCTTATGGGGGTCTGGAAACTGAGTTTCAGATGTCAGAGGAGGATAATTTTGCCCTTTCCTCACTGTCAAACTGAAGCATCCAACAAACCCTGAGGGTCTCCTGTGAAAGACACAGAGGACTGGGGTATTCTGTGCCCAAGCACCTCACTGTTGTGGGTCACTCTGTGCTTTTCAGCCCCTTAATGTACACATCAAACACTTTGGTGCTTCCTACTCACCTTGACAGCAATATAAATAGAGACTTCCCTGATATTGGAGAGTGGAGGATAGAGCCTTCCCTGGGCAAGCTCTTCATCAGTCAGCTGCTCTGTCAATGCCTGAGTTAGGAAAACACACAAGTTCCCTTTACTGCATCCCCAGAAAGATGTTAAAACACCAGAGAGAAGTGAAGTTGAATTGTTCTTCACTACTGGAGTGCTCCCAAAGCACTGCAGTAAGAGACAGCTAAAGTTCCACCTTCCCAAAGACCAGCTCTTTGTTGACAAAACTCTTCAGTCTCTGCCCAAAGCAGTAAATTCTGCTTGGAAGCATCTAGCAAAAGGAAGACTGATTTCTTTTTGCTGGAGGCTGAGCTACCCAGGACCATGAAGTTCTGAGAGCACAGCATGCTGCAGGACTGTCCATGCTTTTGGCCAGCTGATTCTGCTGTAGCAGGTGCTCCTGCTCCAGAGTGCAAAGCATAGTATCATAGTCTCACAGTATCAGTCAGGGTTGGAAGGGACCACAAGGATCATTCAGTTCCAACCCCCCTGCCAGGGCAGGGACACCCCACACTACATCAGCCTGGCCACAGCCTCAGCCAGCCTGGCCTTAAACACCTCCAGGGACAGGGCCCCAACCACCTCCCTGCACAACCCAGTCCAGGGTCTCACCACTCTCATGGGGAAGAACTTCCTCCTCCCCTCCAGCCTCAATCTCCGCACCTCCAGCTTCATTCCATTCCCCCTAGTCCTAGCACTACCTGAGATCCTGAGCAGTCCCTCCCCAGCCTTCCTGGAGCCCCCTGCAGATCCTGGAAGGCCACAATGAGGTCACCTGGGAGCCTTCTCTTCTCCAGACTCAACAGCCCCAACTCCTTCAGTCTGGCCTCACAGCAGAGCAGCTCCAGCCCTCTGCTCATCCTCCTGGCCCTGCTCTGGACACCTTCCAGCACCTCCACATCCCTCTTGCCATAGGGGCTCCAGAACTGGAGGCAGGACTCCAGGTGGGGTCTCCCCAGAGCTGAGCAGAGGGGGAGAATCACCTCCCTTGCCCTGCTGGCCACACTTCTCCTGCTGCAGCCCAGGCTCTGCTTGGCTTTCTGGGCTGCAAGTGCACACTGAGAGCTCCTGGTGAGCTTCTCCTCCCCCAGCACCCCCAAGGCTCTCTCCTCAGGGCTGCTTTCCAGCCAGTCCCTGCCCAGCCTGCATTTGTGCCTGGCATTGCCTCCACCCAGCTGCAGGACCCTGCCCTTGCTATTGCACCTTCCTATTTGGGAGCTTGGTTTCTGGATGAGGAAGTGGGAACTGCAGTGGAAGTTGATACTGTTCACCATTTTGTTGGATCAAAGTCCATAAATTCTGTTGGGCATTAAAAGAAACCAACCCAAAACCCAACAACAGAAACCAACCAGGGAATCACAGAATTGCAGCAGGAGTTGAGCAACTGCCCTTGGTGCCACCCACCCTCGTGTCAGAAGCTACAGCCTGCTCTGCTTCCACCCACACTTACCTTAGCAGCCTCCAGGAAAACCTTGTCGCTGATATGCCGAACGCTGCTGAGGATCACAGCCAGAGCCACACCTGCAATGGAATCACTGACAGTTAGGGACACATCAGCTAAACACAGGCAGCCTGCTGCTGGGAAGCTGCCCCTCACCAAGAATGCTGAAGGTCTCCCCACAGCTTTCTACACACGTTTGCTAAGCTGCTGCACCATGTGTGCTTCTCATCACCCACGAGAGGTGGCACAAGGGGCTGGAGCTTGGCAGCTCAGGGAGGAAAGAGAGAGAAGGGGTAAGGCAGAGAAATACCCCTGATCATAGAGTCAATAAGGGTGAAAAGACCTCAAAGATCACCAAGTCCAACCTGTCACCTAACACCTCATGACTAACTAAACCATGGCTCCAAGTGCCACATCCAATCCCCTCTTGAACACCTCCAGGACAGTGACTCCACCACCTCCCTGGGCAGCACATCCCAATGGCCAATTACTCCTTCTGGGAAGAACTTTCTGCTCACCTCCAGCCTTTGCCCTTCTTGGCCACCTGGGCACACTGCTGGCTCATGTTCAGCCTACTCTCAACCACTACCCCCAGGTCCCTCTCTGCCTGGCTGCTCTCCAGCCACTCTGACCCCAGCTTGTAGCACTGCCTGGGGTTGCTGTGGTCCAGCAGTTGGACTTGTTGAATGCCATCATGTTTGACTCTGCCCATCTGTCCAGCCTGTCAAGGTCCCTCTGCAGAGCCCTTCAGCCCTACAGCTTCTCCTGTACCCTCAACTTGTGCAGAGATCAAACCACAGAATGGTTTGTGTTGGAAGATCAACCAGTTCAACCTCCCTGCCATGGGCTGGGACACTTTGCACCAGCCCAGGTTGCTCCAGGCCTCATCCAGCCTGGCCTTGAACACTTCCAGAGAGGCAGAGGGCACAACTTCAAGAGGACATATTGCCACTTCTTTCCTCCTAGCCCCCCTCAAAACACAAGCAGAAGAATCCACAATGCAGCCACTTTCAAAGCCTTTAATAGAGCCTTATGTTTTCCCAGAAACATCCAGCTGGGTGAGCTCCCTGTGAGCACTTGTGACTGCACACATCTAACATCCATCCTTCACTGGTTTTCCTCCCTCCCTTCCCTCCCTCCCTTCCTTCCTCCCTTTCATTCCCTTCTTCTCTCCTTCCTTCCTTTCCTTCCCTCCTCCTCTCCTTCCTTCCCTTCCCTCCTTCTCTCTTTCCTTCCTTTCCTTCCCTCCTTCCTTCCCTTCCCTCCCTCCTTCCTTCCCTTCCCTCCCTCCTTCCTTCCCTTCCCTCCCTCCTTCCTTCCCTTCCTCCCTCCTTCCTTCCCTCCCTCCTTCCCTTCCCTCCCTCCTTCCTTCCTTTCCTTCCTTCCCTTCCCCCCTTCTCTCCTTCCTTCCTTCCTTTCCTTCCCTCCCTCCTTCCTTCCTTCCCTTCCCTGTGGTGAAGGCACATTATGCCCCAATACTGAATCTTGTCCCAGCATGTGGGCAAGTTCCCCCTCCCTCCAGGAGGAAGACAAAAGCCAAGGCATTAGCCAGGCTTGCACGCACCCAGCGCATGCAGCACTTGTGCTGACACCAAATATGGGCATATTCTAGCTTCACGCTTTCTATAGGCTGAAGCCAGTTGCTTATGAGAGTGCCCATTGGTCAAGCCCAGCCTCGAGGAATCTATAAGTGTCACCCCAGTTGGTGAACACGTTGCCCCCTCATTTACTTTGTCTCTGTCCTTGCTCGAGAGAGTAAGTCTCGAGCTTCAGCCTTTGCCATTGAGCTTATTGTTAGCTTCTGTTATACATGCACGCATACTGGAAGCGTCTGCATTGTTAAGAAGCCCAGAGGGAGGACTTTCGCTGAGGCTGAGGAGCTCAGCATTGCTACAACCAGTCGTGCCGATCGGAAAAGCCCATCGTGCCACCGGAGGACTGGACCAACCCCCGCGGGTAAGATCTGCCCAGTTGCCGGGGAGAAGGGACTTGATTAATACCGAGTCCGTGTATGCCTAACCCCGCCGTGCGGGAGAGGAGCCGCCGAGTGCCGCCCTGAGCCCTGTGAATTCCAGGGAAACCCAGAGCATTGTTAATGTTTGTACTGCACCGAATCTGGGACCATTCTGAGAGTCCTGTTGCTCCTTTAACCTCATTAACGAGAGACGCCGCTTAACGCAGCCACATTCTCTCCCTGAGGCTGTTTGCATCAGCCCTGAGAAACGCCGTGGTTGGGCTGACCCCCGTAGCTTCGCCTGCTTCCGTCCTTCAAGCCCGCCCCGCTGCGCGAGCCGACTTTAGAGGGCCGACCCCACGGACTGACCCTGTCCAGGACCGATCCCTGTTGTCTGAAGGGAATTGAATATCGTCCACGTGCTTTCCACCCACTAGCACTCAGTTCAAAGTATCCGCGTCCAGCAGAGTAAGCGCTGACGCATAGAAAGATTGTAATATTGCTGTGTATAGCCAGAAGCCGCCCGCGTCCCGCCGAGTCTCCATCTAGTGGCCAAGCGGCGGAACTGCACCCTTCGTTATATAAATACAGAATGGGTTTATAGATAGTTTAATTACATTATAATCATAACACTAAGCCGGTTGTGGAATGTATTTCACGAACGTGCATTAGAACATGTATATAAGTTGGTGATTCATCGGCTATTAATAGTTTGATAATTAATAAAAATAATATTTTTCATAATTCATATTTCATATTCATAAATTTAATAACCTCTTCACCACATCCCTTCCTCCCTTCCTTCCTTCCCTTCCCTTCCTCCCTTCTCTCCTTCCTTCCTTCCCTTCCCCCCTTCCCTCCCTCCTTCCTTCCTTCCCTTCCCTCCCTCCTTCCTTTCCTTCCCTCCTTCCCTCCTTCCTTCCTTCCCTTCCCTCCCTCCTTCCTTCCTTTCCTTCCCTCATTCCCTTCCTCCTTCCCTCCCTCCCTTCCTTCCTCCATTTTCTGACTGAGTCCTCAGCTTTAACTGCTGGCAACACCTCTCCATGCTGCCTGACTGACTGTGCTTGCTGTAGCAAGGGAAGCCAAGAAGAGATGCTCACAGCCTGGTTTAAAAGGAGGACATTTTGTTACCTGGGAATATGTAAGCATTGTTTCCTTGGCCTGGTTTGAAGGTTCTTCCATCTTTCAGAGTCACCAGGTCAAAGGGGCTGCCACTGGCAAACAAGCAACGGCCCTGAGAAGCAGAGGAACAATCACAATCAGGCAGCTTCCAAGGGTGGAGCAACACAGCCACCATGAAAGAGAGGCTCACCAGAGTCCTGCAGCTCCTGGTCAGCTCCAGGACTGAGGCAGGAAGGTTTGGGTGGGAAGACACCTTTAGAGGCCACCAAGGTACTTGAGCACCCAGCCAAACACACACAACAATAGACTAGCAAAGGGCCCCACTGGATGCAGCTGGGTTCAAGCACATCCTTAAATCCCTGGCTGACAGAGTTCCTGCAGCCTCAGAATGGCAACACCCAAACCCACCCTTGCCAGTAGAGTCTGGAAGAGACACAGGGATCATGAAGCACCTGCATGTGGTTTTGCAGCTGCATCAAACATCTGGAAAGCAAAGGAGGTGAGCATACACCTAAAACTCTGCAGCTTTCTAAAGCCATCTCTTTGCTTTTCCATTCACTGCTCTTCAGGACAGCAATGAGTTGGAGGAGCTACTCACACACAAAATAAATGAGTGTGTGTGTTAACCATCAAGGGGATTTGGAGGTCATTGTTCCCCTGAAGCCAGCACTGGTGAGGCTGCACCTCAAACCCTGGGCTCCTCAGTTTTGGGCTCCTCACCCCAAGAAGGACATTGAGGAGCTGGAGTAGGGCCAGGGAAGGGCAAGCAAGGTGGGGAAGGGTCTGGAGAGCAGGGCTGGGGAGGAGCAGCTGAGGGAGCTGGGGGTGTTGAGGCTGGAGAAGAGGAGGCTGAGGGGAGACCTTGTGCCTCTACAGCTCCCTGAGGGGAGGCTGGAGCTGGGTGGCAGCTGGGCTCTGCTCCCAGTGAACAAGAGATAGGACAAGAGAAAACAGCCTCACGTTGCACCAGGGGAGGTTTAGGCTGTCCCAGGCTGCCCAGGGCAGTGTTGGAGTCCCCATCCCTGGAGGGGTTTCAGAGCTGTGCAGCTGTGGTGCCGAGGGACATGGCTCAGTGGTGCCCTGGCAGTGCTGGGTTAATGGCTGGACTTGATGATCTTAAAGGTCTCTTCAAAGAAAATGGCTCTATGATTTGATGATTACCACCAGAAGCCAGGACCCAGCACGGCAGGGACTGCCCAGGGACAGCTGAGTAACAACAACAAGGAGACTGAAACAGAAGTCCAGTAACAAAAGGTCAGTTGTCTACTGATGGGTGTGAGGGTGAAGGCAGGGACTGCTGTACCATGCTGAGAGCTCTGAGGACTAAACAATGCAGTTTGCTTCTCCTTCCTTTGAGAAGGGTTTTAATCATCACCAAATATTAGAACAAATCCAGGGCTTGTGGTGTGAAATGTACCCTGCAGATAAATGACCCTCTCCTCAGGCAGCAAAACCCCTGCAAGCAAAAAATCACAGGCCCACAGGATGTTAGAGGTTGGAGAGGACCTCTGGAAGTCATCCAGCCCAAGCCCCCTGCCAGAGTAGCACCACAGAACCCAGCACAGGTCCCACAGGAACACATCCAGACAGGGCTGGGAAGGCTCCAGAGCAGGAGACTCCACAACCTCTCTGGGCAGCCTGCTCCAGGCCTCTGGCAGCCTCCCAGGCCAGAAGTTCCTCCTCCTCTTGAGCTGGAACCTCCTGGGCTGCACTTTCCAGCCCTTGCCCCTTGGCCTAGCCCAGGGTGCAGCTGAGCAGAGCCTGGCCCTGGCCCCTCCCTCCTGCCCCCCAGCCCTCAGCTCTTGACAGACATTGATCAGATCCCTCTCAGCCTTCTCCTCTGCAGACTCAACAGCCCCAGGGCTCTCAGCCTCTCCTCCCCAGGCAGTCTCCAGTCCCTTCAGCATCCTTGCAGCCCTGCCTTGGACTCTCTGCAGCAGATCCCTGTCCCTCCTGAGCTGGGGAGCCCAGAGCTGGATGCAATACTCCAGGTGAGGTCTCCCCAGGGCAGAGTAGAGGGGGAGGAGAACCTCCTTGAATCTGATGGACACACACTTCTCAATGCCCCCCAGGACCCCCTTGGCCTTCTTGGCCCTCAGGGCACATTGCTGCCCCATGCAGAACTTGCTGCCCACCAGCACTCCCTGCTCCACAGGGCTGCTCTCTTTCCTTCCTTTAGAGCAACAGGTTGAGTAACATTACCTTACAACACTTCAGGCTCTCTTTTAAGGAAGACCACCCTTGAGCACAAATTACCAACAAAGCCCACAACTCAGGAGCTGTGTCTGAAGCTATGTTTGGGGCATACCCCTGGTAACAGCCTTTTGGTGGGGGAGCAAAACACATGGATGCACAGAACAATGCTCAAAGAAAACACAAGCAAAGCCCAGAGAGGAACAGGATGGCACAGAGGGCACTGAAGACTCCATCAGGCTTCTACAGGTGCCATCTAGTGGAAAAAGGGAAGGGAGTAAAAGGTTTGTGGCTCTCTTCATTTCCTTCCTGACCACCTAGTTTTAGCCCAAGATTTCCCACCAGCCAGTTGCTGAGGGCAGGGGACTGCTTTGTGGGTAGTTACACAAAGAACAAGTGAAAATGAGGCTGACTATCCCTCTGACAGTGCTGCTGGCCTCCTTCAGCCTCATGCCAGCTAAGCTTGGTTGTGTAACTAAGTCTTGCTCACTTTCTACCTGAGATTATCACAGTATCAGTCAGGGTTGGAAGGGACCACAAGGATCATCCAGTTCCAACCCCCCTGCCATGGCCAGGGACACCCCACACTACATCAGCCTGCCCACAGCCTCAGCCAGCCTGGCCTTAAACACCTCCAGGGACAGGGCCCCAACCACCTCCCTGCACAACCCAGTCCAGGGCTTCACCACTCTCCTGGGGAAGAACTTCCTCCTCCCCTCCAGCCTCAATCTCCCCACCTCCAGCTTCATTCCATTCCCCCTAGTCCTAGCACTCCCTCAGATCCTGAGCAGTCCCTCCCCAGCCTTCCTGGAGCCCTCTGCAGATCCTGGAAGGCCACAATGAGGTCACCTGGGAGCCTTCTCTTCTCCACACTGAACAGCCCCAACTCCTTCAGTCTGGCCTCACAGCAGAGCAGCTCCAGCCCTCTGCTCATCCTCCTGGCCCTGCTCTGGACACCTTCCAGCACCTCCACATCCCTCTTGCCATAGGGGCTCCAGACCTGGAGGCAGGACTCCAGGTGGGGTCTCCCCAGAGCTGAGCAGAGGGGGAGGATCACCTCCCTTGCCCTGCTGGCCACACTTCTCCTGCTGCAGCCCAGGCTCTGCTTGGCTTTCTGGGCTGCAAGTGCACACTGAGAGCTGCTGCTGAGCTTCTCCTCCCCCAGCACCCCCAAGGCTCTCTCCTCAGGGCTGCTTTCCAGCCAGTCCCTGCCCAGCCTGCATTTGTGCCTGGCATTGCCTCCCCCCAGCTGCAGGACCCTGCCCTTGCTCTTGTTGAACCTCCTGAGGTTGGCTTGTGCCCACCTCTCCAGCCTGCCCAGCTCCCTCTGGATGGATCCCTTCCCTCCAGCTGTCTGCTGCACCACACAGCTTGGTGTCATCAGCAACCCTGCTGAGGCTGCACTCAGTGCCACTGTCCATGTCATGTGGAATCTGACTTACTAGAAGACTACCCACCTCACTCTCCTGGTTAAAATCAGTTATCCAAGAGATAATTAAGCCACCCCTAATTTAAAAGCATCCTTATTTTATGTTAGAAACTAAGGTCCTGCCCAGGGCTCCCTCTGGACTCTTCTGTAGCAGCAGTCCCCTCTGAGCTGACAGGTCCAGTGGCACTGAAGTGAACCTGGGAGCCAGCTGGAGATGATGATGATGGAGTTTCACCTTCTGTGGTGTGAGGCTGGCAGTGCTGGGGTTGGAATGTTGGAAACTGAGCCACACCAGGAGCAGAAGTGAGCAGCTCATAGCTCTACAGCAAGAAACAAGAAATTATCTCCACCCACTCCTTTTTGTATGAATAACTTGATTTGAGGGGGAAAGAAGGGGGAGAGAGAAAGGGGGAGAGGAAGGAGGGGGCAGAGGAAGGAGGGGGCAGAGGAAGGAGGGGAGCAGAGGAAGGAGGGGAGCAGAGGAAGGAGGGGAGCAGAGGAAGGAGGGGGCAGAGGAAGGAGGGGGCAGAGGAAGGAGGGGGGCAGAGGAAGGAGGGGAGCAGCAAAAGGAGGGGAGCAGCAAAAGGAGGGGGGCAGAAAAAGGAGGGGAGCAGAAAAGAAGGGGAGCAGCAAAAGGAGGGGAGGGGAAAATAAGCCTTTCTGTGAGGCCCAACCCTGGAGCCTTCAGGCAGGCCCTGTAGAGACAGGAGAGATCAGGGCAAGATGGAGCCTACAGTGGAAAAGTTTCTTCTCTCCCTCTACTCAGCCCTAGTGAGGCCACATCTGGACTACTGGGTTCAGTTCTGGGCTCCATAGTTCAAGAGAGACAGGGACCTGCTGGAGAGAGTCCAGCAGAGGCTAGGAAGATGCTGAGGGGCCCTGGAGCAGCTCTGGGAGTGAGGAGCAAAGGCTGAGAGCCCCTGGGGCTGTGCAGCCTGGAGCAGAGCAGCCCCAGAGGGCATCTGAGCAATGCTCAGCAAGAGAGAAAGGCTGGGGGGCAAGAGGCTGGGGCCAGGCTCTGCTGAGTGCTGCCCAGGGACAGCACAAGGGGCACAAAGTGTCCCCCAGGAGGTTGGATGTGAGCAGGAGGAGAAAGTTGTTTGTTGTGAGGGTGCTGGAGGGCTGGAGCAGGCTGCCCAGAGAGGTTGTGGAGTGTCCTGGTGTGGAGAGCTTCCAACCCCCCCTGGGCACTGTGCTGCTGGGCAAGCTGCTGTGGGTGCCCTGCTGGAGCAGGGGGGGTTGGGCTGGGTGAGCTCCAGAGCTCCCTTCCCACCATACCCTCACCATGCTGGGGTTCTGTGAAAGCACTCACTTCAAACCCCAACCTCCAGCATCCCATAGTGCCACAGCTTTGAGGTGCAACAGAAGGTGAGTTTCTTCCCAGCCCACTCATTTCAGCATTTGCTGGTGCCAGTGTATGAGGCAGAGAAGCTGTGAGAAGGGAGCAGGAGGACAGGGATCCAGCAGTGATTCCTGCTCTGGAAGCATGAGTCCTCACGGGTCACTGGTAATGAGTTCTGACCTGCAGACACCAGGAAATGACTGAGTGCCACACAGAGCTGCTGCACTGCTGCAAGGACATTACCTGCTGCAAGGACTTTGCTCCACTGGCAAGGCTGTACCTAACTCTCTTATTACAACATTAAGACCTCTCTCTCAGAGCCCCAAGAGAATGGGAAAGCCTGATTCTGAGATACGCCAGAGATCTAAGAGGAACCAGGGTGAAACTGCCCCTTCAAGCCATGCTGCTGGCACATTCTAGCCAGAGAGGCTGGCTGGGCAAAGGAAGGACAGAAAAACACCCAAACAATTACTGCTCAAGTTAGGGGACTACTGGCAAGCAGAAAATGGGGGGGGAGGGGCTTTCTGAGTGCTCTCTCCCTTGTTGCTGCTGCAGGCAATGGGCCTGGGAAAAAGGCTCTATTTTTCTCTTCCTGCCTCTCAGTGCCCTGCATTACAATTTCAATTCACTGTGGCCATGCTCAGAGTTTCCTAAGGAAGGTCCCAACACAGCTGGGCAAGGACTAGAGGAAGCAGGAAACAAGGATACAAGACAGAGAGGGAGCCCCTGTAGCTGCAGTGAGGGATGCACCCAGCACTGCCAGGTCACCCCCAAACCCTGGCCCTCAGCACCACAGCTGCACAGCATGGAAACCCCTCCAGGGATGGGGACTCCACCGCCAGGTCCCTTCTGGACCATGTCCCTCAGCACCACAGCTGCACAGCCTGGAAACCTCTCCAGGGATGGGGACTCCATCACTGCCAGGTCCCTTCTGGACCATGTCCCTCAGCACCACAGCTACACAGCCTGGAAACCCCTCCAGGGATGGGGACTCCATCATTGCCAAGTCCCTTCTGGACCATGTCCCTCAGCACCACAGCTACACAGCCTGGAAACCCCTCCAGGGATGGGGACTCCACCACTGCCAGGTCCCTTCTGGACCATGTCCCTCAGCACCACAGCTGCACAGCCTGGAAACCCCTCCAGGGATGGGGACTCCATCATTGCCAGGTCCCTTCTGGACCATGGCCCTCAGCACCACAGCTGCACAGCTTGGAAACCCCTCCAGGGATGGGGACTCCACCACTGCCCTGGGCAGCCTGGGCCTGGCCTTGACCACCTTCTGGGTGGAGAAATGGTTCCTAATATCCTACCTAATCCACTCCTGGCAATATGGAGGTGTTGATTTGTAACTGTGGCTGTCTGCAGAGAGATGCAATTGCAGGCATTTTGTGGTACAGCTCTGCAGTTTCCTTTGTACATGATTTATTTGGAGAAGAGAAGGGTTTGGGCTGAGTAGCTACCCTGAAGTTTATAGCTGGGGGTACAAATATCATAGAATCATAGAATCAATAAGGTTGGAAAAGACCTCAGAGAGCTGTTAGGTTGGACCTGATGATAACACCTCCTGACAACTAAACACAGCTGGGCAAGGACTAGAGGAAGCAGGAAACAAGGATACAAGACAGAGAGGGAGCCCCTGCAGCTGCAGTGAGGGATGCACCCAGCACTGCCAGGTCACCCCCAAACCATGGCCCTCAGCACCACAGCTTGGAAACCCCTCCAGGGATGGGGACTCCACCACTGCCAGGTCCCTTCTGGACCATGTCCCTCAGCACCACAGCTTGGAAACCCCTCCAGGGATGGGGACTGCATCACTGCCAGCTCCCCTCTGGACCATGTCCCTCAGCACCACAGCTAGGAAACCCCTCCAGGGATGGGGACTCCATCACTGCCAGGTCCCTTCTGGACCATGTCCCTCAGCACCACAGCTAGGAAACCCCTCCAGGGATGGGGACTCCATCACTGCCAGGTCCCTTCTGGACCATGTCCCTCAGCACCACAGCTAGGAAACCCCTCCAGGGATGGGGACTCCATCACTGCCAGGTCCCTTCTGGACCATGTCCCTCAGCACCACAGCTAGGAAACCCCTCCAGGGATGGGGACTCCACCACTGCCCTGGGCAGCCTGGTGCTGGGCTGGTGGGAAACATCCCTGAGCACTCCATACCTCTGTTAGTGTGTATGCTTCCTCTGCTGTGCACTCAGCCTTCACTGTGGGGTTGCTCAGTGCAAATATGATGGGTCTCTCGTTGATAGCAGCCATGGCTTTGATCACATCCTGAGAGAAGAGTCGCCCAGCCCCTGCAACTCCTGGAGCCAGCACAAAACCAAAGCACACACACACAAAAAGTAAGAGAAGATCAAACAGGATAGGGTAAAAAGGGGTAAAACAGAGTGGGGTAAAACAAAGTGGGGTAAAACAGAGTTGGGTAAAACAAAATGGGGCAAAACAAAGTGGGGTAAAATAAAATGAGATAAAATAAGATAAAACAAAACAACATAAACCAACATAAAAAAATAAAACAACGTAAAATAACATAAAATAAAAAATAACATAAAAAATAGTCTCAGAGTATCCTAGAATCAGTCAGGGTTGGAAGGGACCACAAGGATCATCCAGTTCCAACCCCCCTGCCATGGCCAGGGACACCCCACACTACATCAGCCTGGCCACAGCCTCAGCCAGCCTGGCCTTAAACACCTCCAGGGACAGGGCCCCAACCACCTCCCTGCACAACCCAGTCCAGGGCTTCACCACTCTCATGGGGAAGAACTTCCTCCTCCCCTCCAGCCTCAATCTCCCCACCTCCAGCTTCATTCCATTCCTCCTAGTCCTATCACTCCCTGAGATCCTGAGAAGTCACCCCCCAAACCATGGCCCTCAGCACCACAGCTGCACAGCTTGGAAACCCCTTCAGGGATGGGGACTCCACCACTGCCCTGGGCAGCCTGGGCCTGGCCTCGACCACCTTCTGGGTGGAGAAATGGTTCCTAATACCCAACCTAAACTGCTCCTGGCAATATGGAGGTGTTGATTTGTAACTGTGGCTGTCTGCAGAGAGATGCAATTGCAGGCATTTTGTGGTACAGCTCTGCAGTTTCCTTTGTACATGATTTATCTGGAGAAGAGAAGGGTTTGGGCTGAGTAGCTACCCTGAAGTTTATAGCTGGGGGTACAAATATCATAGAATCATAGAATCAATAAGGTTGGAAAAGACCTCAGAGATCATCAGGTCCAACCTAATAGCTAACACCTCCTGACAACTAAAGCATGGCTCCAAGTGCCACATCCAATCCTTTTTGGAACACCCCAGGGATGGTGACTCCACCACCACCTCCCTGGGCAGCACATCCCAATGGCCAATCACCTTTTCTGGGAATAATTTCCTCCTCACCTTGAGCCTAAACTTCCCCTGGCACAGCTTGAGACTGTGTCCTCTTGCAACCATCTGGATGTGTTTTTCACACCATCCCCCATAGCAAACTCCTGGCCAAGCTGTCAGCCCCTGGCTGGGACAGCAGCTCTCTGAGCTGGGTTAGGAACTGGCTGGAGGCTGAGCCCAGAGAGTGGTGGTGAATGGTGCCACAGCCAGCTGGCAGCCAGGCACCAGTGGTGTGCCCCAGGGAGCAGTGCTGGGCCCTGTGCTCCTTAACATCTTCATTGATGATCTGGATGAGGGCATTGAGTCCATCAGCAGTAAATCTGCAGATGACAGCAAGCTGGGGGCAGGAGTTGAGCTGCTGGAGGGTGGAGAGGCTCTGCAGAGGGACCTGGCCAGGCTGGGCAGATGGGCAGAGGCCAAGGGCAGGAGATTGAACACATCCAAGTGCCAGGTGCTGCATTGGCCACAGCAACCCCAGGCAGTGCTACAGGCTGGGGTCAGAGTGGCTGAGAGCAGCCAGGCAGAGAGGGACCTGGGGGTGCTGGTTGATGGTAGGCTGAAGATGAGCCTGCAGTGTGCCCAGGCAGCCAGGAGGGCCAAGGGCATCCTGGCCTGCATCAGGAAGAGTGTGGCCAGCAGGAGCAGGGAGGTCATTCTGCCCCTGGACACTGCACTGGTTAGGCCACACCTCGAGTCCTGTGTCCAGTTCCGGGCTCCTCAGGTTAGGAAGGAGGTTGACTTGCTGGAACGAGTCCAGAGAAGGGCAGCGAGGTTGGTGAGGGGCTTGGAGCACAGCCCTGTGAGGAGAGACTGAGGGAGCTGGGGCTGCTTAGCCTGGAGAGGAGACTCAGGGGACACCTTCTTGCTCTCTACAACTCCCTGAAGGGAGGTTGTAGACAGGCAGAGGTTGGTCTCTTCTGCCAGGCAGCCAGCACCAGAACAAGAGGACACAGTCTCAGGCTGCACCAGGGGAAGTTCAGGCTGGAGGTCAGGAGGAATTTTTACACAGAGAGAGTGATTGCCCATTGGAATGTGCTGCCTGGGGAGGTGGTGGAGTCACCATCCCTGGAGGTGTTCAGGAGGAGACTTGATGGGGTGCTTGGTGCCATGGGTTAGTTGTTTAAGTGGTGTTGGATGATAGGTTGGACATGATGATCTTGAAGGTCTCTTCCAACCTGGTTTATTCTATGCAATGTAATTCTATGTAATTCACCTCTGTGCTTGGGTGTAGCCAGTGCTGGGTGACTGCAGCTCAGTGTATCTTCAGGCAGAAGACTGACCTCATGTTTTTCACCTCACCTCCAGCACCAAAACTGCAGCTTCACTACCACCAACCTTCTGGGAAGCCACGCTGGCACACTGCATGCAGCCAAACCCCCAGTGATGGCAAGACAGACACAAAACCAACCTAAACTCACCAATGATAGCTGTAGGTCGAAGTACATTCACTGCTTCTACAAAGGTCTTTGGTATTTGCTCTGGAGCCTGGTGTGTGAATGGCTCTTGATTGGAATCCACCTTTTGTTCTCGACCCTACAGATCAGAAGTTGGTTTGGGGTTTGTTTTGGGTGGGTGGTTTTTTTTTCTGGTGAGGAGGGAGAGGGGCCAAAAAAATATCACAGAATGTAGTGGGTGTTTCAAGGCATGGTGCATCCCTACCTGAACCAGTAAACCATGTTTGTCAAACATCCACACTCTCCCGTAGGCTTCCTCAGCAGAGACGCCGCTCTCCATCATCGCCATCACGATGAGGTTGGCAATCCCCAGGGCAGCCTGGTGGGCAAAGGGAACTTGGGTTTTCTCAAACAGGCCACACAAGAGGTCTGTCATTGCAAACATCACCTCCTTCAACATTCCCCATTAACAAAAATAAATATATATCCCTATCTTACCATAGAATCATACAGCAGAATGGTTTGGGTTGGAAGGGACCTGCAAATTCATCCAGCTGCAACCCCCTCGCCATGGGCAGGGACACCTCCCACCAGCACAGCTTGCTCAAGGCCTCACCCAGCCTGGCCTTCAACACCTCCAGGGAGGAGGCAGCCACAGCCTCCCAGGGCAACCTGCTCCAGAGTCTCACCACCCTCCCACTGAAGAACTTCTTCCTCAGCTCCAGTCTAACCCTGCTCTCCCTCAGCTTCAAACCATTCCCCCTTGGCCTGGCTCCAGACACCCTCAGGAAAAGTCTCTCTGCAGCCTTCCTGCAGGTTCCCTTCAGCTATTGGAAGGCAGCTCTGAGGTCCCCCTGGAGTCTTTTCCAGGCTGAACACCCCCAGCTCCCTCAGCCTGTGCTCACAGCAGAACTGCTCCAGCCCTTGGAGCATCTCTGTGGCCTCCTCTGGCCTCCCTCCAGCAGCTCTGTGTCCTTCTTCTGCTGGGGACAGAACTGGAGGCAGGATTGGAGGTGAGGTCTGAGCAGAGCAGAGCCAAGGGGCACAATCCCCTCTCCTGCCCTGCTGCCCACACTCTTTTGGCTGCAGCTCAGCACACAGCTGCCTGCTGGGCTGCAGGAGAGCACTGCTGGCTCCTGGGGAGCTGCTCAGCACCCAACACCCCCAAGGCTCTTTCTTCAGGGCTGCTCTCAACCCAATAAAGCATCCCAAGAACCAAGTAGTGCTGCAGCCCTTCTGTGTGCTTAGCTGCTTTCCAAACCCCTCTCTGCTCATGCTGTCTGTGATAAAAGCCTTGCAGAGGTCAGAAAGCAGATGCTGGCAGCACTTCCCTCCGTGTCCTTTCTGTCTGACATGCTGCCAAGTCAAGCAGGAGAAAGAAGGTAGAGGGAAGTGCAGATCAGGGTTGAGCGCTCATCCACCAACACAGCACTGGCCACTGAATGCAATCAGGACCTCTCCCAGGATGGAGAAATTCTCAGTTCATGAAGTTATTTCATCAGCATCACAGAAGCAGTGGTGCTGATAGAGCAAGATGCATGGTGCTGGTCCTGACATTGATGCCCCAGCATCTGCTGCAAACAGCCACTGATCTAACCTGCTAAGAAGACTTCTCTATACCTCTCTCCAATGCTACAAGAAATTAACATGATGTTAAATCATGTTTTATGGTAAATTCCTCTTCAACTACACCTCTGCTCTGGAGACAGACTGAGAGAGTTGGGGTTGTGCAGGCTGGAGAAGAGAAGGCTCTGAGGAGAACTTCTTGTGGCCTTCCAGGATCTGAAGTGGGCCACAAGCAAGCTGGGGAGGGACTTTTGAGGATGTCAGGCAGGGACAGCACTGGGGGGGATGGAGCAAAACTAGAAGTGGGCAGATTGAGATTGGCTGTGAGGAAGAAGTTGTTCCCCAGGAGGGTGGTGAGAGCCTGGCACAGGTTGCCCAGGGAGGTGGTGGAAGCCTCCTGCCTGGAGGTGTTTGCAGCCAGGCTGGAGGTGGCTGTGAGCAACCTGCTGGGGTGTGAGGTGTCCCTGCCCATGGCAGGGGGTTTGAGGCTGGCTGAGCCTTGAGGTCCCTTCCAACACTAACAATTCTATGATTCTACACACAAATCCCTGATGCTTTATTCTTCCAAGTCCATATAAGAGAGGGAAACACTTGAGTGGCTGCAAACATCAAACACTTTGCAAGCAGTCATTTTTCAGGCAGTTGGTACCTTCTGTTAATGTTATTTCAGCTGGCCTTGCAGAAAAGGTTCTGCAGTGGAATTCAGAGAATGTGGAGCTCCACAAGTCCTGTAGAAAACACACACTTAAATCTCTTGCTTTCTACAGTCCTGAAGAGAACTCACCTCTCCTGCTCCAAGGAACAGCACTTTCTGCTCTGCAAGTGGTTTACCCGTGGCTCTCTGTGCTGCCAGCAGTCCTGCCAGGGCCACTGAGGCTGTCCCTGTAAAACCAGTACAAATCTAAGGTGAGCTGAACAGTTCTACACAGTAGATTACAGGTTTAGGCAGAGGTCCTGCACAGAATCATTTTGGTTGGAAGAGACCTTAAAGATCACATACATTAAGTGCTTGGAACCCCTCTGGTGTCAGGCCAGGCTGAGAGAGTTGGGCTTGTTCTGCCTGGAGAAGAGAAGGCTCCAGTGGCCCTTCAGTGCTTGAAGGGGTGATCAGAAAGCTGGGGACAGACTTTTGAGCAGGGCCTGTTGTGACAAAGGGTGATGGTTTGAAACTAAAAGAGGGCGATTTAGAGCAGACAAAAGGAAGAGACTGCTTACACTGAGGGTTGGGGGGACCCTGGCCCAGGTTGCCCAGTGAGGTGATAGATGCCCCATCCCTGGAACCACCCCAGGTCAGGCTGGACAGGACTCTGAGCAACCTGATGCAGTTCAAGCTGTCCCTGCTGACTGCAGGGGTGTTGGACTAGATGATCTTTGAAGGGTCACTTCCAACTCAAGCCATTCTATGATAAGGACCAGAAACAAAGTGCATACCTTGAATATCATCATTGAAGGTGCAGTATTTCTCTCTGTACTTTCTTAAAAACCTGAAAGCATTGTGGTTTCCAAAGTCTTCAAACTGGATTAGTGTGTTCTGTCCATACCTAGAGAGCACAGCAAATATTCCTGTCAGTACAATCCTTTGGGCTGGGGGTGCTGGTTGACAGTAGGCTGAACATGAGCCTGCAGTGTACCCAGGTGGCCAAGAAGGCCAAGGGCATCCTGGCCTGCATCAGGAACAGTGTGGCCAGCAGGAGCAGGGAAGTCATTCTGCCCTGTACTCTGCATTGGTTAGGCCACACTTTGAGTCCTGTGTCCAGTTCTGGGCCCCTCAGGTTAGGAAGGAGGTTGAGAGACTTGAAGGTGTCCAGAGAAGGGCAACAAAGCTGGGGAGAGGCCTTGAGCACAGCCCTGTGAGAGGCTGAGGGAGTTGGGGTTGCTTAGCCTGGAGAAGAGGAGGCTCAGGGGAGACCTTCTTGCTCTCTCCAACTCCCTGAAGGGAGGTTGTAGCCAGGTGGGGGTTGGTCTCTTCTCCCAGGCAGCCAGCAGCAGAACAAGAGGCCACAGTCTCAAGCTGTGCCAGGGGAGGTTTAGGCTGGAGGTGAGGAGAAAGTTCTTTCCAAAGAGAGTAATTGGCCGTTGGAATGTGGAGTCACCATGACTGGAAGTGTTTAAGAAGAGCCTGGATGAGGCACTTGGTGCCATGGTTTAGTTGATCAGATGGTGCTGGGTGATAAGTTGGACTTGCTGACCTAAAAGACCTTTGGGTCTTTTCCAACCTGGTTAATTCTATTCTATTCTAGTCAAGCAAATCCTGCACCTGGTCAGTTACCTTTGGAAAGGGGATGTTCTCAAGCCTCTCACTGCTTGAATCAGCTCCATCTCCTGAATACTACAAGCAGCATGTTCCAGGTCACACAGAAAACCATTAGAGAGCCAGAAATAGTTGCATCTCTTGATTTCTAGCCCTATCCATAGTCCTTAAATGACTCTTTCAAGGACAGTATGTTAAGAGGGGTTGTTTTTTTGCCAGCAGCTTTGGCCGTGCTTCCATGCAGAGCATCCAATGTCCTACCTGTCTGTAATGGCTTCCATAAATTCATCAATGAGGTCATCATAGACCTGCGAGCGATCCCTTTTCTGGTACAGCCCCATGTAAAACGGGTCTTTGAGGAGTGTCTGCAAGGGAGTCAGATCAAAAGACAGCAGCAGGATGAGCCACTTCCTCAGCATGCATTCCCCACAGTTCACAGCATCCCATTTCACACCAAAGACACTGCATTCCTACCCTGCAGCTGCCCCCAGCCTACATCAATGCTCAGCAGTTTCAGCCGGCACGCGAGGCTGGCAGCGGCTGCTTTCAAAATGGAACAAAAAAACCCACCCTAAAATCAATACTGTGAAGCATAAACTGCTCTAATAAATCTGATGCACATTGCCAGCTTCTCCCAAGCCATGCCAACCTGACTGCCCGTTAGCCAGCATCTCAGCATTCCAACTGCTTCCAGATGCACCATTTCACTGACAAACGAGCCGACTTTGCCAGCTACTGACAGAGGCGGCTGCAGAGTGACTTCCAAATCAATTACCCTTACATGAAACACTTGGGGGTTCATCTGAAATAAAAGCACTCCAACAATAACCTTCTCTGAGAGCACTAAATACTCTTAAACAAGTCTTTTCCACAGGGGTGACCTGTGGCAGGCCAAGCTCAGTCATACTCACAGGGTTGTCAGTTCCGACATCGATGCAGACGGGCAAGCACTTATCTGGATGTATTCCTGCACAGGCTGTGTACAGACACAGCTTCCCTACTGGAATCCCCATCCCATACACACCAAGGTCTCCAAGACCCAATATTCTTTCTCCATCTGTGACAACAACAGCCTGGGAACAAAACAGGGTGAAATTATGCAGGGTCACCAAAATGTCTTAAGGTTGAGAGCAAGGCCAATTGTGGTTTGGGTTTTTTTTCCCTCAAGAAAAACAAAACCAAGCTATGCTGGGACAAAGAACAACTTACAAGGACTATTTCACTTGAAGCAGCAGTAGTTAAGAGTTAGAATCTGCTGTGCTTCTTTTTCCATGCTGAAATCCACTGCTCAGATCCTTGGAAGCTAAATGGGAAAGGATCCAAGCTGCTGTGTGGACCTGCAGCTTACACCTGGGGTTAATGATTCCCACTTGCCAACCCAGACACCAAAGTTTGTCTAAGTGACATTCACCTCATCTCCCCCTGGTGGTTCTTGACTCAAAGGGGTCACAGAGCATTTAATGGCAAAATCTGGACCTCTCAACTACAGCTTCTGTGTCCTAATATGAGGGCAAGAGGTTGAAGCCAGGCTCTTGCCAGTGGTGCCCAGGGACAGGACAAAAGGCAAGGGGCACAAAGTGCAACCCAGGAGGTTCCACCTGAACAGGAGGAGAAAGTTGTTTGTTGTGAGGGTGCTGGAGGGCTGGAGCAGGCTGCCCAGAGAGGTTGTGAAGTGTCCTTGTGTCCTAGTGTGGAGAGCTTCCAACCCGCCCTGGGCATTGTGCTGCTGGGGAGGGTGCTGTGGGTGCCCTGCTGGAGCAGGGAGGGGTTGGGCTGGGTGAGCTCCAGAGCTCCCTTTCCAATCCCCCCTGGGCACTGTGCTGCTGGGCAAGCTGCTGTGGGTGCCCTGCTGGAGCAGGGAGGGGTTGGGACTGGGGGTGAGCTCCAGAGGTCCCTTCCAGCCACACCATGCTGGGATGCTGTGATTCTTTAGTATTAACACTTCCCATCAAATACTCACAAACCTTAAGAAGCTCAAGTGAGACTAAACAACTAGAAAACATCATACAGCAGTCGTACCTTAACATCATTCTCTGGCCAGTTGTTCACAATTGACCTTATGTGGCCTCTGTCTGAGATAGAAATGAATAATCCTCTGAAAGACAAAAAACCCAAGCAAGAAATATTTCACAGGTGTCCACCTGAAATGTCACTTTGCTTTGCAAACCTAAACATCACACACTACAATCTTGATAACACTGAAGGGTTTTAAATCAAAGGACAACTCCTAATCCACCAGTTTATTGGGCTGCTTGGACACTCCCAAGTCAGAACACAGGGTAAATGCTTTTTGGGATGCTACCTGGGTTTTACACCACTACAGTTCTACACCTGTCACACTCCCCCTGGGCAAAACACCTCTGGTAGAGCATCCTCGCTCTCCTGTAAGGATATGAGAAGGGAACAGGATCCTAAGCCTGGCTTTCCCTTAGTTCATGGTGTTACACAAGGTAAAGAGGATGGAAAAGAACAGCAATGCAGGAACTGACTGTGCTGTCTTCTCCAAGAGCAGGAGGAGGACAGTGCTTCTCAGTGCTGAGTGCTCCTCCATGGGAACATGAAGGTTGGACATGAGGATCTTAAAGGTCCTTTCCAACCTAAATGATTCTGTGACAGTCAAAGCACCTCTCTGGGTTGGAACTGCTCTGCTGGGAGGCCAGGCTGAGAGAGTTGGGCTTGTTCTGCCAGGAGAAGAGAAGGCTCCAGGGAGACCTTCTGGTGGCCTTCCAGTGCCTGAAGAGGCCTACAAGAAAGGTGGAGACAGACTTTTTCTCAGGGTCTGCTGTGACTGGACAAGAGATGATGGTTTGAAACGAAAAGAGAGAATTTGATACTGTGGGTGGTGAGAGCCTGTCCCAGGCTGCCTAGAGAGGTGGTAGAAGTCCCATCCCTGGAACCATTCCAGGTCAGGCTGGATGAGGCTCTCAGCAACCTGCCCTAGTTGCAGATGTCCCTGCTGACTGCAGGGGTTTGGACTAGAACAACTTTCAAGGTCCCTTCCAACCCAAACCAGCCTGGGATTCTATAATGCAGAGGAAGAGGAAAGTAAGTAAGTGAGAACTAAGAGCACACCCTTCACATCCCCTGCCCCTGACCAGGAGCAAACCCATGAGCTTCTTACTGTCTTTATCACAGCAGCAAAGGCTTAGCCTTTCCTCCAACACAGCACTAAAGCCCTCAGCAAGAGAGCTCTAGAAATACACTTTGCAGTGAGCCTGCCATGGAAATGAGCTGATAGGATTGCCAGTCTGAACTGGTTTCCTCAACACAGGGCTAAGAACCTGAATGGTTGCTTTGAAGTCACAGCTCAGCCCAAACCAGATCCCAGCCAAGCGTATTTACGGTGCTGGAGTAACTGAAGGCCAGCTCCCAGCAGCACAGCTTTAAGGACTCTGCTGAGCTACATGAGCCAAGCCCCTCCAATCCAGCTTTGACAACATCTCTCCTCACAGGCTGCTTGCTGGCCCCTGCACCCAAGCTGAGCCACATGACCTCCAGAAATCCCTTTCAGCCTACGCTGTCCTCCAAAGGCTCTGTCCTGATACAGTCCCTGACTCACAGATGTGGTTTTGAGAGCTGGAGAAAGCCACAGCTCCTCTCCTCAGAAATGAACAGCTGGGTGGCACCTAGGAAGAGCTGGGAAGGGGGCTGAGGCTCTGCACTTGTGCTGCTTCTGTAACACATCCCCCCACACACACTGCTGGCTTTAAGTGTTCTGTTTTCCAATACAAGCTGCCCTGAACTGACTCAGGTCTTGTGTAGCTGAATCCAGGTGAAAAGAAAACAGAACCTTCCCAAACCACAGGCAAGCAGAAGGTGAAAAGGATAATAAAACCAGCAGGAATATGTATATTTACTGTCCTTACTTTGGTCTCCTGAAGATGTGTCCATACTGGGAGCAGGCAAGGCCTACTGTTGGTGTGTACACAATGGGCATCAACCGCTCAATATCATCTTGTAGCACCCTGTAGAACAGCTTCTCATTTCTCTCTTGGATTCCCATGATGTAGATATACCTGAAATTAAGCAAAAGAAGCAGTGTTTTCCCATTCATGTGATTTAAAAAGATGGGGGAAATGCCAAGGCAAAACTCAAACTTGCTTCATGTTTCCTCTGAAAGTTAACAGCCTGTTTCTGACTGCTCCCAGCAGTGAGCACGCTGAGGGGGAGAGCTCCTGCCAAGGGCTGGCTGCAGAAAGGCTCTGCCTGAGGCTGGCTCCTGGGCACACTCAGGGCACTGCCACAACTTGTGCCACACCTTGGGGGGCAGCCAGGCAGAGGTGGCAGCTGTGGGGAGGAGCAGACAGGAGAGGTGACCCTCAGCTGCCCAGCAAGGGATTGATGGCAGCCCAGGGGTGGCATCTCCAGGAGCAGGCTGAGGCACCCCCAGGGTCAAGCCTCTTCTTCAGTAGCCCAGGAGGACTCTGTCCCTTCTGCTTTTGATCCTGCTCCCTGTGCTCCTGAACCCAGCTCCTGAATCCAGTTTCCATCTGCTGCTGAGTCCAGTCTGGGACTCCCCCAGTGCCTGCCCCCAGCATCAGTGGTGTCACCATTGCCAGCAGGGGTTGGGTTCCACTTTGGTTTGTGCCTCTGTGTCTCTATCCCATGGCATTGTTCTTCTTTCCATCCCAGCTGGGTTAGTTTCTTGCCCATCCCATCAGCCCCACTCCCTTATTCCCTTTCTCTTCCCTTTGGGTAGGCAGAGGGGTTCAAGGAGAGCCACTTGTCTGGTGGCCAGCCCAGCCCTGCCCTGCCCCTACAAAAAAGCTGACACAAACATACTGGGTATGGCATAGCACATGTGCCAGCAAGTTAATGCACAGACATTCACTGTGATAAAAGATAACCCATGCATTTATTACAGGATGCAGCCAGCTGGGAGCCTCATTATCAGTGAAAGAATTTTTCATCCAAAAATAAAACTAAGGCCTGGTAATAAAACTAAGGCCTTGTTAATCCTGGCGTTAACACATCTGTAAAACAAATCAACCCCTACAAACCAAGTTCATTTAGAAGGATTTACCTAGCTGTGTAAATTAAATCTGCATTTTTACACTTTCACCTACCAGCCTCCCCTGTTATCAATTCAGATTCAGCCTTGCCAAGAACATAAAGATAATGAATTAAGGATTTATTTTCTGAGGCTGCAGCGCTCAGGCTCTTTCACAAGACAGTGGCTGTGACTGCTCCAGCTCAGCAAGTGTTGTCAGCAATGCGCCTTTAAAAAGTCATCTTTGGGTTTTGCATGAGAGGAAAAGAGCTCTGATGTGGTCCAGCAAGCCCCCAGAACCATTCCAGTGCTCCTCCTGCCTTTAGGAGGCTATGTTTTGGCGTGCAGATAGGTGAAAACAGTGACAGGATGTTGGAAAAACAAACCGAAACCAAACGAACCCAAACCGTAAGTAAACCATAAGCAAATCATAAGCCCAACCCAAACCCAGCCCAAATCATAAGCAAGCCCCAAACCAACCACAAGCAAACCCAAAACCATACCATAAGCAAAACCATAAGCAAGCCATAAGCAAACCCAAAACCAAACCATAAGCAAACCATAAGCAAACTCAAAACCAAACCACAAGCAAACCATAAGCAAAACCATAAGTAAGCCATAAGCAAACCCAAACCAAACCATAAGCAAACCCAAACCAAACCATAAGCAAACCCAATCCCAAACCATAAGCAAACCCAAACCATAAGCAAACCCAAAACCAAACCATAAGCAAACCATAAGCAAACTCAAAACCAAACCACAAGCAAACCATAAGCAAAACCATAAGTAAGCCATAAGCAAACCCAAACCAAACCATAAGCAAACCCAAACCCAAACCATAAGCAAACCCAAACCCAAACCATAAGCAAACCCAAACCAAACCATAAGCAAACCCAAGCCATAAGCAAACCCAAACCAAACCATAAGCAAGCCCAAACCATAAGCAAACCCAATCCCAAACCATAAGCAAACCCAAACCCAACCATAAGCAAACCCAAACCAAACCATAAGCAAACCCAAACTAACCATAAGCAAACCCAAACTAACCATAAGCAAACCATAAGCAAACCCAAACCAAACCATAAGCAAACCCAATCCCAAACCATAAGCAAACCATAAGCAAACCCAAACCCAAACCATAAGCAAACAAAACCCCAACGCACACCAAAACCAAAACCCCAACGCACACCAAAACCAAAACCCCAACGCACACCAAAACCAACCCAAACACACACCAAAACCAACCCAAACACACACCAAAACCAACCCAAACACACACCAAAACCAACCCAAACACACACCAAAACCAAAACCCAAACACACACCAAAACCAAAACCCCAACGCACACCAAAACCAAAACCCCAACGCACACCAAAACCAACCCAAACACACACCAAAACCAACCCAAACACACACCAAAACCAACCCAAACACACACCAAAACCAAAACCCAAACACACACCAAAACCAAACCCCCAACGCACACCAAAACCAAAACCCCAACGCACACCAAAACCAACCCAAACACACACCAAAACCAACCCAAACACACACCAAAACCAAAACCCAAACACACACCAAAACCAAAACCCCAACACACACCAAAACCAACCCAAACACACACCAAAACCAACCCAAACACACACCAAAACCAACCCAAACACACACCAAAACCAAAACCCAAACACACACCAAAACCAACCCAAACACACACCAAAACCAACCCAAACACACACCAAAACCAACCCAAACACACACCAAAACCAAAACCCAAACGCACACCAAAACCAAAACCCCAACGCACACCAAAACCAACCCAAACACACACCAAAACCAACCCAAACACACACCAAAACCAACCCAAACACACACCAAAACCAACCCAAACACACACCAAAACCAAAACCCCAACGCACACCAAAACCAAAACCCCAACGCACACCAAAACCAACCCAAACACACACCAAAACCAACCCAAACACACACCAAAACCAACCCAAACACACACCAAAACCAACCCAAACACACACCAAAACCAACCCAAACACACACCAAAACCAAAACCCAAACACACACCAAAACCAAAACCCCAACGCACACCAAAACCAAAACCCCAACGCACACCAAAACCAACCCAAACACACACCAAAACCAACCCAAACACACACCAAAACCAACCCAAACACACACCAAAACCAACCCAAACACACACCAAAACCAAAACCCAAACACACACCAAAACCAAACCCCCAACGCACACCAAAACCAACACCCCAACGCACACCAAAACCAACCCAAACACACACCAAAACCAACCCAAACACACACCAAAACCAACCCAAACACACACCAAAACCAAAACCCAAACACACACCAAAACCAACCCAAACACACACCAAAACCAAAACCCCAACGCACACCAAAACCAACCCAAACACACACCAAAACCAACCCAAACACACACCAAAACCAAAACCCCAACACACACCAAAACCAACCCAAACACACACCAAAACCAAAACCCCAACGCACACCAAAACCAACCCACACACCAAAACCAAAACCCAAACACACACCAAAACCAAAACCCCAACACACACCAAAACCAAAACCCCAACACACACCAAAACCAACCCAAACACACACCAAAACCAAAACCCCAACACACACCAAAACCAACCCAAACACACACCAAAACCAACCCAAACACACACCAAAACCAACCCAAACACACACCAAAACCAACCCAAACACACACCAAAACCAAAACCCCAACACACACCAAAACCAACCCAAACACACACCAAAACCAAAACCCAAACACACACCAAAACCAACCCAAACACACACCAAAACCAACCCAAACACACACCAAAACCAACCCAAACACACACCAAAACCAAAACCCAAACGCACACCAAAACCAAAACCCCAATGCACACCAAAACCAACCCAAACACACACCAAAACCAACCCAAACACACACCAAAACCAACCCAAACACACACCAAAACCAACCCAAACACACACAAAAACCAAAACCCCAACGCACACCAAAACCAAAACCCCAACACACACCAAAACCAACCCAAACACACACCAAAACCAAAACCCCAACACACACCAAAACCAACCCAAACACACACCAAAACCAACCCAAACACACACCAAAACCAACCCAAACACACACCAAAACCAACCCAAACACACACCAAAACCAAAACCCCAACACACACCAAAACCAAAACCCCAACACACACCAAAACCAACCCAAACACACACCAAAACCAACCCAAACACACACCAAAACCAAAACCCCAACGCACACCAAAACCAACCCAAACACACACCAAAACCAACCCAAACACACACCAAAACCAACCCAAACACACACCAAAACCAACCCCAACACACACCAAAACCAAAACCCCAACACACACCAAAACCAACCCAAACACACACCAAAACCAACCCAAACACACACCAAAACCAAAACCCCAACGCACACCAAAACCAACCCAAACACACACCAAAACCAACCCAAACACACACCAAAACCAACCCAAACACACACCAAAACCAACCCAAACACACACCAAAACCAAAACCCAAACACACACCAAAACCAACCCAAACACACACCAAAACCAACCCAAACACACACCAAAACCAACCCAAACACACACCAAAACCAAAACCCAAACGCACACCAAAACCAAAACCCCAACGCACACCAAAACCAACCCAAACACACACCAAAACCAACCCAAACACACACCAAAACCAAAACCCCAACGCACACCAAAACCAACCCAAACACACACCAAAACCAAAACACACACACACCCCAAAAAAAGCCCCCAAACCCCACAAAATGCTTTGCTTTCTTTTTCACCACACTGCTGAGTAAATAATAATAAAGACTGACATAAAAAAAATGAGCTATTATTAGACCCCAGATTCTACCCCTGTAATTCCTTCCTCTACACCACAAGCACTGTTTTTTCACACCTATTATCTAATCTACCTTCACCTGGAGAGATGAGGAGGCATAAAGAGTAGAAAAAGTCCTTTGGGTGTCTGGGCACCCTGTGTGACAGCAATTTCCATGTACCTGGCATGAGAGCACAGGGCCAGGGGAGCACTTACTTCTCCAAGGGGTCAGTCATTTTGGCCAAATTCTTGTGGAAGCGTAAGGCTTGGATGTCTTGTGTCTCTATTTTAGGAGGTAGAAGTCCTTGCAGCCCCAGCAGCTGTCGTTCATGTAATGTAAAAGCCATACCCTGAAAACAAGAGAGGTGAGAAATTAGCAGCAGTTCCTCCTCTGGCATGCTTTTCATTTGCCACCTGCAACTACCTACTGCAGTTCTGCCCCTTCTGGTGGACATAGAATGATAGAATCGATTGCGCTGGGAGAGAGCGCTAAGATCAACGAGTCCAACCACTGACCCAGCACTGCCAGGTCACCACTGCACCATCTCTCTCTTATTCCCTTTCACAGTCTCACAGTATCACCAAAGTTGGAAGAGACCTCGAGGATCATCGAGTCCAACCTGGCACCACAGACCTCATGGCTAGACCATGGCACCAAGTGCCACATTCAATCCCCTCTTGAACACCTCCAGGGATGGGGACTCCACCACCTCCCTGGGCAGCACATTCCAATGATGAATGACTCTCTCTGTGAAGAACTTTATCCTCACCTCCAGCCTAAACTTCCCCTGGCACAGCTTGAGACTGTGTCTTCTTGTGCTGGTGCTGCTTGCCTGGGAGAAGAGACCAACTCCCTCCTGGCTACAACCACTTTTCAAGTAGTTGGAGAGAGCAAGAAGGTTTCCCCTCAGCCTCCTCTTCTCCAGGCTGAACAACCCCAGCTCCCTCAGCCTCTCCTCACAGGGCTGTGCTCCAGACCCCTCCCCAGCTTTCTTGCCCTTCTCTGGACACCTTCAAGTCTCTCAATGTCCTTCCTAAACTGAGGGGCCCAGAACTGGACACAGGACTCAAGGTGTGGCCTAAGCAGTGCTGAGCACAGGGCAGAATGACCTCCCTGCTCCTGCTGGCCACACTCTTCCTGATGCAGGCCAGGATGCCATTGGCCTTCTTGGCCACCTGGGCACATTGCTGGTTCATGTTTAGGCAGCTTTCAATCAGCACCCCCAGGTCCCTCTCTGTTTGGCAGCTCTCAGCCACTCTGACCCCAGCCTGTAGCTCTGCATGGGGTTGCTGTGGCCAATGTGCAGCCCCTGGCACTTGGACTTGTTGAATGCCATCCTGTTGGCCTCTGCCCATCTGTCCAGTCGGTCCAGGTCCCTCTGCAGAGCTCTTCTGCCCTCTCACTGACCAACATCTGCTCCCAGCTTGGTGTCATCTGCAAACTTACTGCTGATGGACTCAATGCCCTCATCCAGATCATCAATGAAGATGTTAAAGAGCACAGGGCCCAGCACTGAGTCTTGGGGCACACCACTGGTGCCTGGCTGGCAGCTGGCTGTGGCACCATTCACCACCACTCTCTGGGCTCAGCCTCCAGCCACTTCCTAACCCAGCTCAGAGAGCTGCTGTCCAAGCCAGGGGCTGACAGCTTGGCCAGGAGTTTGCTATGGGGGACGGTGCCAAAGGCCTTGCTGAAGTCCAGGTAGACCACATCCACAGCCTGCCCCACATCCACCTTTGGGAAGGGAGAATCACAGAATACTAGGGGATGGAAGGGACTTCAAAAGCTCATCCAGCCCAATCCCCCTGCCAGAGCAGGATCACCTAGAGCAGGTTACACAGGAAGGCATCCAGGAGGGTTTTGAATGTCTGCACAACCTCCCTGTGCAGTCTGCTCCCAGGCTCTGTCACCTTTGCCGTGATAAACTTTTCCCTTCTGTTTCCATGCAACCTCCTCTGCTCCAGCTTGCACCCACTGCCCCTTGTCTTATCACTGCACATCTCTCAGCAGAGCCTGGCTGCATGCTGCTCACACTGCCCTGCACAACTTTATCACCAGGAACGAGGGCACCTCACACGAGTGAGTCTTACCTGCTCCCAGCCCCAGCTCCCTCAGGCTGTGCTCACAGGGAGAAGTTCCACTGCCTGCAGCAGCTCTGTGCCTCTGTGCTGGGCTCTCTCAAGCAGTTCCCTGAAGTCCTTCTTGACCTGAGAGCCCAGCACTGGACACAAGATTCCAGATGTGGCCTCAACAGGGCAGAGCAGAGAGGCAGGAGAACCTCCCTGACCTACTGACCACAGCCCTTCTGATACACCCCAGGCTGCCCTTGGCCTTCCTGGCCACAAGGGCACCTTGCTGGCTCATGAGCATCCTTCGGTCCACCTTGACACCCTGTGCTGCTCTCCAGCAGGTCAGTCCCCAACCTACCCTGGTCCATGGGGTTGTTCTTCCCCAGATGTCCCTTGTTGTACTTCATTCTATTTCTCCCCACCCAGCTCTCCAGCCTGTCCAAGCCTGGCTGGCTGGCAGCACAGCCTGAGGAGGTGCCAGCCACTCCTCCCAGTTTGGTGCCACCAGCAAACCTGCTGGTAGTGCCATCTGTGCCATCATCCAGGTCAGTGATGAATGAAGGATCCATAAGAGAGCATCTGTCCCTCACCCAGTGGCCATCCCAGCCCCAACCCTGGACAATCTTCCAAAGTTTCAAGGAAGCAAACCATGCAAACACAGATTTCAGTTTGCCTTCCCCTTTCCCCTCCACATTTGCTACCATCAGCACTTTCTGCCTCTGTGAAGCAGCCCTTTCTCAACACAAACTGTGCTGGCTGTGCAAGCTGTTGATAGAGGACACAAAAGTGGAGCACAGCTGGCCCACATCTGTCGTGTTTTGCCTGTCCTGTGACCTTCAGGCACTGCAAAACCAACACTGATGCCAAAAGATTTGCAGCAGCAAGAAGGAAACAGAAACAGCTTAGTCTCTCTTTAGAAGATGAATTCACCCCTGGTCAGCAGAGCCACTAAATTCAGTGATTTCAGTCATGTCAGAGGGCAGAATCCCTTCAGCAGGACCACAACTGGTCTGAGTGGGTTTCCACTCCAAACCAGCTGAATCATCTCACTAGCAAAACCTAAGGCCTCCTGCTCAGAAACTCTCAAGTCCCTTCAAAATCAGCTCTGCCTCTTTCCCCATCTGCACTATGACCATGACACTGGGAAATTGGCTTTTCCTTAATCTCCCTGTGCAGTGAAACCAGTGACCTTAAACTGCCTGGGTCCTTCATAATGCCAAATGAGCCCTGAGATCAGTGCTAAGCAGAACAGCTGCTCATCTTTATACTGTTTGTTCACCTTTTTATCTCCACTCTGTAGGCTTTTCAGTGTATCTGGAGTTACAATAACACCCAACACAGTGAATTGTTGGGGGAGTGCTCCCAGCTGTTTGTTTGCATGAACTTAACACATTAAAAGATGCTTTAGTTTCTCACCAGGCCTGAATGTCATCAGCTTCCTGATGCCAACCAGAACAGAGCAAGTTTAGTCCAGGGCAGCACTGTGAGAACCACAGAGTCCTTCCAACACCTGCTGCAACACCTTCCTTACAGAATCATAGAACTGTTGAGGCTGGAAAAGACTTTTGTGATGATCAAGTCCAACTATTAGCCCAGCACTGTCAGGTCACCACTGAACCATGTCCCTCAGCACCACAGCTTGGAAACCCCTCCAGGGATGGGGACTCCACCACTGCCCCGGGCAGCTTGGGCCAGGCCTTGACGACCCTTTTGGGTTGCCTGTGACCATCAGCTGCCCTCCTATTTGGATTTGGGATTGTGGTTTGTTCCCTGCAAGGCTGGAGAGTGTCCTTACTGTGTGCTAAGAGCTGTAGAATTACTAAATTCCTATCCTCTCCCTTCATTTTATAGACCCCAGAGCCAGTGGTGAGGTCCCACAGTGAATCAGGAGGTGCTCAGCAACTCACAGCAGTGGTGCTGATGTTCTCAAAGAGGCACTTTAAGATCCCACCACCTACTTCAGGGCCAAATTCCCTCTGCTCTCCGCTGGGGTTAAGTGCCTAAGCCCTGTAATGATGTGGGTTTACGTCTCAGGGATCACTTTCTGGTTTGCCTTGGTCCCCCACAGGGATAGGTATCCTCTCTCTGAGTGTTTGGCACTGACTTTCACTTAGATTAGCTCCCTTAATCCTCTTTACAGCTCAGGAAAAGAAATCAAAATACCAACAGGTGTCCCTTCTAAGACAAAGAAGGGAGAGGAGCATCCAGGAGGAAAGCCAGGCACGCTTCAAAGACCACAAATGAGCTAATTAATAGGCAGGGACAAATCTACTGTGACAAAACCCAAGTCCTGTTGTAGGAAAGGAGAACAAAGGTGGGAGATGGAGGGGAAAAGCAAGTCACATGTGAAGTGTTGACAGCTTTTCAGTCAAGACAAGGACAGTGCACTGTGCCTTTAAAATCCCTAAACTGCCTGCCTGGCCCTGGGAGCTTGCTGTGGCCCCAACAGCTGGGCTCTGGGACACAAAGCAAGTGCTGCTATAAATACCAGCACATAAAAACTCTAGTTGCCTGCTCTGCATGAAGGTGATCAGGAGGCCCTGGACCCTGCAGGGCTGGTGTTCTATAGCACCACTGAGTTAATTCTGAGAGGTTCTAAGAAGGCTTTCTGAGCAGCCAGGGTGAGTAGGTGTCCCTGCCCATGGCAGGGGAGTTGGAACTGAGTGATCCTTAAGGTGGCTTCCACCCCAGGCCATTCTGTGAGTACCAGTGGTACTTCTTTTCCTCACTGAAAACTCCTGCAAGCATAGGTAGAGGGGGGGATACTTTCACCTAGTACTATAAATCATGGACACACAGAATGGTTTGGGTTGGAAGGGACCTTCAATGCTCATCCAGTGCAGCCTCCCTGCACTCAGCAGGGACATCCCCAGCCACAGCAGGCTGCTCACAGCCCCAAACAGCCTCACCTAGGATGCTGCCAGGGGTGGGACATCTCCCACCTCTCTGGGCAGCCTGGCACAGGCTCTCACTACCCTCAGCCTCAACCATTGCTTCCTACTCTCCACTCTCAATCTCCCTCTGGCACTTCAAACCATCACCCCTTGGCCTCTCACAGCAGCCCCTGCACAAAACTCTGTCCCCAGCTTGCTTCCAGCCCCCTTCAAGCACTGCAAGGCCACCACAAGGTCTCCCTGGAGCCTTCTCTTCTCCAGGCTGCCCAAGCCCAACTCTCTCAGCCTGGAGCCTCCCAGCAGAGCCCTTCCAGCCCTGCCAGCATTGCTGTGGCCTCCTCTGGCCCTGCTCCAACAGCTCCCTGGCTGTGCTGAGCACTGCAGAGCTGCCCCAGCACTGCAGGGGGGGTGTGAGCAGAGCCCAGCAGAGGGGCAGAATCCCCTCCCTGCCCCTGCTGCCCACACTGCTGGGGATCAGCCCAGCACAGGGCTGCCTCTGGGCTGTGGGCTGGCAGCACCAGCTCACACCCAGCCCACTCTGCAGTAAACACTCTGAAGCATTCTGCAGACCTGCACAGCTCACAACAAGCAGCCCATTCACAGCCCCTGGTAAAGATGTAAATGCAGAATACATCCAAACATGCCATGGTTAGGAAAACAAGTTAGCCTGCTTCAGAGGGAAGATTTAATCAAATGGTTCTCATGTAGCTTCTAATCACTGTTACAACACACTCAGCAGCAGTATTCCAGGCTTTGAAACAGCTTTCCCCCCCCTTTTTTTTGGTTAAATAAAGTTATTTTGACACTGGATTGTGGGTTGCAGTTTCTCTTAACTCCTTGTGCTAAATCACAGCCTCTGTGTCTCCCCTGCAAGTCAATACAGCTCACCCTCATGCATCAAAGGGGTATCTGCCATCCCAGATTCAAAGCTTCCCTGTGTTTACAAGGACAGTGTAGGACATGGAAATCTCCTTTAATTCCTTTCCTCCTTCCTGTTTTAAACTCGTTTTTGTTGTCTTTGTTATGCCAGAAACAGCACAGTTTATTGCCGTGGAGGGTAATGAGCAATCTGCTCCCTCCTCTGATGTGCAACGATGCAGGTCCTCTCTAGGTTCTTCAGCCTTTAAAGACACAGCACCCCAGCATGGTGGGGCTGGAGCTCACCCAGCCCAACCCCCCCTGCTCCAGCAGGGCACCCACAGCAGCTTGCCCAGCAGCACAGTGCCCAGGGGGGGTTGGAAGCTCTCCACACCAGGACACTCCACAACCTCTCTGGGCAGCCTGCTCCAGCCCTCCAGCACCCTCAGAGCAAAAGAAATTTCTCCCTGTGGTCAGGTGGAACCTCCTGTGCTTAGGAAGACCTTGGTCTCCCTGCAGGCAAAGACACCACCACCACTCCTACAGTCTCTGCATGCATGAATCAGATGCAAATGACTTTGGCTCCTGAACCACTTAGCTGACCCACAGTAGCTCCTGGTTCCCAGTGTCATGGCTTTAGCTAAAAGCTTTCCCCTGCATCCAAGAGGAAGAAGTCAGAAAGTCTCTACACACCAGCAGGGAAGTCAGCCAGCCTCTCTGGGGTTTGCTTCAGAGCCCTCTCATCAAACTGCTCTTTTTCTAACTGAACAGATTGTTCTCCTTTAATAGCATTAATCCTACCAGCTAAAAAATAAGAGAGGAAAAGATCAGAAGATAGCCCTTCCTTCCTTCCTCCCTTCCTTCCCTTCCCTCCTTCTCTTCCTTCCCTTCCCTCCTTCTCTTCCTTCCCTTCCCTCCTTCCATCCCTTCCTTCCCTTCCCTTCCCTCCTTCCCTTCCTTCCCTTCCCTCCTTCCTCCCTTCCTTCCCTTCCCTCCTTCTCTTCCTTCCCTTCCCTTCTTCCTTCCCTTCCTTCCCTTCCCTCCTTCCTTCCCTTCCTTCCCTTCCCTCCTTCCTCCTTCCTTCCCTTCCCCTTCTCTTCCTTCCCTTCCTTCTCTTCCTTCCTTTCCTCCTTCCTCCTTCCTTCCTTCCCTCCTTCCTCCCTTCCTTCCCTTCCCTCCTTCTCTTCCTTCCCTTTCCTCCTTCTCTTCCTTCCCTTTCCTCCTTCTCTTCCTTCCCTTTCCTCCTTCTCTTCCTTCCCTTCCCTCCTTCTCTTCCTTCCCTTCCCTCCTTCCTTCCCTTCCCTCCTTCCTCCCTTCCTTCCCTTCCCTCCTTCTCTTCCTTCCCTTCCCTCCTTCTCTTCCTTCCCTTTCCTCCTTCTCTTCCTCCCCTTCCCTCCTTCCTTCTCTTCCTCCCCTTCCCTCCTTCCTTCTCTTCCCCCCCTTCCCTCCTTCCTTCTCTTCCCCCCCTTCCCTCCTTCCTTCTCTTCCCCCCCTTCCCTCCTTCCTTCTCTTCCCCCCCTTCCCTCCTTCCTTCTCTTCCCCCCTTCCCTCCTTCCTTCTCTTCCCCCCTTCCCTCCTTCCTTCTCTTCCCCCCTTCCCTCCTTCCTTCTCTTCCCCCTTCCCTCCTTCCTTCTCTTCCCCCTTCCCTCCTTCCTTCTCTTCCCCCCTTCCTCCTTCCTTCTCTTCCCCCCTTCCCTCCTTCCTTCTCTTCCCCCCTTCCCTCCTTCCTTCTCTTCCCCCCTTCCCTCCTTCCTTCTCTTCCCCCCTTCCCTCCTTCCTTCTCGTCCCCCCTTCCCTCCTTCCTTCTCTTCCCCCTTCCCTCCTTCCTTCTCTTCCCCCCTTCCCTCCTTCCTTCTCTTCCCCCCTTCCCTCCTTCCTTCTCTTCCCCCTTCCCTCCTTCCTTCTCTTCCCCCTTCCCTCCTTCCTTCCTTTCCCCCCTTCCCTCCTTCTCTTCCTTCCTTCCCCTCCTTCTCTTCCTTCCTTCCTTTCCTTCCCTCCTTTCCTTCCTTCCCTCCTTCCCTTCCTTCCCCCTTCTCTCCTTCCTTTCTTCCCTTCCCTCCTTCTCTCCTTCCTTCCTTCCTTCCCCTCCTTCTCTTCCTTCCTTCCTCCCTTCCCTCCTTCTCTCCTTTCCTTCCTTCTCTCCTTCCTTCCTTCTCTCCTTCCTTCCTTCTCTCCTTCCTTCCTTCCTTCTATCCTTCCTTCCTTCCTTCTCTCCTTCCTTCCTTCCTCCTCTCCTTCCTTCTCTCCTTCCTTCCTTCTCTCCTTCCTTCCTTCCTCCTTCTCTCCTTCCTTCCTTCCTTCTCTCCTTCCTTCCTTCTCTCCTTCCTTCCTCTCCTTCTCTCCTTCCTTCCTTCTCTCCTTCCTTCCTTCTCTCCTTCCTTCCTTTCCTTCCTTCTCTCCTTCCTTCCTTCCTCTCTTCCTTCTCTCCTTCCTTCCTTCTCTCCTTCCTTCCTTCCTCTCCTTCCTTTCCTTCCTTTCCTTCCCTCCTTCTCTCCTTCCTTTCCTTTCCTTCCCTCCTTCCCTCCCTCCTTCCTTTCTTCCTTCCTTTCCTTCCTTCCTTCCTCCACCCACCATCCCAGGAGCTCACTAAACCTGAGCAGAGCAGTTGATCTAAGTCCAGTGTTGTGCCATACTGCTCCACCACCTTTGGCACCTGTAGCACCTTTTTGGACAGAAGATAAAAGGCTGGGTACAGATTAAACCCTTCCATCTTTCCACCTTCTAAAAGCAGGCACATCTCAAGAAAGCTGATGAAAGCTGCAGGTGGATGGCCATTCAACCTCCAACCAAACACCCAACCACCAAACCCACCACCCAACCACCACACCAACCAACCACCAAACCCACCACCCAACCACCACACCAACCAACCACCAAGCCCACCACCCAATCACCAAAACCACCACCAAACCCACCCACCCAACCACCAAACCCAACCAATCACCAAATCCACCACCAAACCCACCCACCCACCACACCACCCACCAAACTACTCACCCAACCACCACACCAACCAACAAACCCAAACACCAAACTACTCACCCCACCACCACACCAACCAACAAACCCAAACACCAAACTACTCACCCAACCACCACACCAACCAACAAACCCAAACACCACATCACCCAACCACCAAACCCAACTACCAAACTACTCACCCAACCACCACACCAACCAACAAACCCAAACACCAAACTACTCACCCAACCACCACACCAACCAACAAATCCAACCACCAAACTACTCACCCAACTACCAAACCACCCACCAAACTCAACCACCAAACCACCCACCCAACCACCACACCAACCACCAAACCCAAACACCAAACCACCAAACCCACCCACCCAACCACCAGAACACACACCCAACTACCAAACCCACCAAACCCACCCACCAAACCTAACCACCCAACCACCAAACCCAACCACCCAATCACCAAACCCAACCACCCAACCACCAAACCCACCAAACCCACCCACCAAACCTAACCACCCAACCACCAAACCCAACCACCCAATCACCAAACCCAACCACCCAATCACCAAACCCAACCACCAAACCACCCACCCACCCAAATACAACCACCAGACACCACCACCAGACCAAACACCACCACCAGACCAACCATCCAACCAGCCCCTGGTTTAGTGTTAGACTCAGCAGAGTAGGGCTAATGGCTGGACCTGATGATCTCAAGGTTCTTTTCCAACCTGAGTGCCTCTAGGAGTCTATTACCCACCCAGCTGGGCAGCTGTGGTGGGACTTTTGGGGTGGGTGTGTGCACATACAAGGACACCCAGCAGTTTCAGGCAGTTTCTTGCCTTCTGGGATCGTTCATCTTGCCTGATCAGAAGCTGCTGGTAGTACTTCAAGCACTGCCCTTCTGCAAATGCTAATGGTCATGTTGCTGAGAACATCTCCACATCCTGTTTATCCTGGTTTCCCCAGGAAGGCTGATGGGCATTGCATGCTCCCCACCCTGGCTGCTCAACCCACCTAGCACAGCCTAGAAAGGGATTAAAGGAAGTCAAGTGTGCCACAACACAGTCTGGTGAGTCAGAGCAAAGGAAAGGAGCATTTGCTTTTGGATTTTGGAGTGGATGCAATCCTCCTTCACACTCCCTTGCCCTCTCCTGTCCTGTTTTGTTCAGCTAGCTTTAACTGTGGGTTGGGTTTCTTTTGTTTGCTTGGTTTTCTTTTTGTTCTGCATTGGAAACAGACTTTTGGGATGCTTGCCAGAAGCCAGTGAGGTCACCCTAAGAGAACTGAATTCTCTAAACAAAGTCAATGTACCAGAATTCCTGAAAGTGCTCTGGATGGATGGGACAAGGCCCAAGGGGATGAGGTTCAACAAGGGCGAGCGCTGGGTGCCACAGCTGGGTCACAAGAACCCCAGGAGGGCTCCAGGCTTGGGGCAGGGTGGATGGAAACTGCCCAGCAGAAAAGGACCTGGGGGAAGTTTGCTGCCAGCCAGTTAAAGATGAGCCAATGTGTGCCAAGGCAGCCACAAAGGCCACCAGCAGCCTGGCCTGGAGCAGCAATGGTGTGGGCAGCAGGAGCAGGGCAGGGATTGTGCCCCTAGGCTGGGCACTGGGGAGGCTGCACCTTGAATCCTGGGGTCAGTTGTGGGCCACTCACTCCAAAAAGCAAGACAGACAGAGCCTACCCCATGGCTGTTTGTTTTTCATTTGCATGTTGGCTTTCTGTGTGCTTGCTGAGACTCTTTGGCTCATGTGTGACACTTCCTCTAATTTTTAGTTGGTGCTTTTTCTTCCTCAGTCTCAGTTCTCCTTGTTCTATAAATGTACTTTGGTGCAGCTGGTTCCAGTACCTCTCTTTCTATTACTCTGCTCCTCAATTTTGCTTTGTTTGTTTCATTCCTTAGTGTCATTCACCTGTACAATGCCCCCCTAACTTCTTAGCTTCAGCAAGTATCTTTAGGGCACTGCATTAAACACAGAGTTGCATGGATAGAATCAAGGTTGCACTCATTTGAGTCCAACTCTGAACCCAGCACTGCCAGGTCACCACTGAACCATGGCCCTCAGCACCACAGCTACACAGCTTCTGAGCACTCCCAGAGATGGGGACTCCACCAGTGCCCTGGGCAGCCTGGGCCAGGCCTGGACAACCCTTTGGGGGAAGAAATTGTTCCTCATGTGCAACCCAAACCTCTCCTGGCACAACCTGAGGCCATTTCCTCTTGCCCTGTCATCTGTTCCTTGAGAGAAGAGATCAAACCCCACCTGGCTCCAGCCTCCTCTCAGGGAGTTGCAGAGCCAGAAGGTCTCCCCTCAGCCTCCCTTTCTCCAGGCTGATTAACCCCAGGTCCCTCAGAGACTTCTCATACTTGTGCCCTAGTGACACACACAGTGACATACTGATAGTGACATTTCACAGTGACATACTGATGCCACTTCACATGGCACAGCAGGCTCTGCCAAAGCCCAGGGATCATCTGCTCTGTGCTGAAAGAAGAAATCCTGGCCCTGGAGTGAGCATCTGAAGCATCCCCACAACACAGATATCAATTTAAATGCCAGCAACAAACAAATGAGATTGTCCTAGCAGTGCTCTAAACTGCCCAGCAAGCTTCAAACCCTGCCTGGGCACAGCAGAGCTCTCCAGCAGAATGAAAGGTCCTGAAGCCAGTAGAGTGTAATCTGAAGCCCTGTCACAGCTCAGAAATCAAACCTCGTGGAAGATGGTTAAGTACACATGGATGCAATTGTCTGGCTGCAGCAGCAAGGGCATTACTGATCCAGCTGATGACCTTTCCTGGGCTGCCCCTGACAACAGACAGTTGAAAGCTGGCCTTCAGACATCAAAACCCTCAACAATTGCTGCAGGTGAAGCAGGCATTGGCAGGAGACAGGCAAGGATGGGAAAGAAAAGGGAGGGAGGAAGGGGGGAAGAAAAAAGATCAGAGACAAATGGTTAAGAGGAAAATCCACTCCAGCAGCAAAGAACAGGAGCAGATAAATGTGCACAGGGGGAAGGGGTGAGCTTCTGCCATCTTGCAGATCTTATTTTAGGGCCCACATCTATTAAAGGAGAGCAAATGTTCTGCAGAGCTGATAAGGGACTGTAAAAAGAAAAGAAAAGAAAGACAAGGGAAAAAAAAGAGCCCTAAGCATAAGCCATAAAAAGGAGCTGCCAGCAGGAGATAAAACCCCTGTCTCTGTGCCTGCATGTACATGGCAGAGATATGCTGCACTCTGGGCAAGGAAGGCACAGAGGGTAAAGTGCTTTTGTGGATTTAGTCAATCATTTCTTTCTCTGTTGAATTCCCCCCCACCCCCAGACACATTTCTATGCAGATAATGCATCTGATATCAAGCCCCTATCGCTCAGCTAGCTCAAAGATCCATTCCATCAGGTGTCAGCTGTTACAAGACTGCTGGGCAGGGACTGGCTGGAGAGCAGCCCTGAAGGAAAGGACCTTGGGGGTGCTGGGGGAGGAGAAGCTCAGCAGGAGCCAGCAGGGAGCACTTGCAGCCCAGAGAGCCAAGCAGAGCCTGGGCTGCAGCAAGAGAAGTGTGGCCAGCAGGGCCAGGGAGGGGATTCTGCCCCTCTGCTCCACTCTGTTGAGACCACAGCTGGAGCTCTGGGGCCAGCTCTGGAGCCTCTGTGCCAGGAAGGATCTGGAGGGGCTGGAAGGTGTCCAGAGCAGGGCCACGAGGAGGAGCAGAGGGCTGGAGCTGCTCCGCTGTGAGCACAGCCTGAGGGAGTTGGGGTTGTGCAGGCTGGAGAGGAGAAGGCTCCCAGCAGACCTCATTGTGGCCTTCCAGGATCTGCAGGGGGCTGCAAGTAAGCTGGGGAGGGACTTGTGAGGGTGTCAGGGAGGGACAGGACTGGGGGGGATGGAGCAAAACTAGAAGTGGGGAGATTGAGATTGGCTGTGAGGAAGAAGTTGTTCCCCATGAGGGTGGTGAGAGCCTGGCACAGGCTGCCCAGGGAGGTGGTGGAAGCCTCCTGCCTGGAGGTGTTTGCAGCCAGGCTGGAGGTGGCTGTGAGCAAGCTGCTGTGGTGTGAGGTGTCCCTGCCCATGGCAGGGGGGTTGGGGCTGGCTGAGCCTTGAGGTCCCTTCCAACCCTGATAATTCTATGATTGTATGACTGATTTAACAGAGCTTAATGAGGAAGTTGCTTATTTCCCCCCCTCCCCTTCTCACAAGTATCACTTCTTGGAGGCATTAAATAAAGCTCAACTGCTGTTAAGAAGCAGCTCTCTGTTATTTTGTATTTTTTTATTCCCCCTCCTCATAAAAAGGAAAACACACAATGAAAAAACTACTGCACTGTGCTCAGAGGATTCCAGGCTTAAAGAAGAAGGGGGGGCTACAAAGAGGTAAAATTAGAAAGGTATTACCACCAGAGAGACACAATAAGAAGTGACCTATTGTTTTTACTGCTGAAACTGTTGCATAATCAGCACTTGGGAAAAGCTTGCAGGGCTTGCAATAATTTCCACTGGCAGGTCAAAGTGTTTATCACTCAGAGAAGGCTGGAGATAATCTGATCTGGACAAATCACACCAATCTACCCTTTTGTCCTTGCCTGACAAGAGTCTTTTGCAGTCAGCCACTCTCTAACTTCTACAGTTTTCTCCCTAGGCAGCCTGCACCTCATAGTGTTGGGGGTGGAGGGGGGGATGTAAGCAACATGAGTCCAGGTCTAAAACTTTGTTTTCTTTCCTTCTTCTGAGGACATTGAGGAGTCACACTTGCCAGCAGACAGGCTGGAGCAATTCTCCTCAGCTACAGAACACAAAGAGATACAGCTTGATCATCTGCTCAGATATTGTGAGCCCACTGGCCAACTTCTAAATCTGATGGGGGAAAGGGAGAGGAAGGGGGAAACAAACAGGCAGGCAGAGGAAGGGGGGAAACAAACAACCAGGCAGAGGAAGGGGGGAAACAAACAGCCAGGCAGAGGAAGGGGGGAAACAAACAGCCAGGCAGAGGAAGGGGGAGAACAAACACCCAGGCAGAGGAAGGGGGGAAACAAACAACCAGGCAGAGGAAGGGGGAGAACAAACACCCAGGCAGAGGAAGGGGGAAACAAACACCCAGGCAGAGGAAGGGGGAAACAAACACCCAGGCAGAGGAAGGGGGAAACAAACAGCCAGGCAGAGGAAGGGGGGAACAAACAACCAGGCAGAGGAAGGGGGAAACAAACAGCCAGGCAGAGGAAGGGGAAACAAACAGTCAGGCAGAGGAAGGGGGAACAAACAACCAGGCAGAGGAAGGGGGAAATAAACAGCCAGGCAGAGGAAGGGGGAAACAAACAGCCAGGCAGAGGAAGGGGGAAACAAACAGCCAGGCAGAGGAAGGGGGGAACAAACAACCAGGCAGAGGAAGGGGGAAACAAACAGCCAGGCAGAGGAAGGGGGAAACAAACAACCAGGCAGAGGAAGGGGAGAACAAATAACCAGGCAGAGGAAGGGGAGAACAAACAACCAGGCAGAGGAAGGGGGAAACAAACAGCCAGGCAGAGGAAGGGGGAAACAAACAGCCAGGCAGAGGAAGGGGGAAACAAACAACCAGGCAGAGGAAGGGGGAACAAACAACCAGGCAGAGGAAGGGGGAACAAACAACCAGGCAGAGGAAGGGGAAACAAACAACCAGGCAGAGGAAGGGGAGAACAAACAACCAGGCAGAGGAAGGGGGAAACAAACACCCAGGCAGAGGAAGGGGGAAACAAACAACCAGGCAGAGGAAGGGGAGAACAAACACCCAGGCAGAGGAAGGGGGGAACAAACAACCAGGCAGAGGAAGGGGGAGAACAAACACCCAGGCAGAGGAAGGGGGAAACAAACACCCAGGCAGAGGAAGGGGGAAACAAACAACCAGGCAGAGGAAGGGGGAAACAAACAGCCAGGCAGAGGAAGGGGGGAACAAACAACCAGGCAGAGGAAGGGGGAAACAAACAACCAGGCAGAGGAAGGGGGGAAACAAACAACCAGGCAGAGGAAGGAGAACAAACAACCAGGCAGAGGAAGGGGAAACAAACAGCCAGGCAGAGGAAGGGGGAAACAAACAGCCAGGCAGAGGAAGGGAGAACAAACACCCAGGCAGAGGAAGGGGGAACAAACAACCAGGCAGAGGAAGGGGGAGAACAAACACCCAGGCAGAGGAAGGGGGAAACAAACACCCAGGCAGAGGAAGGGGGAAACAAACAACCAGGCAGAGGAAGGGGGGAAACAAACAGCCAGGCAGAGGAAGGGGGAACAAACAACCAGGCAGAGGAAGGGGGAAACAAACAACCAGGCAGAGGAAGGGGGAAACAAACAACCAGGCAGAGGAAGGGGAGAACAAACAACCAGGCAGAGGAAGGGGGAAACAAACAGCCAGGCAGAGGAAGGGGGAAACAAACAGCCAGGCAGAGGAAGGGGGGAACAAACAACCAGGCAGAGGAAGGGGGAAATAAACACCCAGGCAGAGGAAGGGGGGAAACAAACAACCAGGCAGAGGAAGGGGGGAAACAAACAACCAGGCAGAGGAAGGGGGAAACAAACAACCAGGCAGAGGAAGGGGAAACAAACAACCAGGCAGAGGAAGGGGGAAACAAACAACCAGGCAGAGGAAGGGGGAAACAAACAACCAGGCAGAGGAAGGGGGGAACAAACAACCAGGCAGAGGAAGGGGGAGAACAAACAACCAGGCAGAGGAAGGGGGGAAACAAACAACCAGGCAGAGGAAGGGGCAGAAAAAACACCCAGGCAGAGGAAGGGGAGAACAAACACCCAGGCAGAGGAAGGGGAGAACAAACACCCAGGCAGAGGAAGGGGGAAACAAACACCCAGGCAGAGGAAGGGGGAAACAAACAACCAGGCAGAGGAAGGGGGAAACAAACAGCCAGGCAGAGGAAGGGGAGAACAAACACCCAGGCAGAGGAAGGGGAGAACAAACACCCAGGCAGAGGAAGGGGAGAACAAACACCCAGGCAGAGGAAGGGGAGAACAAACACCCAGGCAGAGGAAGGGGAGAACAAACACCCAGGCAGAGGAAGGGGAGAACAAACACCCAGGCAGAGGAAGGGGAGAACAAACACCCAGGCAGAGGAAGGGGGGAACAAACAACCAGGCAGAGGAAGGGGGAAACAAACACCCAGGCAGAGGAAGGGGGAACAAACAACCAGGCAGAGGAAGGGGAACAAACACCCAGGCAGAGGAAGGGGTGAACAAACACCCAGGCAGAGGAAGGGGGGAACAAACAACCAGGCAGAGGAAGGGGGGAACAAACAACCAGGCAGAGGAAGGGGGGAACAAACAACCAGGCAGAGGAAGGGGGGAAGAAGCAACCAGGCAGAGGAGGGGGGGAAGAAGCAACCAGGCAGAGGAGGGGGGGAACAAGCAACCAGGCAGAGGAGGGGGGGAACAAGCAACCAGGCAGAGGAGGGGGGGAAGAAGCAACCAGGCAGAGGAGGGGGAAAAAACAACCAGGCAGAGGAGGGGAAAAAACAACCAGGCAGAGGAAGGGGGGAAGAAGCAACCAGGCAGAGGAGGGGGGAAAAAAACAACCAGGCAGAGGAAGGGGGAGGAAGGGGGTGTGGGGTGTGGAATAGTTTGCTGTGTAGAGGAAGGAGCCATACTGGCCTTCTGCTGGAAGAAAGGGTTGAGTTGATGTGTCTTGTCTTGCCAATTCATAGCAGCATGGGTTTCCTCACACCCAGGCAGTGGCAGGGACATGGGAAGGAGCCAGGAATAGAGGGGAAGGGAAGAAGTTAAGGGCAGGAAAGACTGGAATTTACAGTGAAAGGGGAATATAAGGCACTACAGGAGTGGGGGGAGGAAAGTAAAATCAGAGAATGGGGATGAGGAGAAAAGCCAGACATTGAAAACAGAGGACAAAGCCATGCAAGTCCAGCTTCCACAGCTCCACTGCTTAGGAAGCAGCCTGTCAGAGGTAGATTCATCACCTTTCTTGGCCACGTTAGACACCTTGGATCAGCTACCAAAAGCCTTCATCTAATTTAGAATAGAACAGAATAAACCAGGTTGGAAGAGACCTTCAAGACCTGGCAGTGCTGGCTTAAGGCTTGGATGCAGTATCTTGCAGATCAACCTCATTGCTTCTGACTTCTGATAGGATAGGATAGGGTAGGGTAGGGTAGGGTAGGGTAGGGTAGGGTAGGGTAGGGTAGGGTAGGGTAGGGTAGGGTAGGGTAGGGTAGGGTAGGGTAGGACAGGGTAGGGTAGGATAGACCAGGTTGGAAGAGACCTTCAAGATCATCATGTCCAACGTATCAACCAATCCAACACCACCTAATCAACTAACCCATGGCACCAAGCACCCCAGCAAGTCTCCTCCTGAACACCTCCAGGGATGGGGACTCCACCACCTCCCCAGGCAGCACATCCCAATGGGCAATCACTCTCTCTGTATAGAACTTCCTCCTGACATCCAGCCTAAACCTCCCCTGGCACAGCTTGAGACTGTGGCCTCTTGTTCTGGTGCTGACTGCCTGGGAGAAGAGACCAACCCCCACCTGGCTACAACCTCCCTTCAGGGAGTTAGAGAGAGCAAGAAGGTCTCCTCTGAGTCTCCTCTTCTCCAGGCTAAGCAACCCCAGCTCCCTCAGCCTCTCCTCACAGGGCTGTGCTCCAGACCCCTCCCCAGCTTTCTTGCCCTTCTCTGGACACCTTCCAGCAGCTCAACCTCCTTCCTAACCTGAGGAGCCCAGAGCTGGACACAGGACTCAAGGTGTGGCCTAACCAGTGCAGTGTACAGGGGCAGAATGACCTCCCTGCTCCTGCTGGCCACACTCTTCCTGATGCAGGCCAGGATGCCATTGGCCTTCTTGGCCCTCCTGGCTGCCTGGGCACACTGCAGGCTCATGTTCAGCCTACCATCAACCAGCACCCCCAGGTCCCTCTCTGCCTGGCTGCTCTCAGCCACTCTGACCCCAGCCTGTAGCACTGCCTGGGCTTGCTGTGGCCAATGTGCAGAACCTGGCACTTGGATGTGTTCAATCTCCTGCCCTTGGCCTCTGCCCATCTGCCCAGCCTGTCCAGGTCCCTCTGCAGAGCCTCTCTACCCTCCAGCAGCTCAACTCCTGCCCCCAGCTTGGTGTCAGCTGCAGGTTTACTGCTGATGGACTCAATGCCCTCATCCAGATCATCAATGAAGATGTTAAAGAGCACAGGGCCCAGCACTGCTCCCTGGGGCACACCACTGGTGCCTGGCTGCCAGCTGGCTGTGGCACCATTCACCACCACTCTCTGGGCTCAGCCTCCAGCCACTTCCTAACCCAGCTCAGAGTGCTGCTGTCCAAGCCAGGGGCTGACAGCTTGGCCAGCAGTTTGCTGTGGGGGATGGTGTCAAAGGCCTTACTGAGGTCCAGGCAGACCACATCCACAGCCTGCCCCACATACCCCAGGCATCACCTGATCACAGAAGGAGATCAGGTTGGTCAGGCAGGACCTGCCCTTCTTACTACTTTTAGTTTAGACATGAATTGTCCCAATATTCCTGAAGGCTGCTGCTAGTCATGGTGAGGGGGAAAAGAGTTTGAGGACAGAAAGGTGGAAAACAGAGTGGGGGGAGGGAAAAGGAGATTGAGGAGAAGGAAATGGAAAACAGGAGGAGAAAACCCAGGATTTTATTTTGCAATACTTTTGTGTGTGTGTGTATGGAGGGGCAGGGGAAAAACAAAACACTACTTTCTTAGAGGCTCCATGGAATGGAACATGCCTCTACTTCCCAGATAGCTGTGTTCAAGGCTTATTTTTAGATGCTCTCTGCCCCACTCTCTGCACTGGGATGTGGTGGTTTTTTTTTTCACTGATATGGCTCAGTTCCAACTGAGAGTCCTGCAGGAAAATGCCAGGGCCAGGACAAAGAGGCTGCCAGCTTCTATCACTCAGCATGACTGACTTCAGGACCAACTTGTGCCAACCGTGAACCCTTTTATCTGCTTTCCCCTTCCAGTTCAGTCACCCCACAGAAGGCAGCCAGTAACCAGCAAGAAACCAGCAAACCCCTCCTTTGGCACAAGGAAGCAGCAGCACTGAGAGCATCAACCACAGTAAGAGGAAGCAGGAGAGGCTGGCAGAAGCAGAAGGTGCTGTTCAAAGTCCCTGTGCCACAGGAGTCTATGGAGTCAACTTGAAAGGATCCCTCACTCCCTCCATCTCCTGCACCCATCTTTGGCTGCATCCCAGGGCACCTCCTGGAGGTGGTTTAACCCTGGAACAAGGTCCACTGGATGGCTGCTGGATGAAGATAAGATACTGGATGTTGAGGTGATACCAACCTTGTTTGTTCGTGGGTTCAACATCAGCGGCTTGCCCTTCTCCTTCGTGTGGGCACCGCGACACGCCATGGCGCAGGGGGTGGCAGCTGCTCGTAGCCTGGACAACATTTTGGCCTTGCTTTGCACTGCACCTGGGGGAAGGAATAGAAAACCATTCAGCTGCAAGAGACAGTGGCACTAAGGGCTGTGTTTGCAGGGCCACCTGTGTGTAACAAGGAACAGCTACCTGGGAGACAAAGCTACCTGACAGACAAGACCCTTTGCAGTGGTAATAACCCTGAAAGTTGCCCTGTGGCAGCCAAGAGGAGGAAAAAGAAGGGAAGGTTTTACAAGGAGATTGCAGGGAGGAGTGGAGGGAGCATCCTGGGTGCTAATGTAAGCAAGCATTACACAGGGGGGTGCAGTCAGCCAGCACTCACAGAGGACTCGAGGCTGGAACAGACCTTTAAGGCAGAGGTGTCTTCTCACTGCACCATAAACCCAGAGCAGAACTGCCATGAGCAAATATTAACCTTCTGTGGTGACCCATGCAGCCTGGCACCACTGCAAATACCAGTGAGGACAGAATGACTTCTGGCTAAGTGCAGCAAGGAAACTGGAGTTGAGTTGCTCCAGCAGAGGAATCTTGCAGCCTGGACCACAGAAAGGAAAGAAGGAAGCTGAGGCCACACCTCCAAGCCTGCTTCAGCTTGGGGATGTTGAGGGGCTGCATTTCCTCTTGCCCTGCTGCTTGTAACCTGGGAGATGGCACCAATCCCCACCTGGCTCCAGCCTCCTCTCAGGGAGCTGCAGAAAGCCAGGAGGTCTCCCTTCAGCCTCCTTTTCTCCAGGCTTGCTTATTCTTCTTTGGACACAATGCAGCACCTCAACATCCTTCCTGCAGTGAGGGACCCAAAACTGAAGCAGGATTCAAGGTGTGTCCAAAGAAGAGTAACGAAGCTGGTGAGGAGTTTAGAGCAGAAGTCTTGTGAGGAGCAGCTGAGGGGCCTGGGGATGTTGAGCCTGGAGAAAAGGAGGCTGAGGGGAGACCTTCTGGCTCTCTACAGCTCCCCGAGAGGAGGATGGAGCCAGGTGGGGATTGGTCTCTTCTCCCAGGTTACATGGGACAGGACAAGAGAAAACGGCCTCAAGCTGCACCAGGGGAGGTCTAGGTTGGACATGAGGAACTATCTCTTCTTCAAAAGGGTTGTCCAGGCCTGTCCCAGGCTGCCCAGGGCAGTGTTGGAGCCCCCATCCCTGGAGGTGTTCCAAAGCTGTGTAGCTGTGGTGCTGAGGGACACAGTTTGGTGGCGACCTGGCAGTGCTGGGTTAAGGGTTGGGTGCAGTATCTTGCAGATTAACCTTAGTGCTTCTGATTTCTATTAGCACACTAAAACCAGATTAGAAACAAAATGCAGACTGATAGTGGTCAGAGCTTCACCAAAGTCTGGACTCCATGCTTATCCCTACCCTAAAATTACCCTTTTCAGTGAAGATTTCTCCCTAATGAAAGGAAAGATCTGTCAGTACCCTTCAAAAGCTTAGTTCTTCATCTCACCAGGTGATAACCACTCTCAAACCCCTTCTGAGGCAGTATTAATTGCTTTGTGGAGCACAAATTATCACCCATTACAGGTCTAACACAGTGACCAGGGAACTGGACTTGCCTCTGGACATTGTTTCCCCTGCCCAGGGAGACCTTACACTGGACCACACGTATGAAGGCACACAAAGATGACAGGGGAGATGTACACAGCTTGGATGGCACACCCTGCAGAACACTGGCATGGGGAGAGGGGGAAAATGGATCTCCCTCTTTAACCACAGGCCTGTACAGTCAGTGAAGGAAGGCAGAAGATCAGGGCAGGGTCCAAGGAGACCTTCTGGTGGCCTTTCAGTATTTAAAGCGAGCTCTAAGAAAGCTGGGGACAGACTTTATCTGAGGGCCTGTTTGTGACAGGACAAGGAGTGGTGGCTTGAAACTAAAAGAGGGGGATTCAGACTGAAGAGAAGGGGGAAATTCTTCACACTGAGGGTGGTGAGAGCCTGTCCCAGGTTGCCCCAGGAGGTGGTGGAGTCCCCATCCCTGGAGGTGTTCAAGAGGGGACTGGATGTGGCACTTGGTGCCATGGTCTAGTCATGAGGTCTGTGGTGACAGCTTGGACACAATGATCCTTGAGGTCTCTTCCAGCCTTGGTGATTCTGTGGCAGATGCCCCATGGCTGGCAGCATCCCAGGAAAGGTAGTTGGGGACTCTGAGCAACCTGCTCTAGCTGCAGAGGTCCCTGCTGACTGCAAGGAGGTCAGGCAGATGGCTTTGAAAGGTTCCTCCCACCTCCAACCAGTCTGTGATAACAAGATCTCCACTGCAGCCATATGGGGGGGACACCCCTGCCTCTGGTGCTCCTTCACCCCCCCACTAGCCCAACTCTGTGTTCATACCCAAGGGGCACACCACAAGAGCAAAGCAGGTATGAAACATTCTGACAGACTGAAATGAGGCATGGTGTGGACTTTGCATTTCTTCCAGATGGAAGCCAACAGTAGACTAAGGAACAAAACTTCAGCATCTTAAATACAGGCTGAATATTTCAGAAGACCTTTCTGTAACCCACTCAACTTCCAAGGTGGCAGAGGGGTCTTCCAAGCCACAACCTGAAGTCTTTCTGCTAAACCCTTCCAAGAACATGCAAACATTTTGTCAGTCACACCCAGGTTCCTCTTCCACCCATTATAAAGTGGGCAGGAAAGCAGCACTGTGACCTTCCACAGGATCCCTTTCCCTCATGTTCTATTAGTTCAGGCCTTGCAGCTGAGGGAAGCTGCACCCAAACCCCATGTGTCTAACTCTTGGGTGGAGAAGAACACAAATTTACAGGCTGGAGACAGGAGTGGAATGGGAGCCTTGCCAGCACTACCAAAAAACACTGCTCTTTACATGGTCACTCCTCCCTAGACCAGGCAGGGAAGGACACAACACAGCTGGACTGGCAGAATGTGAGGCAGCTAAAAACCAGCATCAGACAAGGAAAAAGCTAAAATTCATGCTGTAGGAATGACACATTGCAGACCCAGCTGGTTTTAACTCCAGTTGCCCCTTTGCCATCACCACACAGATACAAGCACAAGCTCCAATTCCAGCTGCCCCTTTGCCATCACCACACAGATACAAGCACAAGCTCTAACTCCAGCTGCCCCTTTGCCATCACCACACAGATACAAGCACAAGCTCCAATTCCAGCTGCCCCTTTGCCATCACCACACAGTTACAAGCACAAGCTCCAATTCCAGCTGCCCCTTTGCCATCACCACACAGTTACAAGCACAAGCTCTAACTCCAGCTGCCCCTTTGCCATCACCACACAGATACAAGCACAAGCTCCAATTCCAGCTGCCCCTTTGCCATCACCACACAGTTACAAGCACAAGCTCCAATTCCAGCTGCCCCTTTGCCATCACCACACAGTTACAAGCACAAGCTCCAATTCCAGCTGCCCCTTTGCCATCACCACACAGTTACAAGCACAAGCTCCAATTCCAGCTGCCCCTTTGCCATCACCACACAGATACAAGCACAAGCTCCAATTCCAGCTGCCCCTTTGCCATCACCACACAGATACAAGCACAAGCTCTAACTCCAGCTGCCCCTTTGCCATCACCACACAGATACAAGCACAAGCTCTAACTCCAGCTGCCCCTTTGCCATCACCATGCAGACACAAGCAAATGAGTCAGTGAGGACAGCAAACCTCAGCCTGCATCCCATCAGCCTGGTGTCAAGGTGGCTTCAATCTGTCAGGAGGAAACATCTTAACCAAGGAAATAAAAAGTGGGCTAAACACCACACACACCTCATCTTAACCCTAATTAAATCTGAATCACCCTGTTGCCTTTAATGAGCATTTAAGAACTAAACAAGATTGTGGCCCAAATGTCTCCTGGCTTGAACAATTAACTCTCTGATCCACAAGAGAGAAAGGAAAACACTTTTTGGGGGTGCCTTTAAGGACCAAAGAAGACTGTGGCACAGACTTCTCCTGGCTTGATCAATTAACTCTCTGATCCACAGGAGAGAAAGGAAAACACTTTTAAAGGGTGTGAATCAAGCCTCAGCCTCTTCTCTGCTGGAGAGATTTGCTTTCTCTCCTCCCATCAGCACCTAAAATGATTCTCTTGGTGGAGGCATCTCAGATGCACAAAGCAAAGGGAGAATCAGGCTTTACTTTCCACTTAATTCTCCTTCTGGTTAGATCCAAGAGACACAATCCCACTTCACTTATGTCCAGCATCAAACCTGACTGGCTCCTGAGTCTTCCCCTCCCCTGCTCTTTCCATTGTTTCCCAGTTCTGTCTCACCTGCCATCATGTCCAGCTGTAACTCCTTTTGCACATCTCTAACTTCTTTTGCCCTTTTAAATCCTCCTCAGCAAGAATCTGCCTCCAGAACTCAACATGGCATACCCTGAAATCACAAAGCAATCATCCTTCCCCATCCTCCTGTCCATACTCCTCTGTAGAAGTGCCAAGAGACTCTGTGCTTTGCCTGTGTGGCCTCCATGACTCACTCACCCACTCCTCCCAGCTCTGCTGGCCACCAACCTGGCAAGAACAAGCCACTCATCCACCCAGGTCCTTCTGCTTTAAAAGTCCTAATGCCCCCTGAAGAATATTCAGAAGCACTCAATAGGTCTGGTGGAAAGGGACCTTTAAAGGTCATTCAGTTCATACCCTTAGCAGTGAGAAGGGATATCTTTATCTAGAGCAGGTTGCTCACAGCCCCAAACAGCCTCCCCTGGGATGCTGCCAGGGATGGGACATCTCCCACCTCTCTGGGCAGCCTGACACAGGCTCTCACCACCCTCAGCCTCAAACATTGCTTCTCCCCACTCTCAACCTCCCTCTATTAGTTTAAAACCATCACCCCTTGGCCTCTCACAAGAAGCCCTCAGCCAAAACTCTGTCCCCAGCTCTCTTCTAGGCTCCCTTGAAGCACTGCAAGGCCAGCAGAAGGTCTCCTCAGACGCCATGCACAATCCAGGAAGCCTACAATTAAAACCAAAGATGCAGATTGCATCTCTCCATGCCACCATTAATTGTATGCTTTCTAAAACAGAGCTCCCAGGCTGACTGGGCTCACCCCCAGGCCAGGCTCACAGGGTGGCCTGAAGCAGCTCACTCCAGGAGGTTGGGATCACAGCTAACAGCTTCTCAGGGGCAAGATGGGGTTGGTTTGGTTGGTTGGTTGGTTGGTTGTTTTCCACTGAAAGGAAGCTTTCCCTGCACCCCATCTCCCTGCAGTAGGTGCTCTGAGGACTGAGAGGGAAGGGGAGCAACCTCCACTTCAGGTCTGGAGTATCCCAAGGGCAAGAGTGAGCAGAGGGATGAGGCTGGGTGACAACAGTTCTGAGGCTCAGCACCTATAAAACACAGTAAAAACACTCAAGGTGCAGCAGGATGCCAGGAAGCTGCTCTGGGCAGCTCCACTTCTCCTCTGGGCTCATGGGAAGGGAAGGAGGAAGATGAAGCCTCATGCCCAGTGTCTCCTGTCTGCCAGGCACGTTTCTGGGAAGCACCTGGGGACAGTCAGCCAGCTTGCAAGGGCAGGTCTGGAAGAAGGGTCCCCAAATCCACACCTGGCTCCAAGGAGCTGGAAGGGTTGGGTCCTGCTGCTTTGTGGGAAGGTGTTTTTCTAAATGGCTTGTGATGGGTTTGGCAGAAGAGAGGCCAGGCTTGGAATGGCAGTACTCTGACCACAAGGACAAGGGGAGATGACTTTGACAGCTGATGGAGAAGATGTCACCTGAGGGAGAGATGGAGGGCTGCAGCCCTGTGAAAACACACAGAGGACTGAGGCTGTTCAGAGCCTGGAGAGGAGGAGGAAGATCAGGAAGCAAGCAGAGGAACTGAAAGAGGAATAAAATTCCTGCTGAAACCATAACCAGCACAGGGATTTCTCTTCTGCTGTGAGTACTCAGCCGTGCTAAGGACTCCAGGCAGTGGTGCACCCCTAGGCTTAATCCCATGCAACTGCTCCTCTCTGCCCTTATTACCACCAGCAATGCTGCATCACAGCTGAAGGGAATTGAATTCTTCAGCACAGCAGATGACAGCTCTCTGCTGTGCTTTATCAGGAGGGCATCTGGCCAGGCCAAACAAATTACCAATGCTGCACAAGTGCCCTTATCTAGGAGCAAATGTTTCTGCTGCTGCAATTACGGAGTCATTGACTTGCCAAAGCAACTTGCAAGGCGAGGAGGGGGGATAAAAAAAGGTCCATCGTGCTTTTAAAAGCTGCTCAGAGAGTCAGGAAAGCTCAGGGGCAATTAAAGCAAGGTCTGCTTGAACTGCTGCACAAGCTGCCTCGACTTGTGGATTACATCTAAACGGTTAAGTGGACAGCAACTTGTGCTCAGCGACTCTGCAGCCTTTGCTTTGAAGGGTGGCTGCACACGCCCACACCCAGCTCAAGCACACAAAGTGCGCTCCAAGGATTGCTGTGCAAATGAGCAGCCCCCTGCCTTCCCCCTCCCCTCTGCAGGAATTACCAAGCCCTGTGTGTCGACAAGAGCCTGCTTCTTTTTGATAACACAGGCTGGAAATGCTTCATTCGAGGCCTCAGTGTTTCCAACCACTCTAGCCCAGGATGGTTGTTGTGTTGGTTTTATTTTTCAAGCACCACTGCTCTAAGGCCAACAAATATTTTCCCTTTACAGACCCTCTGGTGAGCCTGCACTCTCCTCAGTCTGGTGTGGATGCATCACTGCACTCTAATTCCCTCTTCCCTTCCTATTTTTTTTTCCTCCCCCTCTTTTAATTTATTTAATAAACAGCCAAGCCTTGCCCAGCCAAGCATGACACAAACCAGGTGCACACTTGCCTGGCTTCATCACTTCGGGAATGATAAAGCAGTCAAAAATTATTGCATTAGGCAAGCACCAACTACAAACATGTCTCCCAGTGAGCTGTGCTGGGGTTTGTTGGTTTGTTTGGGGCTTTTTTTTTTCACTTCACTGAAAGGAAGCTTTCCCTGCACCCCACCTCCCTGCAGCAGGTGCTCTGGGGACTGAAAGGGAAGGGGAGCAACCTCCTGAAGTGGTATGGAGTGGCAAGGGCAAGAGTGAGCAGAGGGTTGAGGCTGGGTGAGGACAGTTCTGCGACTCAGCACTCTCAGCTCCCAGAGCTGGGAGCACTTAGCCGAAATTGGTGGCCATGACAACTCAGATACCTTCCAGCCAAGTCCTTAAAGGACTTTTCTGAGGAAGCCTGAGATCTGCAGACTCAAAGGAACAATCACATGGTGAAACACTCCTCCTTCAGCAGCGGCGAGTGGACCACTTTGCAAGCAGATCTTTAACATATTCACCAGCAAATGCTGAAACCACCTTTCCACTCTCTTATTCTGAGGCAAGCACTTCAAGGAGGAGGAAAGTCAGATGTGAAGCACTCAAAGTTCACAGCTTGACGCTTGAAACGTTCAGCAAACAAAGGAGACTGAGAATCACTTCAGAGTACCTCTCTGAAAAGGGGAAGATGCTCTATGAATAACTTCCAAGCATGAGCAAACTTCTCCCAGCAGGACTAACCTGGTGCTGGAATCATGGCTGATAAAAAAGGCCTTGCCACCCAATATTAATGGAGCAGACCCAAAATGTTCTTCGTCTTGAGCACCAGAAAATCCAGCAGCAGCATCAGTACTTGTGGCCTGCTCTTGGCAAGGAGATGCATCCACACTCTTTGATTTTATTCCAGGTGTTCAGCTGGGAGGACTGCCACTAGTAAAGGTTAAGTACATCAACACAGGACAAAGGATTTGTCCTGATGGATGCTTAGAAACACTGCAGAAATCAACAACAAAGCCACTACTGTTTTAATCTGTAAAACTGGAAGGTGGCTGCTAAGGGAGAGGCTGTGGAATCTCCTTCTCTGGAGAGATTCCAAACCCATCGTGGGCACTGTGCTGCTGGGCAAGCTGCTGTGGGTGCCCTGCTGGAGCAGGTGGAGGTGGGACTGGATGATCACCAGAGCCCTCTGCCTTGCTGGGATTCTGTGATGTCCTGCAGGAGAGCTCTTTTCCTCACTTCAAAACCATGGAATTTTTACATATATGTAAATTTAGGGTGGAAAAAAGGATGTTCTGAATAACTCCTGCACACTTACAAAAGGGAATTCTTCCTGGGAGAACAGCTCAGCAGAGGAACAGATGTGCTTGCTAATTCAGTGCCAATCAGGAGAAGGATAAGCCTGGCAATCACTCACAAACACTGAATCCAAGCCTGGTGAGGGTTGGAAGGAGCTCTGGAGCTCACCCAGCCCCAACCCCCCCTGCTCCAGCAGGGCACCCACAGCAGCTTGCCCAGCAGCACAGTGCCCAGGGGGGGTTGGAAGGGAGCTCTGGAACTCACCCAGCCCAACCCCCCCTGCTCCTGCAGGGCACCCACAGCACCCTGCCCAGCAGCACAGTGCCCAGGGGGGGTTGGAAGCTCTCCACACCAGGACACTCCACAACCTCTCTGGCCAGCCTGCTCCAGCCCTCCAGCACCCTCACAACAAACAACTTTCTCCTCCTGCTCACATCCAACCTCCTGGGGGACACTTTGTGCCCCTTGCCCCTTCTGCTGTCCCTGGGCACCACTCAGCAGAGCCTGGCCCCAGCCTCTTGCCCTGCACTGAGCATTGCTCAGATGCCCTCTGGGGCTGCTCTGCTCCAGGCTGCACAGCCCCAGGGGCTCTCAGCCTTTGCTCCTCACTCCCAGAGCTGCTCCACCTCACAGAGATGCTCCAGTCCAAGCACCTCAATGCATGCTGCAGTTAAAAGACTTTCTTCTTTAAAGCACATAAAAAAATCCTGCTTAAATTACAAAGGATTCTCAAAACCAAACCAAACAGCTACCAGCCCAAGTTAAGAGCACAGTGCTCCTTCTGCTGCAATAAAGGTGCTGGCAGCAGTAGTAAAGATGAACATTCAATTAGCAGTCAGTCAGGCACGGCACCCTACCACGCATTTTGACAGCTTCTTTCTTAGCTTGCAGGAGAAAAAGCTTCAAATGCTGCCTGCACACACACACACACACATACTGCTGCCTCAGGATGCTACCACACAGCATGATCAGAAGTTTTATCCTGGGATTCCAGAGCACATTTTCTCTTAAAATGCCTGCTCAGGCTACATTTCTAACAGATCTTATCACATCTTAATAGAGCCAGCATGCCATGAGACAGGGCTGGCTGCACCCACACGTGGGGTACTTGCACACTCCCAGGTTCAGCCTAGCTTTTTATCACCCATTTAGAATCACAGAGCTGTCAGGGTTGGAAGTGGCCTCAAGGCTCAGCCAGCCCCAACCCCCTGCCATGGGCAGGGACACCTCACACCCCAGCAGGTTGCTCACAGCCACCTCCAGCCTGGCTGCAAACACCTCCAGCCAGAAGGCTGCCACCACCTCCCTGGGCAGCCTGTGCCAGGCTCTCACCACCCTCATGGGGATGAACTTCTCCCTAGCATCCAATCTGAATCTCCCCACTTCTAGTTTTGCTCCATCCCCCCCAGTCCTATCCCTCCCTGACACCCTCAGAAGCCCTAAAAAAAAAAAGATACCAAGCAGTTCAGTAACTTGCCTGGCTACAGGATCATCCCTTTTTTATCAGCCCTATATCATGACCACTGCCCTGTATGGCTCTGGGGTTTCTTTAAGTGAAGTTCGACATCCATGCCCTGAATCATAGACTCAATAAGGTTGGAAAAGACCTCAAAGGTCATCGAAGTCCAGCCTGCCACCCAGCACCTCATGACTACTAAACCATGGCACCAAGTGCCACCTCCAGTCCCCTCTTGAACACCTCCAGGGACGGTGCCTCCACCACCTCCCCGGGCAGCCCAGGACGCCGCCGAGCTGCTCCCAAACCTGCACTCAATCTTCTCCTACTCAACTCCACGGTGCAGCCAGGCCACGGAGGAGCCGACGGTGCCACCTGCGAGCAGCCACCTCTCTAGCAAACAGCCAAGAAGCCAAACCCAGGGAGGGCACAAAGCTCACTCTGCAGGCAGCAGGCAGCCCCGGCGGCGTTTCCTCTTCCAGCGCCGCGCCAGCAGCTCTCTCTCTCTCTCTCTCTCTATCTCTCTCTGACACCTCCCAACTTTTACACTCCAGCTTTTAGGGCCGTGCCAGCGCAAGTTCACGGCAGCTGGGGAGCCGGCGTGGCCAGCAGGCCAGCTCCGAGGAGGTGCAGAAGCCTGCACTGGGCGGGGGGTGGGGTGGGGGGAACCTTCCTGCCAGGCTTGCCCCCGGGGGCTGCTCGCCGAGCAGCGGGGCGGGGGTGGCGGGTTAGGGTGGTTCTGGGAGCTGAGAGTGTCACCCATTTGACAGCCGGTAAACACGCTCCCCAGCGCGGCTCGGGCAGCGGACATCCTGCTTCCTCCGGGGCCAAGCAGCCGCCTCTGGCTGCTCTACACCTGCCGCCCCGGGGGCCGGGCGCCGCGGCCGCCAGCCTCGCCTTGGGGAGCGCTCCCCGCGGCAGGCCGAGCCTCGGGGCCTCCTCACCAACTGCTGCCCTGCCACCGCCGCAGCCGGCCCTGGGGGTGCGGAGCGAGCGGCACGGAGCTGTCTCCACCCCCCACCTCCCCGCTCCCCGGGCGGGCATCGTGGCCCCTCACGGCAGGACGGGGCTGGCCCCCCACGGCAGGACGGGGCTGGCCCCACGGCCCGGGCCCCTCCCGGGCACGGTGCTGCCTGCCGAGCACGTCGGGCTGCAGCCTGGGGTGCGAACGCCCTGTCAATACGCAGGATCGGGTTTCAAAGCGGGGGGTGGGGAGGTTTGGGGTGGGGGGGGAGCGGGGAGGTAGTCTCTGGAGGAGGAAAGGCAGCAAGGGGTCGAGGCTGTGGAGAAGACGGCCCCCAAAATGCGGGCTGGTAAAGAGACAGAGGCCTTTCGTGCGCCACTGCCATTGTAAAATTGTTACCAGAACGGGATCTACCTCCTCCCGCGGCAGCTGCCCTCTGAGTGATGCTGGCCGAGGACCCGTTTCTATTGTGCAACAGCAGCTCCCATCCGCCGGAGCTCAGTCCGCCTCGAAACCCGCCACTGAATGGGGCAAACAAGGAGTCATCAGGGAGGGACACCCCGGAGGGCGGGCTGCTCCCCGTGACTGACAACACGCTCAGCCAATGCAAAGGAAGCCGGCTCGCCTGCCGCCGGGGAGCTCAGCCAATGAGCTTTGTTCCCCGCCTTGGCAGAGAGGAAACCGGGCCGGGCGCGGCCTGTGCCATGTTAATTAGGCCAGGGTTGTAGCCAATCATCGCCCAGGGGCGGGGATACCGGGGGGCGGGGCGGGGTGGGAGGGAAAGGCGGGGTAGGGGATGAGGGAGCCGCGAGGGCAGGGCAGGGCATGGCAGGGCATGGCATGGCATGGCATGGCATGGCATGGCATGGCATGAAATGGGGTGGGGTGATTGCGAGGGGAGAGGGGCTGGGGGTACTGCGAGGGAACAGGGGCTGCGAGAGGATAGGGACTGCGAGGAGATGGAGCTACCTGGGGATGGGGGCTGCGAGGCGATGGAGCTGCCAAGGCTTGAGGACTGTGAGGGGATGGAGCTGCGAGGGGATGAGAGCTGGGATGGGATGGGGGCTGCAAGAGAACTGGGGGCTGTGAGGGGCTGGAAGCTGCGAGTGGCTGGGAACTCTGAGGGGATGGAGCTGCAAGGGGATGAAAGCTGTGATGGGATGGGGGCTGCAAGAGAACTGGGGGCTATGAGGGGCTGGAAGCTGCGAGTGGCTGGGAACTGTGAGGGGATGGAGCTGCAAGGGGATGAAAGCTGTGATGGGATGGGGGCTGCAAGAGAACTGGGGGCTATGAGGGGCTGGGAGCTGCGAGGGGCTGGGGGCTGCGTGGGCATAGGGGCTGCGAGGGGCTGGAAGCTGCGTGAGGGGATGCAGGCTGTGAGGGGGTGATGAGGAGTCCAGGGCTATGAGGGGATGGGGCTTGTGAAGGCACTGGGGAGGTGAGGATATGGGGATTGTGAGGGGCCTATGAGGAGATGGGGACAGGGGAGGTGGAGGGATTAGGACTGTGAAGGGATGGGAATGGTGAAGGCACCAGGGTCCTGAGGGTCTGTAGACTGGGCTGGGGACCATGAGGTGACAGGGTTTGTAAGGGGATGGAGGCTATGAGGAGACCAGGGCAGGATGGGGACAAGAACTGTTGAGGGGACCAGGGTTGTGAGGGGATGGAGGCTCTGAGGGTACCATGAGGAGATTCCAGGTGGCAGGAGTGCAGGGTCCCCCTCGAGTATAGTGGATGAAAGCTGCTTCTCAATGGCAGGGACCACAGTGCTGGATCCCCTGCACTGATTTAGGCTCCTCAGATCACACAGCAGCAGCATGGAGGAGTTAACCTCCATCTCTTGTGTTGCCATGCAGAGCCTGAGGGCTGGAATACCCTTGGATCAAACCAGTAAGGCTTGGCAGAGGGCAAGGCAGCTAATGCTGCAGGTCAGCACTAAAACCACCAGGCCCAGAAAGGAAATCGTGGTCTGAAAAAAGCATCACTTTTCATAGCAGGGCTGCTTCAGTGCCTCACTTTCTCAACCAAAAAGATGCTCTTCCCTGGCTCAGTTTGCACAGTGCTTGGAGGGGGAAGGTATGAAAGGTGACCACTGAGGTCAGCTGAGGCTTCCCCTCTCCCCACTCCAGGACAGACTCTGGAGGTGCTAACCCAGACTCTGAGCTGGGAGCCCAAACACTGAAAGTGTGAGCCCAGACTCTGAGCTGTGAGCCCAGACTCTGAGCTGTGAGCCCAAACTCTGAAGTGTGAGCCCAGACTCTGAGCTGTGAGCCCAAACTCTGAGCTGTGAGCCCAAACTCTGAGCTGTGAGCCCAGACTCTGAGCTGTGAGCCCAAACACTGAAAGTGTGAGCCCAGACCCTGAGCTGTGAGCCCAGACCCTGAGCTGTGAGCCCAAACCCTGAGCTGTGAGCCCAAACACTGAAAGTGTGAGCCCAGACCCTGAGCTGTGAGCCCAAACACTGAAAGTGTGAGCCCAGACCCTGAGCTGTGAGCCCAAACACTGAAAGTGTGAGCCCAGACTCTGAAGTGTGAGCCCAAACTCTGAGCTGTGAGCCCAAACACTTAAAGTATCATAGTATCAGTCAGGGTTGGAAGGGACCACAAGGATGTGAGCCCAAACTCTGAGCTGTGAGCCCAGACCCTGAGCTGTGAGCCCAGACCCTGAGCTGTGAGCCCAGACCCTGAGCTGTGAGCCCAAACTCTGAGCTGTGAGCCCAAACACTGAAAGTGTGAGCTCAGACTCTGAAGTGTGAGCCCAAACTCTGAGCTGTGAGCCCAGACTCTGAAGTGTGAGCCCAAACTCTGAAAGTGTGAGCCCAGACCCTGAGCTGTGAGCCCAGACCCTGAGCTGTGAGCCCAAACCCTGAGCTGTGAGCCCAAACTCTGAAGTGTGAGCCCAAACTCTGAGCTGTGAGCCCAAACTCTGAAAGTGTGAGCCCAGACCCTGAGCTGTGAGCCCAGACCCTGAGCTGTGAGCCCAAACTCTGAGCTGTTTCCCAAACTCTGAGCTGTTAGCCCAAGCTCTGAGCTGTTAGCCCACGCTCTGAGCTGTTAGCCCGAGCTCTGAGCTGTTTCCCAAACTCTGAGCTGTTAGCCCGAGCTCTGAGCTGTTAGCCCAAACTCTGAGCTGTTAGCCCGAGCTCTGAGCTTTTAGCCCAAACTCTGAGCTGTTAGCCCAAGCTCTGAGCTGTTAGCCCACGCTCTGAGCTGTTAGCCCAAGCTCTGAGCTGTTTCCCAAACTCTGAGCTGTTAGCCCAAGCTCTGAGCTGTTAGCCCACACTCTGAGCTGCTTGCCCAAACTCTTAGCTCTTAGCCCAAACTCTGAGCTGTTAGCCCAGCCTCTGAGCTGCTTGCCCAAACTCTCAGCTCTTAGCCCAAACTCTGAGCTCTTAGCCCAAACTCTTAGCTCTTAGCCCAAACTCTTAGCTGCTTGCCCAAACTCTTAGCTCTTAGCTCAAGCTCTGAGCTGTTTGCCCAGACTCTTTGCTCATAGCCCAAACTCTGAGCTGTTAGCCCACGCTCTGAGCTGCTTGCCCAAACTCTTAGCTCTTAGCCCAAACTCTGAGCTCTTAGCCCAAACTCTTAGCTGCTTGCCCAAACTCTTAGCTCAGCCCAAACTTTTTGCTCATAGCCCAAGCTCTGAGCTATTTGCCCAGACTCTTGAGCTGTTAGCCCACGCTCTGAGCTGCTTGCCCAAACTCTTAGCTCTTAGCCCAAACTCTTAGCTCAGCCCAAACTCTTTGCTCTTAGCCCAGACTCTGAGCTGTTTGCCCAGACTCTTGAGCTGTTAGCCCAAACTCTTAGCTCTTAGCCCAAACTCTGAGCTCTTAGCCCAAACACTGAGCTGCTTGCCCAAACTCTTAGCTCTTAGCCCAAACTCTGAGCTCTTAGCCCGCGCTCTGAGCTGCTTGCCCAAACTCTTAGCTCTTAGCCCAAACTCTGAGCTGTTAGCCCAAACTCTTAGCTGCTTGCCCAAACTGTTAGCTCTTAGCCCAAACTCTGAGCTGTTAGCCCAAACTCTGAGCTGCTAGCCCAAGCTCTGAGCTGTTAGCCCAAGCTCTAAGCTGCTTGCCCAAACACTGAGCTATTTGCCCAAGCTCTGAGCTGTTAGCCCAAGCTCTGAGCTGTTAGCCCACACTCTGAGCTGTTAGCCCAGCCTGAGCTGCTAGCCCAAACTCTTAGCTCTTAGCCCAAGCTCTGAGCTTCTAGCCCAATGTGATGAATGGAGTAATAATTCATGTCAATCAGATGATTCTGATAAACTCTAAAGCAGAAATGCTAAAGCAGAAGTGTGGATGGGCTAAATAAGAAGATGGAAGAAAGAAGTTCAGTCTGGAGAAGAGAAGGCTCCCAGGTGACCTCATTGTGGCCTTCCAGGATCTGAAGGGGGCTCCAGGAAGGCTGGGGAGGGACTGCTCAGGATCTGAGGCAGTGCTAGGACTAGGGGGAATGGAATGAAGCTGGAGGTGGGGAGATTGAGGCTGGAGGGGAGGAGGAAGTTCTTCCCCAGGAGAGTGGTGAAGCCCTGGCATGGGTTGTGCAGGGAGGTGGTTGAGGCCTCAGCCCTAGAGGTGTTTAAGGCCAGGCTGGCTGAGGCTGTGGCCAGGCTGATGTAGTGTGGGGTGTCCCTGGCCATGGCAGGGGGGTTGGAACTGAATGATCCTTGCGGTCCCTTCCAACCCTGACTGATACTGTGAGACTATGAAGTGAGACAAGGATGTTTTGTTTCATTACAAAATGTTCTTTATGATATTATTTGCCCTTGCTATGGTGGTTTGTATTTTCTTTGCTTTATTATATTTATGTAGATTGTTTATATTTTGTTTGCTGTATCATATTTATGTAGGGGCCTGAATAGTAGAATGAAGTACCAGGGAAGCTAACAGCTAACAGCCTGCGTAAGAAATAGCCTATGTAACAATAATGAGTTGCTCAAGGATGATAAAGGAGGAGAGTTTGCTGCAGAAGAAGATGTGAAAGTGATAACACCAGAAAGGGTTGTAAGAGCTGGCAAGGCACCCCCAAGGACTCTGCATGTAAACCAGCCCTTGGGAAAGGTACTGATTGTGGCAACAGAACTAAAATGGTTACAGCCACAAGGACTCTGCATGCAGCCCACCAGAAGGTTACATCATTGAAAGACCACCAGAAGGACTAACTCATTTAACACTGCATTGGGTTAGGAACTGGCTGGGGGCTGAGCCCAGAGAGTGGTGGTGAATGGTGCCACAGCCAGCTGGCAGCCAGGCACCAGTGGTGTGCTCCAGGGAGCAGTGCTGGGCCCTGTGCTCTTTAACATCTTCATTGATAGTCTGGATGAGGGCATTGAGTCCAGCAGCAGTAAATTTGCTGATGACACCAAGCTGGGGCAGGAGTTGATCTGCTGGAGGGTAGAGAGGCTCTGCAGAGGGACCTGGCCAGGCTGGGCAGATGGGCAGAGGCCAGGGGCAGGAGATTGAACACATCCAAGTGCCAGGTTCTGCACATTGGCCACAGCAAGCCCAGGCAGTGCTACAGGCTGGGGTCAGAGTGGCTGAGAGCAGCCAGGCAGAGAGGGACCTGGGGGTGCTGGTTGATGGTAGGCTGAACATGAGCCTGCAGTGTGCCCAGGCAGCCAGGAGGGCCAAGAAGGCCAATGGCATCCTGGCCTGCATCAGGAAGAGTGTGGCCAGCAGGAGCAGGGAGGTCATTCTGCCCCTGGACACTGCACTGGTTAGGCCACACCTTGAGTCCTGTGTCCAACTCTGGGCTCCTCAGGTTAGGAAGGAGGTTGAGCTGCTGGAAGGTGTCCAGAGAAGGGCAAGAAAGCTGGGGAGGGGTCTGGGGCACAGCCCTGTGAGGAGAGGCTGAAGGAGCTGGAGTTGCTTAGCCTGGAGAAGAGGAAGCTCAGGGGAGACCTTCTTGCTCTCTACAACTACCTGAAGGGAGGTTGTAGCCAGGTGGGGGTTGGTCTCTTCTCCCAGTCAAGCAGCACCAGAACAAGAGGACACAGTCTCAGGCTGCACCAGGGGAGGTTTAGGCTGGATGTTAGGAAGAAGTTCTACACAGAGAGAGTGATTGCCCATTGGAATGTGCTGCCTGGGGAGGTGGTGGGGTCACCATCCCTGGAGGTGTTCAGGAGGAGACTTGATGGGGTGCTTGGTGCCATGGGTTAGTTGTTTAGGTGGTGTTGGATTGGTTGATAGGTTGGATATGATGTTCTTGAAGGTCTCTTCCAACCTGGTCTATTCTGTTCTGTTCTATTCTATTCTATTCTATTCTATTCTATTCTATTCTATTCTATTCTATTCTATTCTAAATAAACCCACCTTTGAGATGCATATGTATTAGGAATAAGGTCTATGAATGAGAGTTAGATTGTGTTTAGTGTGCATTGTTGGTGGAGTGCAGACTCCCTGTGCACCCAGCGCTGTTTGCTTGCCCTTTTATTGCCTTAAATTGCTCTTTTCAAAATAAAATTGTTTTTTTATCAACTTTTAATTGGCTTTGTCATTAGTAACACCCAAGCTATCAGCTGTTTGCCCAAACTCTTAGATTAGAATAGAATAAACCAGGTTGGGAGAGACCTTCATGATTATCGAGTCCAACCTATCATCCAACACCACCTAATCAACTAAACCATGGCACCAAGCACCCTGTCAAGTGTGTCCTCCTAAACACCAAGCTCTTTGCCCAGACTCATAGAATAGAATAGAATAGAATAGAATAGAACAGAATAGAATAGAGTAGACCAGGTTGGAAGAGACCTTCAATATCATCGCTTCCAACCTATCATCCAACACCACCTAATCAACTAAACCATGCAACCAAGCACCCTGTCCAAGTGTCTCCTCCTAAACACCAAGCTCTTTGCCCAAACTCATAGAATAGAATAGGATAGAATAGAATAGAATAGACCAGACCAGGTTGGAAGAGACCTTCAAGATCATTACGTCCAACCTATCATCCAACACCACCTAATCAACTAAACCAGGGCACCAAGCACCCTGTCAAGTGTCTCCTCCTAAACACCAAGCTCCTAGCCCAAGCTCCAAGCTGCTTGCCCAGACTCCGAGGTGTTTGCCCAAACTCTTGAAATCTTAGCCCAAACTCCTGAGGCCTTAGCCAAACTCTGAGCTCTCAGCCCAAGCTCTGAGCGGTTTCCCTCCTCTGAGGCTGTGAGCTCTCCTCTGGCACTTCAGGTGATGCACACTCGAGCTCACTGCAGCTGAAAGCACCAGAGTTGCTATGGCAACCTTGACAATAAAGATATTAAAGCCACTTAATCAAAACCTCCTCTTCTAATCATGACTTTGAGGCCTGTCATGAAGTCAGCCTGCTCTGCTGCTTTCCCCTCATCAGCCTGGGGGGAACGTTTCTGGATGGTGCTGGCGGTGCTGCTGCTGCACCTGCAAAGAAAGGAGGCTGCTGGAGGAACGTGCAAGGCCATGAACTCTGTGCCTGGCTAAAAACAGCCCAGATTGAAGGCATTTTAAAGCCTCCAGATTCCTGTCACAGGATCACAAGCTGCTGCAGACAGACACACACCGTTTCAAGCTGGTCGAGGATCTTGCACAACAGATCCTCAGGAGCGGTTCACTGAAACGCACTGCAGGAGGCTTGTGGGAGAAGCACTCCCCTGGAAGATGTGTGGTAATTAATCCCAGGAGTGAATAAACCTTTCCCTCCTGCCCATATGGGGGAGGGGATTTGGCTCCCAGCAGCATCTTCTAACGGGGTAGGGAGAGCTTTCACTTCTAGACAGCACGCCCACTCCTTCTGCACCAGCGACTTCCTTCCAGCAGCTCTTTGCTGCCAATTAAATTCATTCTCAAGTCCAGACTCCAACCCACCAAAGCCTTTTCAAGCTGCAGGTCGTTGTCTCTCTCTCTCTCCTGAGGAGGTCTCTTCCTCCTGTGGACTTTTATCACCTTATTTGGTGCCCAGCACAGAAGAGCTTCTCCTGGCAAGCGTGTTGTTGTTGCTTTGCAGTTGCCAGGAGGACAACTGAGAGCCCTTGGCACTCCTCAGCTCCCTAAAACCAATTGCCAGGGCTCTGCCTGTCTCTCTTGGCTGCACAGGAGCAGTCTCAGGCAAGGTCACAGCTACAGGGAAGGTGAATCCATTCAGAAAATTCATCCAGCAGGAGCCTCTCCTTGCAGATTTCCCTCAGATAGAATCACAGAATGTCTTGGGTTGGAAGGGACCTTAAAGACCATCCAGTTCCAACCTCCCTGCCATGGGCAGAGAGACATCCTACTATCCCAGGTTGCTCAAGGTCTTGTCCAACCTGCCCTTGAGCACCTCCAAGCTGCTCTTGAACACCTCCATCTGGCCCTTGAACACCTCCAACCTGCCCTTGAACATCACCAAGCTGCCCTTGAACACCTCCATCTTGCCCTTGAACACCTCCAACCTGCCCTTGAACACCTCCAAGCTGCCCTTGAACACCTCCAAGCTGCTCTTGAACACCTCCAAACTGCCCCTGAACACCTCCAACCTGCCCTTGAACACCTCCAAGCTGCCCTTGAACACCTCCAACCTGCCCTTGAACATCACCAAGCTGCCCTTGAACACCTCCAACCTGCCCTTGAACATCACCAAGCTGCCCTTGAACACCTCCAACCTGTCCTTGAACACCTCCAACCTGCCCTTGAACATCACCAAGCTGCTCTTGAACACCTCCAGCCTGCTCTTGAACACCTCCAACCTGTCCTTGAACACCTCCAACCTGCCCTTGAACATCACCAAGCTGCTCTTGAACACCTCCAGCCTGCTCTTGAACACCTCCAACCTGCCCTTGAACACCTCCAGCATGCCCTTGAACACCTCCAGCCTGCTGTTGAACACCTCCAACCTGCCCTTGAACACCTCCAACCTGTCCTTGAACACCTCCAGCCTGCTCTTGAACACCTCCAGCCTGCTCTTGAACACCTCCAAGCTGCTCTTGAACACCTCCAAACTGCCCTTGAACACCTCCAAGCTGCCCTTGAACATCACTAAGCTGCTCTTGAACACCCCCAACCTGCCCTTGAACATCACCAAGCTGCTCTTGAACACCTCCAACCTGCTCTTGAACACCTCCAACTTGCCCTTGAACACCTCCAAGCTGTCCTTGAACACCTCCATCCGTGGCATTCTTCTTCAGAGGAGCTTTGTGCCAAAGTGAAACTCCCCTCCCAGAAGCCACCTGCTGATGGTTTGAAGCCACACATCAAAGTGTGTTTTCTTGAATCACTTCTATACCAATCTTTAAAGCCCACATTTCCCAGCTGAGCTTTTCCCTGGAGTCTGGATCCTCTGCTGCTCTGGTCCTCCTTGCTAAGCCACAGGGCTGGACACCTCCTGCTTCAGTTTTATCATGATGAACTTTGCTGCCTCTAACAAAGCCTTTCTGACAAATCACACAGAAGGCTTTTTTAATGTCTCTTTTTCCCTTCCCATCCCTGACATGGGAATCCTGGTGGAAAACAAGCTCTCCATGGGGCAGCAATGTGCCCTGGTGGCCAAGGAGGCCAATGGGAACCTGGGGGGCATTAGGAGGAGTGTGCCCAGTGGATCCAAGGAGGTTCTCCTCTCCCTCTACTCTGCCCTGCTGAGGCCCCACCTGGAGTATTGCATCCAGCTCTGGGCTCCCCAGCTCAGGAGGGACAGGGATCTGCTGCAGGGAGTCCAAGGCAGGGCTGCAAGGATGCTGAAGGGACTGGAGACTGCCTGGGGAGGAGAGGCTGAGAGCCCTGGGGCTGTTCAGTCTGGAGAGGAGTCACAACAACTCCACCTTGGTTCACAACAATTCCACCTAGAGTCACAGCAACCCCTTCCAATGCTCCAGACATGGGGCAGAGTTGATAGAAAGCTGCCCAGCAGAAAAGGTTCTGGTGGATGTTGGCTGACAGCAGCTAGAGATGAGCCAGGGGGTGCCCAGGTGGTCCAGAGGGCCACCAGCAGCCTGGGCTGGAGCAGCAATGGTGTGAGCAGCAGGAGCAGGGCAGGGATTGTGTCCTGGACTGGGCACTGCTGAGGGCACTCCTGGAACCCTGAATTCAGCTCTGGGCTCCTCACTGCAAGAAGGACATTGAGGAGCTGGAGCAGGGCCAGAGAAGGGCAAGCAAGGTGGGGAAGGGTCTGGAGAGCAGGGCTGGGGAGGAGCAGCTGAGGGAGCTGGGGGTGTTGAGGCTGGAGAAGAGGAGGCTGAAGGGAGACCTTCTGGCTCTCTGCAGCTCCCTGAGAGGAGGCAGGAGCCAGGCGGGGGACAAGGGCAAGAGGTTGCTCCAGGGGAGGGTTAGGTTGGACATGAGGAACAATTTCTCCTCCCAAAGGGGTGTCCAGGCCTGTCCCAGGCTGCCCAGGGCAGTGTTGGGGTTCCCATCCCTGGAGGGGTTTCCAGGCTCTGTAGCTGTGGTACTGAGGGACCTGGTTCAGCGGTGCCCTGGCAGTGCTGGGGTCAGGGTTGGGCTCTGATGATCTCAAGGATCTTTTCCAAGCCCAACAACTCTGTGATGCTATTTATCTGTGTTGTGGGCTCTCAGAATTGGTGGAGACACACAGTGACCATTTCCTCATAACACCAGAGCTGGCCTGCTGCACCTTCCTCTGCCCTTCTGAATCATCTTCCTCAACACCTCATTTCTTGCATTTCTTCAGCCTGGTCTATTCTATCCTATCCCATCCTATCCTACCCTATCCTATCCTATCCTATCCTATCCTATCCTATCCTACCCTATCCTATCCTATTCTATTCTATTCTATTCTATTCTATCCTATCCTATCCTATCCTATCCTATCCTATCCTATTCTATTCTATCCTATCCTATCCTACCCTATTCTATTCTATTCTATCCTATCCTACCCTATTCTATTCTATTCTATTCTATTCTATTCTATTCTATTCTATTCTATTCTATTCTATTCTATTCTATTCTATTCTATTCTATTCTATTCTATTCTATTCTATTCTCCAAGAGTCACTTAAGGCCCAGGAGGGAGACTCTGTGTTTGTGCAGAGGCAACCAATTACTCTTCACCATGGCTTGGGATTTTGTGTGATTGTCTGGGAAGGGGCTGAGGACTGAGGTCAGCCTCACAGGCATTGCACACCTGCAGCTCCTCAGTGAAAACAGCAAGTCAAGGGTGGGTAGAACTGTGTTGGTGCTGGGATCTCCTCCAGTGCAGACCAAAAGCAGGGTCCTGCAGCTGGGCTGCAACAATCCTCACTGGCAACAGATGCTAGGGGAGAAGGGGATAGAAAGCAGCCCTGAGGAGAAGGACTTGGGGGTGCTGGGGGGTAAGGAGCTGGGCAGGAGCCAGCAATGGGCACTGGCAGCACAGGAGGCCAAGGGCAGCCCGGGCTGCAGCCAAAGCAGTGTGGCCAGAGCTGGAGAGAGGATCCTGCCCCTCTGCTCTGCTCTGGGCAGACCTCACCTGCAGGGCTGGGGCCAGAGCTGGGACCCTCAGCACAGGAAGGACCTGGAGCTGATGGAGAGGGTCCAGAGGAGGCCACAGAGATGCTCAGGGAGTTGGAGCAGCTCTGCCATGGGGACAGGCTGAGGGAGCTGGGGGTGTTCAGCCTGGAGAAGAGAAGGCTCCAGGCAGACCTCAGAGCAGCCTCCCAGTGCCTGCAGGATGCTCCAAGAAGGCTGCGGAGGGACTGTCCCCAAAGGCCTGCAGGGACAGCCCCAGGGGCAATGGTTTGGGATGAGAGCAGAGCAGATTGAGATTGGATGTGAGCAACAAGTTCTGCCCCAGGAGGCTGCTGGAACACTGCAGCAGGTTGCCCAGGGAGGGGGTTGGGGGACTCCATGCCTGGAGATGCTGAAGGTGAGGCTGGAGAGGGCTCTGGTTGACCTGAGGATGTCCCTGCTGAGTGCAGGGGGGTTGGTCTGGATGACCTTTAGAGGTCTCCTCCAACCCAGACCATTCTATGATTCTATGACATTCAAGGATTGGATCTCTCCATATCCCTCATCAGCACAAGTCTGCAGCAGGGACTTCTGGCTTAGTGTCGATGGAAGCATCAGGCAGAGCAAGTAGAGAGGGTAAGGACTGCCCTCTTCTGATGGCTCAGGATATACTGATTTGGGATTGCCATGCCTTTCTTTGACCAAAAAGGTAGAGAAACCCACCAAAACCTGAATTCAAAAGCCCTGAAGCCCTGCTAACTTGTGTTGTACTGGGCAGAGATGTTCCTTAGTCACCTCAGAGGAGAGCCTAACCCCAACAAGTGAGGGTTTGGTGACACTGCATATGGGTTTAGAGCCTGGAAACCAGCACACAGAGCTCCTCTGTCTCTCTCTCTGTCTCATCTCACACATTGTTTTCTGTGCTGCAGAAGGAGAACAGACCTGGCAGGGACCCTTCCTGTGGTGGTGAAACTGGGAAAGTAAAGGATGATTTCCATCCACACTGCATGACTCAAGTGTCTGCTTTAAACTGGTGGGCACCATGCCCTCAGCCTGTGCTGAGACACACCAGTGTCTCACCCCTGGAATCCTGTCTGGTGAGAGCAGCATCTCCATATGAATGGAATGGAATGGAATGGAATGGAATGGAATGGAATGGAATGGAATGGAATGGAATAAACCAGGTTAAAAGAGACCTTTGAGATCATCAAGTCCAACCTATCACCCAACACCCTCTGATCAACTAAACCATGGCACCAAATGCCTCATCCAGGCTCTTCCTAAACACCTCCAAGGATGCTGACCCCACCACCTCCCTGGGCAGCACATTCCAGTGGCAAATCTCTCTTTCTTCCTAACATGCAGCTTAAACCTCCCCTGGCACAGCTTGAGACTCTGTCCTCTTGTTCTGGTGCCTGGGAGAAGAGACCAACCCCCACCTGGCTACAACCTCCCTTCAGCTGGAGAGAGCAAGAAGGTCTCCCCTGAGCCTCCTCTTCTCCAGGCTAAGCAACCCCAGCTCCCTCAGCCTCTCCTCACAGGGCTGTGCTCCAGACCCCTCCCCAGCTTTCTTGCCCTTCTCTGGACATCTTCCTGCAGCTCGGCATCTTTCCTAAACCCCAGTTATGGCAGCAAAAGATAGAAACTAACAGAGAAGCCTGCCCAAAATAAAAGAGGGACCTGCTGACCTTCACAGGTCTCCAAATTGTACTGGATCAAGAAGCCAGAGAATGAGTTTTCTGTACTTGTTAGCACAGTATCCTCATCTTCACCCACTGATGGGCTCCCAAGTTCAAAAGAAACCAGGAACTACTGGAGAGAGTCTACAAAGCTGCTGAGGGGCCCTGGAGCAGCTCTGGGAGGAGCAAAGGCTGAGTGCCCCTGGGGCTGTGCAGCCTGGAGCAGAGCAGCCCCAGAGGGCATCTGAGCAATGCTCAGCAAGAGAGAAAGGCTGGGGGGCAAGAGGCTGGGGCCAGGCTCTGCTGAGTGGTGCCCAGGGACAGCAGAAGGGGCAAGGGGCCCAAAGTGGAAGCCAGGAGGTTGGATGTGAGCAGGAGGAGAAAGTTGTTTGTTGTGAGGGTGCTGGAGGGCTGGAGCAGGCTGGCCAGAGAGGTTGTGGAGTGTCCTGGTGTGGAGAGCTTCCAACCCCCCCTGGGCACTGTACTGCTGGGCAGGGTGCTGTGGGTGCCCTGGTTGGACTGGATGATCCCAAACACCACAATTCTATGATCCTAAAATTCTGTGGCTTCTCTGACAGGCTAGAAAAAGGTAGAACCTAACCAGTGCCAAACAATTTAGATTCCTGCAAGAGAAGTGAGAAAAGAGGCTATGAGCTCATAAGCAGAGCAGCAGCTTGGCAATAAAGCAAAGCAGGTTTTGCTTTTGGAGCTACCATTTGCTTGCTTGAATATTGCTGAAGGCAAAGCAGCTTGTGGAGCTCTGCTTGAGTTGTGACTGCTGAGCCACAGTGTGAGATTGATGTCATGCTTGGCCTCCTTCATAGAATCATGGAACTGTCAGGGTTGGAAGGGACCTCAAGGCTCAGCCAGTTCCAACCCCTTGCCATGGGCAGGGACACCTCACACCACAGCAGGTTGCTCACAGCCTCATCCAGCCTGGCTGCAAACACCTCCAGGCAGGAGGCTTCCACCACCTCCCTGGGCAGCCTGTGCCAGGCTCTCACCACCCTCATGGGGAACAACTTCTTCCTAACTTCCAGCCTCAATCTACCCACTTCTAGTTCTGCTCCATCCCCCCCAGTCCTATCCCTCCCTGACCCCCTCAAAAGTCCCTCCCCAGCTTTCTTATAGCCGCCTGCAGACCCTGGAAGATCACAATGAGGTCTCCTTAGAGCCTTCTCCTCTCCAGCCTGCACAACCCCAACTCCCTCAGTCTGTGCTCACAGCAGAGCAGCTCCAGCCCTCTGCTCATCCTCCTGGCCCTTCTCTGGACACCTTCCAGCCCCTCCAGATCCTTCCTGGCACAGAGGCTCCAGAACTGGACACAGCACTCCAGTTGAGGTCCCAGCAGAGTGGAGCAGATCTGTGATCATATCACACAGTATCACAGTCTCACAGTATCACCAAGGTTGGAAGAGACCTCAAGGATCATCAAGTCCAAGCTGTCACCACAGACCTCATGACTAGACCATGGCACCAAGTGCCACATCCAATCCCCTCCTGAACACCTCCAGGGATGTGGACTCCACCACCTCCCTGGGCAGCACATCCCAATTCCAATCATGTTTCAAGTGGTCTGACACGATGCTCTGCCTGGCCACAATATTGGTTGCTGTAACATGAAACTCATCTCCTCCTTCAGGAGGATGATATCCAAACTGTGACCGAGGAGGAGCAATCACACAATGAGTTTTCACATCTCAAACAAACAACAAAAGCCTTCACAGGGATTGAGCATCATGTCCCACTCCAGAGCAGACATCTGGGTTGGGAACAGTGACAGACATCCAAACAGGAGCTGTGGGAGGTGAGATGCCAAGACAGATGCAAACTACTCTCTGCTCTAAAGTGAGCTTTGGCACTTAGTCAGAAGTTCTTCTGTCGTTTGAATCAGAGAGCTTCAATCTACCAAGATTTTATCAGTGCTGATGAGAATGGAAGGCTCTGACTCCTGACAGCCTCTACAAACCTCATTTCCCTCTTTTCTAAGGGTAAAGGAACTTGAGGCTCTGTAAATTCAATCTCAGGGAACTCAAGTTCCATGAAACATCAGATCCAGGGAATGTAGACCTCTGGAAAATTCAGGCTGAGAGAACCTGAGGTCCTTGGAACATCAGCTCTAGGGGACTTGAGCTCCTTGGAACATCAGATCCTGGGGACTTGAGCTCCTTGGAACATCAGCTCTAGGGGACTTGAGCTCCTTGGAACATCAGCTCTAGGGGACTTGAGCTCCTTGAAACATCAGATCCTGGGGACTTGAGCTCCTTGGAACATCAGATCTTGGGGACTTGAGCTCCTTAGAGCATCAGATCTTGGGGAATTGAGTTATTTGGAACATCAACTCTAGGGAAGTTGAGTTCCTTGGAAAATCAAATCTTGAAGACTTGAGCTCCTTGGAACATCAGCTCTAGGGGACTTGAGCTCCTTGGAACATCACCTCTAGGGAACCTGAGCTCCTTGGAACATCAGATCTTGGGGACTTGAGTTCCTTAGAGCATCAGATCTTGGGGAATTGAGTTCTTTGGAACATCAGCTCTAGGGCACTTGAGCTCCTTGGAACATCAGCTCTAGGGGACTTGAGTTCCTTGGAACATCAGCTCTAGGGGACTTGAGTTCCTTGGAACATCAGCTCTAGGGGACTTGAGTTCTTTAGAACATCAGATGCTGAGGACTTAAGTTCCTTGGAACATCAGCGCTAGGGGACGTGAGTTCCCTGAAACATCAGCTCTAGGGCACTTGAGTACCTTGGAACATCAGCTCTAGGGCACTTGAGTTCTTTGGAAGGGCAAGAAAGCTGGGGAGGGGTCTGGAGCACAGCCCTGTGAGGAGAGGCTGAGGGAGCTGGGGTTGCTTAGCCTGGAGAGGAGGAGGCTCAGGGGAGACCTTCTTGCTCTCTCCAACTCCCTGCAGGGAGGTTGCAGCCAGGAAGGGGTTGGTCTCTTCTCCCAGGCAGCCAGCACCAGAACAAGAGGACACTGTCTCAAGCTGTGCCAGGGGAAGTTTGGGCTGGAGGTGAGGAGAAAGTTCTTCACAGAGAGAGTAATTTGCCATTGGGATGTGCTGCCCAGGGAGGTGGTGGAGTCCCCATCCCTGGAGGTGTTCAAGAGGAGATTGGATGTGGCACTTGGAGCCATGGTTTAGTTGATCAGATGGTGTTGGGTATTAGGTCATAGGTTGGACTTGATGATCTCTGAGGTCTTTCCCATCCTGGTTGATTCTGTGAGTCTATGACCAGATCTGGGGAACTTGAGTTCCTTGGATCATCAGACCCAGGGAACCTGAGGCTTTTGAAAATTCAGGGCCTATTTAGCCACCACATTGTTTTGTGTGTCCAAATTCAACATATTTTCCTCAATACAAGGATCAGGGGGGGCTGAGGCTGAACAAAGCCATTGCTGGAAGGATGGAAGATCTGCTGCTGCTCTGAGTCTCCTCCTGGCAGTCTGCTGGAAGAAGAAATCCATCTGGCAGCCATCACAGGAAGATGTTTCATAGTTTCATAGTTTCATTCAGGGTTGGAAGGGACCACAAGGATCATCTAGTTCCAACCCCCCTGCCATGGGCAGGGACACCCCACACTACAGCAGCCTGGACAGAGCCTCATCCAGCCTGGCCTTAAACACCCCCAGGGACGGGGCCTCGACCACCTCCCTGGACAATCCATGCCAGGGTCTCACCATTCTCATGGTGAAGAACCTCCTCCTCACATCTAGCCTGAATCTCCCCACCTCCAGCTTCATTCCATTCCCCCTAGTCCTATCACTACCTGAGATCCTGAGCAGTCCTTCCCCAGCCTTCCTGTAGGCCCCCTTCAGATACTGGAAGGCCACAATGAGGTCACCTGGGAGCCTTCTCTTCTGCAGACTCAACAGCCCCAACTCCTTCAGTCTGGCCTCACAGCAGAGGTGCTCCAGCCCTCTGCTCATCCTCCTGGCCCTGCTCTGGACACCTTCCAGCCCCTCCACATCCCTCTTGCCATAGGGGCTCCAGAACTGGACACAGTACTCCAGGTGGGGTCTCCCCAGGGCTGAGCAGAGGGGGAGGATCACCTCCCTTGCCCTGCTGGCCACACTTCTCCTGATGCAGCCCAGGATCTGATTGGCCTTGCAGGCTGCAAGTGCACACTGAGAGCTCCTGTTGAGCTTTTTGTCCACCAGCACCCCCAAGGCTCTCTCCTCAGGGCTACTTTCCAGCCAGTGCCTGCCCAGCCTGCATTTGTGCCTGGGATTGCCTCCCCCCAGCTGCAGGACCCTGCCCTTGCTCTTGTTGAACCTCCTGAGGTTGGCTTGTGCCCACCTCTCCAGCCTGTCCAGCTCCCTCTGGATGGATCCCTTCCTTCCAGCTGTCTGCTGCACCACACAGCTTGGTGTCATCAGCAAACCTGCTGAGGGTGCATTCAATGCCACTGTCCATGGCACCCACAAAGATGTTGAACAAGCCTGGTCCCAGGACTGATCCCTGAGGGACTCTGCTTGTCCCTGGCCTCCCCTGGGCCATGGAGCCATGGACAGCCACTCTTTGGGTGCGGCCATCAAGCCAGTTCCTTACTGTGAGGAGCAGTTTGCTCTCAGTCCAGTTGCTCCCCATCACCTTTAACAAACCCCTTGGGTCTTCAGAAGTGCTCTTCCATGCCTTCATTTAGTGCACTGTCTGGGCTGCTGGCCCCCTGCCCCAGGAGTCAGCTGAAGCCACAAGGTGCTGGCAGTCCCTCACTGGGATCCTGCCAGCAGAAGCTGTCACATGCTGTCAGAAGCAAAAGCCTCCAGATGCCAACCCTCACTGCAGCCACCCCCTGAGCCCCCAGGGAAAGCCATGTGCCCAGGCCTGGAAGTGAGGGTGCAGGAGTGCAGTCAGGATGTGTGTTTCCTGCATGAGTGTCCCCAGGAGGCTCAGATCATGACTCCACCTCCCTCTCAAGCCACAGCTCCTGCAGGCTGCAAGCTGCAGCTGTCAGACAAGAGACACAGTTGTGCAGCCCTAGGTCTGGCTTTCATAGAATCACAGAATCAACAAGGTTGGAGAAGACCTCAAAGATCATCAAGTCCAACCTGTCACCTCATGGTTTTGTTTTGCTGCAAAGAGAGAAGTAGCTAAACCCATTTCTTCTTAAACCTGAAGTGGATATTCATAGTAGCAGTATCATAGAATCAGTCAGGGTTGGAAGGGACCACAAGGATCATCCAGCCCCAACCCCCCTGCCATGGGCAGGGACACCCCACACTACATCAGCCTGGCCACAGCCTCAGGCAGCCTGGGCTTAAACACCTCCAGGGACAGGGCCCCAACCACCTCCCTGCACAACCCAGCCCAGGGCTTCACCACTCTCATGGGGAAGAACTTCCTCCTCCCCTCCAGCCTCAATCTCCCCACCTCCAGCTTCATTCCATTCCCCCTAGTCCTAGCACTCCCTCAGATCCTGAGCAGTCCCTCCCCAGCCTTCCTGGAGCCCCCTGCAGATCCTGGAAGGCCACAATGAGGTCACCTGGGAGCCTTCTCTTCTCCAGACTCAACAGCCCCAACTCCTTCACTCTGTCCTCACAGCAGAGCAGCTCCAGCCCTCTGCTCATCCTCCTGGCCCTGCTCTGGACACCTTCCAGCACCTCCACATCCCTCTTGTAATAGGGGCTCCAGAACTGGAGGCAGGACTCCAGGTGGGGTCTCCCCAGGGCTGAGCAGAGGGGGAGAATCACCTCCCTTGCCCTGCTGGCCACACTTCTCCTGCTGCAGCCCAGGCTCTGCTTGGCTTTCTGGGCTGCAAGTGCACACTGAGAGCTGCTGCTGAGCTTTTCCTCCCCCAGCACCCCCAAGGCTCTCTCCTCAGGGCTGCTTTCCAGCCAGTCCCTGCCCAGCCTGCATTTGTGCCTGGCATTGCCTCCCCCCAGCTGCAGGACCCTGCCCTTGCTCTTGTTGAACCTCCTGAGGTTGGCTTGTGCCCACCTCTCCAGCCTGTCCAGCTCCCTCTGGATGGATCCCTTCCCTCCAGCTGTCTGCTGCACCACACAGCTTGGTGCCATCAGCAAACCTGCTGAGGGTGCACTCAGTGCCACTGTCCATGGCACCCACAGGGATGTTGAACAAGCCTGGTCCCAGGACTGATCCCTGAGGGACTCTGCTTGTCCCTGGCCTTCCCTGGGACATGGAGCCATGGACAGCCACCCTTTGGGTGCAGCCATCAAACCAGTTCCTTATCCATCTAGTGGTCACCCCTCACACCCATGTGTCACCAGTTTGGAGACCAGGATGTGGTGTGGGACAGTGTGGAAGGCTTTGCTCAGTTCCAGGTAAACCACATCAGCTGCTCTCCCCTCATCTATTTTTCTACAGGCTGTGCTTCCCAGCAGCACCTACAAAGGCCTGGACAACAAGAAATTGTACTCCTGTCACTGAGAATCTCTTGTGCTCACATCTCATGAGCAACCCCATGGACCAGGATAGGTTGGGGACTGAGTTGCTGGAGAGCAGTGAAGGGGAAAAGGGCCCTGGGGCTCCTGGTGGATGGGAGGTTGACCATGAGCCATCAATGTGCTCTGGTGGCCAAGAAGGCCAAGGGCATCCTAGGGTGGATTAGAAGGGATGTGATTAGTAGGTTGAGGGAGGTTTTCCTCCCTCTCCGCTCTGCCCTGGAGAGGCTGCATGTGGAATCTTGTGTCCAGTTCTGGGCTCCCCAGCCCAAGAAGGACCTCAGGGAACTGCTTGAGACGGTCCAGTGCAGAGCCACAGAGCTACCTGTGTTGCACCCCAGCTGTGTCACATCCCCTGCACCTCACCTGTGTCCTATCCCCTGCACCCCAACTGTGTCACATCCCCTGCACCTCACCTGTGTCCTATCCCCTGCACCTCACCTGTGTCACATCCCCTGCACCCCAACTGTGTCACATCCCCTGCACCTCACCTGAGTCCTATCCCCTGCACACCACATATATCCTGTCCCCTGCACCCTGTGTCCTATCCCCTGCACCCCACTTGTGGCCCCTGCAGAGGGCAGTCAGTCCTCGCCGGAGACAGCTCCGAGAGCTCCACAGCACACCGCGAAGAGCCCGCAGCAAACAGCTGCGAAAGCTTCGCGGCTCCGAGCGCTCCCCAGGCTCACAGCTCCACAGCTCACATCTCTCAGAGTTCCACAGCTCACAGCTCCACAGCTCACAGCTCGCAGAGCTCCGCAGCTCACAGCTCGCAGAGCTCCGCAGCTCACAGCTCCCACAGCTCCACAGCTCACAGCTCCACAGCTCACATCTCTCTGAGCTCCGCAGCTCACAGCTCCCACAGCTCCACAGCTCACAGCTCCACAGCTCCACAGCTCACAGCTCCACAGCTCACAGCTCCCACAGCTCCACAGCTCACAGCTCCCACAGCTCACAGCTCCACAGCTCACAGCTCCCACAGCTCCACAGCTCACAGCTCCCACAGCTCCACAGCTCACAGCTCCCACAGCTCACAGCTCCACAGCTCACAGCTCCCACAGCTCCACAGCTCACAGCTCCACAGCTCACAGCTCCCACAGCTCACAGCTCCACAGCTCCACAGCTCACAGCTCCCACAGCTCACAGCTCCACAGCTCCACAGCTCACAGCTCCACAGCTCACAGCACCCACAGCTCCACAGCTCACAGCTCCACAGCTCACAGCTCCCACAGCTCCACAGCTCACAGCTCCCACAGCTCCACAGCTCACAGCTCCACAGCTCACAGCTCCCACAGCTCACAGCTCCCACAGCTCCGCAGCTCCCAGCTCCCACAGCTCCACAGCTCACAGCTCCACAGCTCACAGCTCCACAGCTCCACAGCTCACAGCTCCCACAGCTCCACAGCTCACAGCTCCACAGCTCACAGCTCCACAGCTCACAGCTCGCAGAGCTCCACAGCTCACAGCTCCCACAGCTCCACAGCTCACAGCTTCACAGCTCCACAGCTCACAGCTCCACAGCTCACAGCTCGCAGAGCTCCGCAGCTCACAGCTCCCACAGCTCCACAGCTCACAGCTCCACAGCTCACAGCTCCACAGCTCACAGCTCACAGCTCCCACAGCTCCACAGCTCACAGCTCCACAGCTCACAGCTCGCAGAGCTCCACAGCTCACAGCTCCACAGCTCACAGCTCCACAGCTCCACAGCTCCCACAGCTCCACAGCTCACAGCTCCACAGCTCACAGCTCCACAGCTCCACAGCTCACAGCTCCACAGCTCACAGCTCCACAGCTCACAGCTCACAGCTCACAGCTCCACAGCTCCACAGCTCACAGCTCCACAGCTCACAGCTCCACAGCTCACAGCTCCACAGCTCACAGCTCCACAGCTCACAGCTCCACAGCTCCACAGCTCCACAGCTCCCACAGCTCCACAGCTCACAGCTCCACAGCTCACAGCTCCGCAGCTCACAGCTCCCACAGCTCCACAGCTCACAGCTCCCACAGCTCCACAGCTCACAGCTCCACAGCTCCACAGCTCACAGCTCCACAGCTCACAGCTCCCACAGCTCCACAGCTCACAGCTCCCACAGCTCACAGCTCCACAGCTCACAGCTCCCACAGCTCCACAGCTCACAGCTCCACAGCTCACAGCTCACAGCTCCGCAGCTCACAGCTCCACAGCTCACAGCTCCACAGCTCCACAGCTCACAGCTCCCACAGCTCACAGCTCCACAGCTCACAGCTCCCACAGCTCCACAGCTCACAGCTCCACAGCTCACAGCTCACAGCTCCGCAGCTCACAGCTCCACAGCTCACAGCTCACAGCTCCACAGCTCCACAGCTCACAGCTCCACAGCTCACAGCTCCCACAGCTCCACAGCTCACAGCTCCCACAGCTCCACAGCTCACAGCTCCCACAGCTCACAGCTCCACAGCTCACAGCTCCCACAGCTCCACAGCTCACAGCTCCACAGCTCACAGCTCACAGCTCCGCAGCTCACAGCTCCCACAGCTCACAGCTCCACAGCTCACAGCTCCCACAGCTCCACAGCTCACAGCTCCCACAGCTCACAGCTCCGCAGCTCCCAGCTCCCACAGCTCCACAGCTCACAGCTCCACAGCTCCCAGCTCCCACAGCTCCACAGCTCACAGCTCCGCAGCTCCCAGCTCCCACAGCTCCACAGCTCACAGCTCCACAGCTCACAGCTCCCACAGCTCCACAGCTCACAGCTCCCACAGCTCCACAGCTCCACAGCTCACAGCTCCACAGCTCCACAGCTCACAGCTCCACAGCTCACAGCTCCACAGCTCACAGCTCCCACAGCTCCGCAGCTCCCAGCTCCCACAGCTCCACAGCTCACAGCTCCACAGCTCACAGCTCCCACAGCTCCACAGCTCACAGCTCCACAGCTCACAGCTCCCACAGCTCCACAGCTCACAGCTCCACAGCTCACAGCTCCGCAGCTCACAGCTCCACAGCTCCACAGCTCACAGCTCCGCAGCTCCCAGCTCCCACAGCTCCACAGCTCACAGCTCCACAGCTCCACAGCTCACAGCTCCACAGCTCACAGCTCCACAGCTCACAGCTCCCACAGCTCCACAGCTCACAGCTCCACAGCTCACAGCTCCCACAGCTCCACAGCTCACAGCTCCACAGCTCACAGCTCCCACAGCTCCGCAGCTCCCAGCTCCCACAGCTCCACAGCTCACAGCTCCACAGCTCACAGCTCCCACAGCTCCGCAGCTCCCAGCTCCCACAGCTCCACAGCTCACAGCTCCACAGCTCACAGCTCCCACAGCTCCACAGCTCACAGCTCCACAGCTCACAGCTCCCACAGCTCCGCAGCTCCCAGCTCCCACAGCTCCACAGCTCACAGCTCCACAGCTCACAGCTCCCACAGCTCCGCAGCTCCCAGCTCCCACAGCTCCACAGCTCCCACAGCTCACAGCTCCACAGCTCACAGCTCCCACAGCTCCACAGCTCACAGCTCCGCAGCTCACAGCTCCACAGCTCACAGCTCACAGCTCCACAGCTCACAGCTCCCACAGCTCCACAGCTCACAGCTCCGCAGCTCCCAGCTCCCACAGCTCCGCAGCTCACAGCTCCACAGCTCACAGCTCCACAGCTCCACAGCTCACAGCTCCACAGCTCCACAGCTCACAGCTCCACAGCTCACAGCTCCACAGCTCCACAGCTCACAGCTCCACAGCTCCACAGCTCACAGCTCCACAGCTCACAGCTCCACAGCTCACAGCTCACAGCTCCGCAGCTCACAGCTCACAGCTCCGCAGCTCACAGCTCCACAGCTCACAGCTCACAGCTCCACAGCTCACAGCTCCAACAGCTCCGCAGCTCACAGCTCCCACAGCTCCACAGCTCACAGCTCCACAGCTCACAGCTCCCACAGCTCCACAGCTCCACAGCTCACAGCTCCACTGCTCTCAGCTCCCACAGCTCACAGCTCCCACAGCTCCGCAGCTCCCAGCTCCCACAGCTCCACAGCTCACAGCTCCACAGCTCACAGCTCACAGCTCCACAGCTCACAGCTCCCACAGCTCCACAGCTCACAGCTCCCACAGCTCCACAGCTCCACAGCTCCACAGCTCCACAGCTCACAGCTCCACAGCTCACAGCTCCCACAGCTCACAGCTCCCACAGCTCCACAGCTCACAGCTCCACAGCTCACAGCTCCCACAGCTCCACAGCTCACAGCTCCACAGCTCACAGCTCCCACAGCTCCGCAGCTCCCAGCTCCCACAGCTCCACAGCTCACAGCTCCACAGCTCACAGCTCCCACAGCTCCGCAGCTCCCAGCTCCCACAGCTCCACAGCTCACAGCTCCACAGCTCACAGCTCCCACAGCTCCACAGCTCACAGCTCCCACAGCTCCACAGCTCCACAGCTCCCACAGCTCACAGCTCCACAGCTCCACAGCTCACAGCTCCCACAGCTCCGCAGCTCACAGCTCCCACAGCTCCACAGCTCCACAGCTCACAGCTCCACAGCTCCACAGCTCACAGCTCCACAGCTCACAGCTCCACAGCTCACAGCTCCCACAGCTCCGCAGCTCCCAGCTCCCACAGCTCCACAGCTCACAGCTCCGCAGCTCCCAGCTCCCACAGCTCCACAGCTCACAGCTCCGCAGCTCCCAGCTCCCACAGCTCCACAGCTCACAGCCCGCAGCTCCCAGCTCCCACAGCTCCACAGCTCACAGCTCCACAGCTCACAGCTCCCACAGCTCCACAGCTCCACAGCTCCCACAGCTCACAGCTCCACAGCTCCACAGCTCCACAGCTCCACAGCTCACAGCTCCCACAGCTCCACAGCTCCACAGCTCACAGCTCCACAGCTCCACAGCTCACAGCTCCACAGCTCACAGCTCCACAGCTCACAGCTCCCACAGCTCCGCAGCTCCCAGCTCCCACAGCTCCACAGCTCACAGCTCCACAGCTCACAGCTCACAGCTCCACAGCTCCCACAGCTCCACAGCTCACAGCTCCACAGCTCACAGCTCACAGCTCCACAGCTCACAGCTCCCACAGCTCCACAGCTCACAGCTCCGCAGCTCCCAGCTCCCACAGCTCACAGCTCCACAGCTCCGCAGCTCACAGCTCCACAGCTCACAGCACCCACAGCTCACAGCTCACAGCTCCACAGCTCCCACAGCTCCACAGCTCACAGCTCCCACAGCTCCGCAGCTCACAGCTCCCACAGCTCCACAGCTCCACAGCTCACAGCTCCACAGCTCCACAGCTCACAGCTCCACAGCTCACAGCTCCACAGCTCACAGCTCCCACAGCTCCGCAGCTCCCAGCTCCCACAGCTCCACAGCTCACAGCTCCGCAGCTCCCAGCTCCCACAGCTCCACAGCTCACAGCTCCGCAGCTCCCAGCTCCCACAGCTCCACAGCTCACAGCTCCACAGCTCACAGCTCCCACAGCTCCACAGCTCCACAGCTCCCACAGCTCACAGCTCCACAGCTCCACAGCTCCACAGCTCCACAGCTCACAGCTCCCACAGCTCCACAGCTCCACAGCTCACAGCTCCACAGCTCCACAGCTCACAGCTCCACAGCTCACAGCTCCACAGCTCACAGCTCCCACAGCTCCGCAGCTCCCAGCTCCCACAGCTCCACAGCTCACAGCTCCACAGCTCACAGCTCACAGCTCCACAGCTCCCACAGCTCCACAGCTCACAGCTCCACAGCTCACAGCTCACAGCCCACAGCTCACAGCTCCCACAGCTCCACAGCTCACAGCTCCGCAGCTCCCAGCTCCCACAGCTCACAGCTCCACAGCTCCGCAGCTCACAGCTCCACAGCTCACAGCACCCACAGCTCACAGCTCACAGCTCCACAGCTCCCACAGCTCCACAGCTCACAGCTCCCACAGCTCCACAGCTCACAGCTCCGCAGCTCCCAGCTCCCACAGCTCCACAGCTCACAGCTCCACAGCTCACAGCTCCCACAGCTCCCACAGCTCCGCAGCTCCCAGCTCCCACAGCTCCACAGCTCACAGCTCCACAGCTCACAGCTCCACAGCTCACAGCTCCCACAGCTCCACAGCTCACAGCTCCACAGCTCACAGCTCCCACAGCTCCACAGCTCACAGCTCCACAGCTCCACAGCTCACAGCTCCACAGCTCCACAGCTCACAGCTCCACAGCTCACAGCTCCACAGCTCCACAGCTCACATCTCTCAGAGCTCCACAGCTCACAGCTCGCAGAGCTCACATCTCCCACAGCTCCGCAGCTCCCAGCTCCCACAGCTCCACAGCTCAGAGCTCCCACAGCTCCACAGCTCACAGCTCCCACAGCTCACAGCTCCACAGCTCACAGCTCACAGAGCTCCACAGCTCACAGCTCCACAGCTCACAGCTCCCACAGCTCCCAGCTCCCACAGCTCCACAGCTCACAGCTCGCAGAGCTCCGCAGCTCACAGCTCCCACAGCTCACAGCTCCACAGCTCACAGCTCCCACAGCTCCACAGCTCACAGCTCCACAGCTCCACAGCTTTGAGAGGTTCAGAGCTCCCAGGTCTGAGCTCCATCAGCTGCCAGCTCTCAGAGCTCTGAAGCTTACATCTCACAGCTCCACAGCTGAGCTCCACAGCTCAAAACTCAGACTCTGGATCAGGACACATAATTCTTTCTTGCCCAGTGGGCAGGAAAGAGCTGTGCTGCCTTGGGACAGCACTGACTTGGGGACATCCTCCTGAAGCACAGCTTTGAATACTCCAATTGCAAACAGACCTCCAGCACCTGGTCCCTGACCCCAGCCCTTGGGTAGGCTTAGAATCATAGGATGGATTTGGTTGGAAGAGATCTGCAAGATCTACCAGCCCAACCCTTAAGCCAGCACTGCCAGGCCACCACTGAACCATGGCCCTCAGCACCACAACTACTCAGCTTTGAAGCCCCTCCAGGGATGGGGACTCCACCACTGCCCTGGGCAGCCTGGGAAAGGCCTGAACAGCCTTTGCATGAAGAGATTGTTCCTCAGGTCCCACCTACACCTCCCCTGGTGCCACCTGAGGCCATTTCCTCTTGTTCTAACATTTGTGCTTGGGAGCAGAGCCCAACCCCCACCTGGCTCCAGCCTCCTCTCAGGGAGCTGCAGAGAGCCAGAAGGTCTCCTCTCAGCCTCCTCTTCTCCAGCCTCAACACCCCCAGCTCCCTCAGCTGCTCCTCCCCAGCCCTATTCTCCAGACTCTTCCTCAGCTTTCTTGCCCTTCCCTGGCCCTGCTCCAGCTCCTCAATGTCCTTCTTGCAGTAAGGAGCCCAAAACTGAATCCAGGATTCCAGGTGTGGCCTCAGCAGGGCCCACTCCAGGGGTCAATCCCTGCCCTGCTCCTGCTGCCCACACCATTGCTGCTCCAGACCAGGCTGCTGGTGGTCTTCCTGCCCACCTGGGCACATCCTAGTGTCAACTGATGTGACTGATGTGTCATCAGTCAACTGCCAGCTTCTTGAATGTGTCTGGTCAGCTCCCTATCTCCCTGGGTTTTCCCCTCCTCCCTCTCTACTTCATCCATCTCCTCAAACAGCAGATCCTGGCTTTTCAATGGCTGCTGCTGAGCAAACACTCAGCAGGTCCAGCAGGACTCTCAGCCAGAAACAGAGCTGCAGCAGCTGGGGTGTGTGGGCTCAGTGCCTGCCCTTCCCCTGGATGAGCTGCTGCAGGAGGTGGCTCCCTGCAGGCTGCCACTCACCCACCCATGATCACTTCACTGCTCTGAACTAGGTCTTCATCCCACAGCTCTCAAAATCAAGTGCAGCATTGTCCAGTAGATCACAGAGTCCCAGAGTGGTTTGGGTGGGAACTGACCTTTAAAGCTCATCTATCCCTGCACTCAGCAGGGACATCCCCCAACTAGAGCAGGATGCTCACAGCCCCAAACAGCCTCCCCTGGGATGCTGCCAGACATGGGGCAGCTCCCACCTCTCTGGGCAGCCTGGCACAGGCTCTCACCCCCCTCAGCCTCAAACATTTCTCCCTTCTCTCCACTCTGAATCTCCCTCTGCTGGTTGCTGGAAGCTGAGTCCACACAGTGCTGCTCATCTGAGCACCACATAGCTGCTGGGGGTACAGCTCCAAGTGGCAGGTGAGAGGATGGAAGATGTTAGTATTTTGCTTGCAGGTACTGTGTGCATGAGGAGCATCATTTAGTGTGACAAAAGCCCTGCTGGGTGAGTGGAACCTCACCCAGTGGTGAGAGGAGGAGGAGGAAGCCTCAAAGCCCATCCCTGGCCTTTAATGAGCCAATTCATTTGGTGTGAAATGTCAGCCAGTGTCTCTGGAGACAGAGAAGCCACAGGAGCCAGGCTGCTGCTGGCTGTCCCCTCTCGAAATGGCTTTGGGATGCAACACCTCAGCTTGCTGCTCAGCAGCTCACAGGATGACATTTTGGCCATGGCTCCCTGAGAGCCTCCCAGCACAGCCTGGCTGAGGATTAAAGGGGGGGGAGCAGGCACAACAGAAGGCCACTGCCAGAGCTGTACAAGAACAAGAGGATGTGATCAAATCTTCATTCTTATCAAAACCCCACAACCAAATCCAAAACCCAAAGCAGCTGCAGCTCTTTCCTTCTGCTGCCCCTGACCACAGAGCATGAGGATAGTGCCCAAGCATCAGCTGCTCATCAGGCATCTCCCACGTGGTTCTCAGCCATGGTCCCTGCAGCACAGAGTGTTCAGAGCAGACCTGCAAGCAGCTTCACCTGCACCATGTGCTGGCAGCAATGCTGCAGACTGTGCAAGCTTAACCCAGCCCACAGACACATCATGCACTGCATCCCTCCCCTGCTCCAGCACAGCAGAGGGGCTGGCCTGCTGGAAAGCAGCTCCACAGAGAAGGGCTTGGGAGGGACAAGAAGCTCACTGTGAGCCAGCAATGTGCCCTCGTGGTCAGCAAGGCCAATCATAGTCTCACAGTATCAGTCAGGGTTGGAAGGGACCACATGGATCATCCAGTTCCAACCCCCCTGCCATGGCCAGGGACACCCCACACTACATCAGCCTGCCCACAGCCTCAGCCAGCCTGGCCTTAAACACCTCCAGGGACAGGGCCTCAACCACCTCCCTGCACAACCCAGTCCAGGGCTTCACCACTCTCCTGGGGAAGAACTTCCTCCTCCCCTCCAGCCTCAATCTCCCCACCTCCAGCTTCATTCCATTCCCCCTAGTCCTAGCACTCCCTCAGATCCTGAGCAGTCCCTCCCCAGCCTTCCTGGAGCCCCCTGCAGATCCTGGAAGGCCACAATGAGGTCACCTGGGAGCCTTCTCTTCTGCAGACTGCACAGCCCCAACTCCTTCAGTCTGCATGAAGAAGAGTGTGGCCAGCAGGCTGAAGAAGCTTCTCCTCCCCCTGTACCCTGGCCTGGTGAGGCCACAGCTGAAGAACTGTAGAACTTATTTGGCTCCTTCATTAATGAGTCAGGGAACTGATGGAGAGAGTCCAGTGGAGGCTAGGAAGATGCTGAGGGGCCCTGGAGCAGCTCTGGGAGTGAGGAGCAAAGGCTGAGAGCCCCTGGGGCTGTGCAGCCTGGAGCAGAGCAGCCCCAGAGGGCATCTGAGCAATGCTCAGCAAGAGAGAAAGGGTGGGGGGCAAGAGGCTGGGGCCAGGCTCTGCTGAGTGCTGCCCAGGGACAGCACAAGGGGCAAGGGGCACAAAGTGTCCCCCAGGAGGTTGGATGTGAGCAGAAGGAGAAAGTTGTTTGTTGTGAGGGTGCTGGAGGGCTGGAGCAGGCTGGCCAGAGAGGTTGTGGAGTGTCCTGGTGTGGAGAGCTTCCAACCCCCCCTGGGCACTGTGCTGCTGGGCAGGGTGCTGTGGGTGCCCTGCAGGAGCAGGGGGGGTTGGGCTGGGTGGGCTCCAGGGGTCTGTTCCTACTCCACTATGATGGGATTCTGGGATTCAAGGCAACAGTGACACATCACTGGAATTGATCCTAACCTCTCCTGCTGAAGCTGTATTTGGGCTCATGCTCCCCAAAGCTTGATAAACATCCACTCAGCCTTCCTAAAGCTCTGCATTTCCACTGCAAGGTTGCCCCAAACAACCCTTCTGGAGCCCCTTCTGTCCCAGTCTGTTCTGCTGCAAGCCAAGAGCCAACAGAAGCAGCCCCCTGCAAGAAATGATCCTCATCCTCAGGCACACTCTCAGGGTTCTCATTTGATCTGTTGAGACCCTGCTCTTTGAAATGAGCAACGTGGCTGTGCACAGAGCAGCTCCAGGGGTGGCCAGGTGGCAGTTCACCTCTCAGGAGGTGAAGGTGTACTTGGAGAGGAATTAATTCTCCTGCTCCCAGGGCTTCAAAATCAAACTCCTGCCTTTGAAAATGCCAGAGGCAGCTCTATCCCAGGCAAACACCACCTGGTGGATCCTTTCACCACTTCAATTCCTCTTACAATCAGCTGGGGAGAAGGGAGAGGGAGAGGGAGAGGGAGAGGGAAAGGGAAAGGGAAAGGGAAAGGGAAAGGGAAAGGGAAAGGGAAAGGGAAAGGGAAAGGGAAAGGGGAGGAGGGAGAAGGGAGGAGGGAGAAGGGAGGAGGGAGGGGAAAAGGGAGATGGGGGAAGGGGGAAGGGAGAGAAGGGGAAAGGGGGAAGAGGGAAGGGAGAAGGGAGAAGGGAGAAGGGAGAAGGGAGAAGGGAGAAGGGGGAAGGGGGAAGGGAAGGGGAGGGAAGATCTCAGACCTGAAAGCACTGTGCACCAGGTTATGCAGTGTCCTCTCCCTCCAGAATGTTAGATGATCAAATATCTGCTTCCTGGGACAGAATTGATCATCAGGAGCCCAGACTCCTCTAGCTCCACTGTGTTGTGGTTTTCCTTTGGGGCCAGGCTGTGGCTTGTGTAGGAAACACTTACCAGAGTGTCCCCAAACCCAAAGCAGTAAAATGTAAAGAAATCACTACTGGGTGTGAAAAGGGAAATAAAGGTGATTCTAAACAACCCCACTGGAGAGATAAGGAACCAAAACTAGGTGTGCCAAAACAATGCCATGCCTCTCCTCTCCCTCTCCTCTCCCTCTCCTCTCCTCTCCTCTCCTCTCTCCTCTCCTCTCCTCTCCTCTCCTCTCCTCTCCTCTCCTCTCCCCTCCTCTCCTCTCCCTCTCCTCTCCTCTCCTCTCCTCTCCTCTCCTCTCCTCTCCCTCCCTCTCCTCTCTCCTCTCCTCTCCTCTCCTCTCCTCTCTCTCCTCTCCTCTCCTCTCTCTCCTCTCCTCCCTCCTCTCCTCTCTCTCTCCTCTCCTCTCCTCTCCTCTCCTCTCCTCTCCTCTCCTCTCCTCTCCTCTCCTCTCCTCTCCTCTCCTCTCCTCTCCTCTCCTCTCCTCTCCTCTCTCCTCTCCCTCCTCTCCTCTCCTCTCCTCTCCTCTCCTGGCTCTGGGGAGAGATCCTACCTTGCTTGTGCTTGACCTTGGCTGCATTGTTTTAGTAATAACTTCTCTGCTCCTTTCTCTTCTCCCTTTGGTACAGGTGGGCAGGGGAGAGGCAGGGAGGGAGAGGTTGGTAGCTTCCCCTGGTCCTTGGCCAGGGCTGTCCTTGGCCAGGGCTGTCCTTGGCCAGGGGGTTCCTTGGCCAGGGGGTTTCTCATGCTGCTCATCAGCAGCAAGTCCCTGCAGCTGTTGTAACTCCTGGGTGTTTTGCACATCTTCCTTGCACCCCAGGGCAGAGTGGAGCTTTGCTTCTTAAATACAGCTTCCATTTGCTTCCCACTGGGCTGGGATGGCAAATTAAATGTTGGAGGGTGGGGTGGTGGTAAGACTTCAACCCACCACAGCCTCTGATGGTACAGAGCTCTGCAGCTCTGGGTAAGGCAGCTCTGTGGTGGTGTGACAGCTGCTGCATCCCAACACGATTAAAAACAAACCACAGCAAAAATAGTCAGCCTGCTGGTGGGGGAGAACATCCACCAGGACAGCCACTGAGCACTTGGAGGCATCACTCTGACATTTGCAGGCCCTTGTTCCACAGCAAGCTGAGCAGGTAGCTGCACCCTCACCTCCCTGATGGACTCCCAGACCCCAGCTGGTGGCTGGTGGAAAGAACAGACCCCTTGCATGGAGGGCAGCCCCCACAGGTTCAGGGCTCCCTCTGTTCCTCCTCCTCCTCCAACAAAGCCAAGCCAAAGGCCAAGCACAATGGTTGTGGCACACAGGGACTCACATACCACAGCAGTGTGCCCAGGGGGCCAAGAAGGCCAAGGGCATCCTGGCCTGCATCAGGAAGAGTGTGGCCAGCAGGAGCAGGGAGCTCATTCTGCCCCTGTATACTGCACTGGTTAGGCCTCACCTTGAGTCCTGTGTCCAGTTCTGGGCTCCTCAGGTTAGGAAGGAGGTTGAGCTGCTGGAAGGTGTCCAGAGAAGGGCAAGAAAGCTGGGGAGGGGTCTGGAGCACAGCCCTGTGAGGAGAGGCTGAGGGAGCTGGGGTTGCTTAGCCTGGAGAAGAGGAGGCTCAGGGGAGACCTTCTTGCTCTCTGCAACTCCCTGCAGGGAGGTTGTAGCCAGGTGGGGGTTGGTCTCTTCTCCCAGGCACCAGCACAAGAGGACACAGTCTCAAGCTGTGCCAGGTTAGGAAGAAATTCTTCCCAGCAAGAGAGCTTGGCCATTGGGATGTGCTGCCTGGGGAGGTGGTGGAGTCCCCATCCCTGGAGATGTTTAGGAAGAGCCTGGATGAGGCACTTGGTGCCATGGTTTAGTTGATCAGATGGTGCTGGGTGAGAGGTTGGACTTGGTGATCTCTGAGGTCTATTCTATTCTATTCCATTCCATTCCATTCCATTCCATTCCATTCCATTCCATTCCATTCCATTCCATTCCATTCCATTCCATTCCATTCTAGTGCTGCTTGCCTGGGAGAAGAGACCAACCCCCACCTGGCTACAACCTCCCTTCAGGGAGTTGCAGAGAGCAAGAAGGTCTCCCCTGAGCCTCCTCTTCTCCAGGCTAAGCAACCCCAGCTCCCTCAGCCTCTCCTCACAGGGCTGTGCCCCAGACCCCTCCCCAGCTTTCTTGCCCTTCTCTGGACACCTTCCAGCAGCTCAACCTCCTTCCTAACCTGAGGAGCCCAGAACTGGACACAGGACTCAAGGGGTGGCCTAACCAGTGCAGTGTACAGGGGCAGAATGACCTCCCTGCTCCTGCTGGCCACACTGTTCCTGATGCAGGCCAGGATGCCCTTGGCCCTCTTGGCCACCTGGCCACACTGCAGGCTCATGTTCAGCCTACCATCAACCAGCACCCCCAGGTCCCTCTCTGCCTGGCTGCTCTCAGCCACTCTGACCCCAGCCTGTAGCTCTGCATGGGGTGGATGTGGCCAATGTGCAGCCCCTGGCACTTGGATGAGGTTCAGGTGGTTGTGATTGTTCTTCAAGGTCTTTTGCAGCATGAAATTGATTCTGTGAACCTCAGCATGGAGGAAGCTGGAAGGGACCTCCAGCAGGGCACCCACAGCAGCTTGCCCAGCAGCACCATGCCCAGGAGGGGTTGGAAGCTCTCCACACCAGGAGACTCCACAGCCTCTCTGGGCAGCCTGCTCCAGGGCCCTGTCACACCTCAGCATGGCTCTGCAGAACAAACCTAGGCACAAGCCCTGGAATAAACATCCCAAATCCCACAGGAAGCTAAATAACTCCACGCTGGCCAAGCAAGGAAGGCTCAGGCCTTACATTTTATTGTTGTAGACAAGAAATCAATCTGGCTTGCAACCAGCTGAGCACACTCAGATGACAACTGAAAGCCACCCCTCTTTATCCCCTTCCCACCCTTTTCCAGCACATGATGCTGAGGTGTTGGAACAACATCCAAGAGCAGCTGCTCATGAGCTGAGATGGGAAATCCAGAGTGGTGGTGGCAATATGCAGCTAACCCTACACTACCCCTGGGGGGGAGGGAGGGGGAGGGCTGCTCCTCCTCCCCAGAAGAAGACAGCTTTCAAAAGCAAAACTGTTAGATGCATGGCCATAAGAAACAGCCCTGTGGGCCTCCAGTGGAGACACTCAGCCCAGATGTGACATCCCCATGGAAAATGGCTTCTGGTTTCTGGGGACGTGGTGACATGGTGATGTCCCCCAGAGGAGAAGGCTGGCGTGGTCTGATTGCTGCCACCTTCACCAGCAGCAGCCAAGAGGAGCTGCTGGATCTGTCAGAAGAAGACTTCTGCAGCTCAGCTCTTGCCTTGTGGATCTTTCACCCTTCAGGTCCAAACCCTCTTGGCTCCCAAATGCTGAATCTTCAGCTGATGCCTCCAGCTGCAGCCTTTGTGCATCTCCCATCAGAGGCTGGGTGTTATCTCCTCCTCCCAGGGTGGCACCAGGGAGGGATGGGGCTCCTGCCACCTCCTCCTCTCTGGGCACATAGTGGAGCACCACAAATCCCATTCCCAGCCTTTGCTGGGCACTGCTGGGCGCAGGGCGAAGCTGAGCAGGACCTTGGGCGAGCTGTGGACTGCCAGGGCCAGGCTTGGATCTGCTCCACTGCAGAGGTGGCCACTCCTTCAGCATCTGGATTTCCTCCACCACCAGTAAAAGTGCTGAGCTTCAGTTGAGGTATATCAGTGATCTGCAACAGACTGGAAACCAGCCCTCCCTTGTGGCTCCCTCATTTCCCCTGTCTAAACCACGCTGGGGACATCCAAACACCCAAAGCAACGATCAGAGCCCAAAGGCTTTGCCTTCCAGGTTCCTTCTTCGATGGCTTTGCCTTCTAGATGCCTTCTCCAAGGGCTTCACCTTCCAGATGCCTCTTCCAACAGCTTTGCTTTCCAGTTGCCTCCTCCAACAGCTTTGCCTTCCAGTTGCCTTCTCCACCCCTGCCCCAGGACATCCACCCCCATCCCATCCACGCAGCTGGCAGCCTTCACACCTACGCTGCTCATCAGCTGGAGTAAAGACCTTGCAGCCAGCCTGAGGAGAGATCTTCACAACAAGAACAAGCTGGGTTTTTTTTTTTGCCTGGCACAAGCTCTCCTACAGCCAAACCTCTGCCTGATGCCACCAAGCAGGCAGAAACCAGGGCTAATACAGTAAATGCTGCTGGTTAGCTGTCATCTGAGCGTTCACGTGAGCTCTCCCCATTCACATCTCAGGAAGTTTAGTAGATTGCTTGTTAACAGGGTATAAATAATCAGGAGCAAGAAAAGTTAAATATGGACCTTGGAGTTAGTTAAGTACAGTAGTTTCTCCAGGAGGTCTTCACCACCAACAAAACAAAAACCAGGAGCAGTGCCACCACGCTGGGCAGCAGAGGGGCAGGAGGGAGGGCGAGGGAGGTGGAGATCAGCTCTGAAGTCTCTATTTACAGGTCCTCCCTTAAAAGAAAAAAGGAAACACAACAGAACCACACAACAAACCCCAGACTGCCAGGTTTGATGAAATCTCAGTACAGAACATTTATTCCCCATACCAACTCCTATTAAGCTGATTCATCATTTAAGGTGCTCAGAAGTGTGGATGAAAACAGAAAGCGGCGGCCGGGCAGGTCGGGGCTGTGCCTATTTACAAGAGGCCAGCAGGAAGCTGGAAGCAAGAGTGGCCAGTTCTGAATCTCTCAGGAACTGTTGGCTTGGGCTTTTGGTTGGTTGGTTGGTTGGTTTTTCCACAGCAGCTTTGCCAGAAGGTTCAAACAGTTGTTGTTTCCATTCCTCTCTGTCATTGGCAGAGGTGACCTTGCTGGGTCTGTGTGGCTTGGTGGTGCCAGGGCAGCGTCTCGTCGTGAGGCTTCCTCTCTTGCTTGCACCCAAACTCCTCTCTGGTCCTCACCACCACGATTTGCTGGCCTGCTGGCTTGGGCTGCCCAAGGCAGGGCTTGCAGCACCAGGTTGTTGGGCTGAAGGGTGTCCTGTGGGGGCCTCCCAAAGCACCTGGGGAGCTCAGGTGTACCCCAGCGGTGGGCGAGGAACTGAATGAGGAGAATGAGCTTCACAGAAATGCTGGGAATCAGGAAAAACACAATGAGATCCCACGTGGCCCATGCTTCAGAGGGCAAATTCCATCCTCATCAACCTTCTCCAGGAGTTCTCTTCGGTCTGGTGGCCAAACTCTGCCTCTAGTTCCCTTCCCTGTTGACTGATCACTGCCCACCTGCCATTGCTCCTCTCTGTGCCGGCCATCCACTCACACAGGGGTGCCTCAGAGGAGCTCCAAGCTCAGCCTTTTGGGCACCCACCAAACCCAGAGGGCATCTGAGCATAAGGAAAACACTGTTTTTGTTTGTTTGGTTTGTCCTCATCATTTTAAGATGCTACGGGGGGGGGGGAGAAAGAAACAGAGGAAAGGAAAAGACGTTGGTGTGACCGCTGTTGGCACACTCACGGTGTCCTGTCAGCTCTCCCTCAGACACTGGAGGCTCAAACAGGTCCCAGAGATTGCAAGGCAAGAGTGTTAAGGCAGTGTAAGAAGCTCAGTGTCTTGTTTTTTGAACACACCCCTTGATTCCCTTGAAGGTATCTCTAAGGCATCAAAGGGGGGGTGAGGGGAGGGGGTGGCATGTGGTTTGTGCTTGCCTTTTCTTTTGGTGGGGGGGGATGACACAAAAGGCATTGGGTACAGCATCAAAAAGAAACACACCCCCCCAAATAAAGACCCCCCACCGAAAGAGGTGACAGCTCAATGACAGATGACAACCACTCCAGCCCAGAGGGAGGGGCAATGGCCACAGACACCATCAGAGAGGAAGGAGGAGGCAGAGCTGGTGGGTCCCTCACCACCGCTCCTTCTGGTACACCTCTGCCTGCACCATCTCCCCAGGGTGCTCGGAGATGCAGGCCCCATTGATGTCACTGAGCTGCTTCTCTGGAAGATCCTCAGGCTTTGTGCAAAGTTTCAGGGCCCTGGAGATGAAGACATCCAGGTTAAACTCAGGGTCTGCCTCGCTGCTCACCTCTGGGGGTTCTTTGTGGAGGTGGTGAGGGGGAGACGGCAGGTTCCTTTCCTGGATCTCTGGAAGGGGGTTGGGGCACTCCAGACCCACCTGGGTGCTCTTCACCCACTGAGCAATCTCCAGGAAAAGGTTGGATGGCTCCTCTTCCAGGGAGAGCTCAGCTGTGGGTGCTATGGTTGCTCTTTTCCAGTGGGACAAATCCAAGATCAGCTTGGGCTCGGAGTAGTGGTGGGGCTTGTTGTCCCTCCACAGCAGTTTGTCCAAGTAGGAGGGGGACCCCACTTTGTAATCACAGGACTTCCCACAGTCAGCATCAAAGACTCGGTCCATGGAGGAGTGGGACAGCTCCAGGAACCTCTCTGAGCTGCTCTGGGAGTATTTCCTTGGGTCAACCTGTGCTTCCTCAGCAATGGATTCAGACCCTGCCCGGGGGTCCCGCTGAACCTCGTCCATGTCGTGGTACTTATCGTGTCTCCACTCCAAATCAGAGGACAGGCTGATGTGATACCTGTGGCAGGAGACACCATGGCTTCATCAGAAACACAGAGGCTATTTTTACCTTTGTCTGGCTGATACACAACCACAGAATCAGGCTAGGAGGTGATCTGCTGGAGAGCAGCCCTGGGGAACAGAGCCTGGGAGTGCTGGGGGGCAGCAAGGTCTGCATGGGGCAGCAATGTGCCCTGGGGGCCAAGAAGGCCAAGGGGGTCCTGGAGGGCATTCAGAAGAGTGTGGCCAGCAGATCCAAGGAGGTTCTCCTCCCCCTCTGCTCTGCCCTGGGGAGACCTCACCTGGAGTATTGCATCCAGCTCTGGGCTCCCCAGCTCAGGAGGGACAGGGATCTGCTGCAGGGAGTCCAAGGCAGGGCTGCAAGGATGCTGAAGGGACTGGAGACTGCCTGGGGAGGAGCGGCTGAGAGCCCTGGGGCTGTTGAGTCTGCAGAGGAGAAGGCTGAGAGGGATCTGATCAATGTCTCTCAAGAGCTGAGGGCTGGGGGGCAGGAGGGAGGGGCCAGGGCCAGGCTCTGCTCAGCTGCACCCTGGGCTAGGCCAAGGGGCAAGGGCTGGAAAGTGCAGCCCAGGAGGTTCCAGCTCAAGAGGAGGAGGAACTTCTGGCCTGGGAGGCTGCCAGAGGCCTGGAGCAGGCTGCCCAGAGAGGTTGTGGAGTCTCCTGCTCTGGAGCCTTCCCAGCCCTGTCTGGATGTGTTCCTGTGGGACCTGTGCTGGGTTCTGTGGTGCTGCTCTGGCAGGAGGCTGAAGCTAGGAGGGAAGTTGGTCTCTTCTCCCAAGGAACAAGCAATGGCCTGTAGCATTGCTCAGGGTTGTTGTGACTCTTGTGCAGGACCTGGCATTTGGCCTTGTTGAATCATAGACTCATAGAAGTGTCAGGGTTGGAAGGGACCTCAAGGATCATCCAGTCCCAACCCCCTGCCATGGGCAGGGACACCTCACACCACAGCAGCTTGCTCACAGCCACCTCCAGCCTGGCTGCAAACACCTCCAGCCAGGAGGCTTCCACCACCTCCCTGGGCAGCCTGTGCCAGGCTCTCACCACCCTCCTGGGGAACAACTTCTTCCTCACAGCCAATCTCAATCTACCCATTTCCAGTTTTGCTCTATCCCCCCCAGTCCTATCCCTCCCTGACACCCTCAGAAGTCCCTCCCCAGCTTTCTTGGAGCCCCCTGCAGATCCTGGAAGGCCACAGGAAGGCTGAAGCTGAACAAGGTGCCATACCTGTCCCAGTTGGACATCTGGCTCTGGTTGGCTTCCATCAGCAGGACGTCATCGATCTCATCCTCGATGCGGAAGGGATGCTGCGACACCGGCTCGTCCTCGGGGCAGGAGTAGGGGCTCATGTAGGGGTGCTGCAGCCCCATCTCAGCTGTCAGTCGGTCCAGGGGGTTGAAGGTCAGGATCTTCTCCAGGAAATCAATAGCTGTGAAGCAGGCAGAGAGAGAGAGACAAGCTCAGGGATCCCTCAAAAGCACTGCTGTTCCAGGATGAGCCTCAGGAATCCAGGGAAGGGCAACGAGGCTGGGGAGGGGTCTGCAGCACAGGGCTGGGGAGGGGTCTGCAGCACAGGGCTGGGGAGGGGTCTGCAGCACAGGGCTGGGAAGGGGTCTGCAGCACAGGGCTGGGGAGGGGTCTGCAGCACAGGGCTGGGGAGGGGTCTGCAGCACAGGGCTGGGGAGGGGTCTGCAGCACAAGCACTGTGAGGAGTCTGGAGCTCAGCCCTGTGAGGAGAGGCTGAGGGAGCTGGGGTTGCTTAGCCTGGAGAGGAGGAGGCTCAGGGGAGACCTTCTTGCTCTCTGCAGCTCCCTGAAGGGAGGTTGGAGCCAGGTGGGGGTTGGTCTCTTCTCCCAGGCAAGCAGCACCAGAACAAGAGGACACAGTCTCAAGCTGTGCCAGGAGAGGTTTAGGCTGGAGGTGAGGAGGAAGTTCTTCACAGAAAGAGAGGTTGGCCATTGGGATGTGCTGCCCAGGGAGGCGGTGGAGTCAGCATCCCTGGAGGTGTTTAAGAAGAGCCTGGATGAGGCACTCAGTGCCATGGTCTGGTTGATCATTTAGGGTTGGGTGATCACTTGGACTTGGTGATCTTGGAGGTCTCTTCCAACCTGCCTGATTCTGTAATCCCCCCTAACAAACCCCTGGAAATGTGGAAGGGATGAACAGGTCACATCCTGGGTGTGTCTGAAATGGGCACCTCTGTCCTTGCTCCATCCAGCACTAAGAGTGTGCCCCCAGGATGGGGGTTTGGGGGTTGATTCCATGCTCTCAGATGCACTGGACAAGCAGCACTGTGCCTCAGACAACTGATGATCTCCTTCCCCACCATGCTGGGATTCCAGGAATCTGAGTGCCTGAAACCATCTTAATAAGGCTGTGGAAGATGAAACTGCATCTGAGGTGATGAAGGAGGAAATTAATTAAGAGCAACTGAAGTGAGTGCAATTAAAACACAGAGGGTTTGCTCTGATTTCCTTAATGATTCCTGTGACTGGGGCTGTGTGCAAAGGTCAAGTCCTGTCATTACAGATGTTCCTTATGCAGTTGATTCTTGGTGCATAGAAGAGACCCAAAGAGTTCAACAAAGAGTGGGACCAGCAGGTTGAGAGAGGTTCTCCTGCCCTGGTGAGGCCACATCTGGAGCACTGTGTCCAGTTCTGGGCTCCACAGCTCAAGAGGGACAGGGAACTGCTGGAGAGAGTGCAGCAGAGGCAATGAAGATGCTGAGGGGCCCTGGAGCAGCTCTGGGAGTGAGGAGCAAAGGCTGAGAGCCCCTGGGGCTGTGCAGCCTGGAGCAGAGCAGCCCCAGAGGGCATCTGAGCAATGCTCAGCAAGAGAGAAAGGCTGGGGGGCAAGAGGCTGGGGCTAGGCTCTGCTGAGTGCTGCCCAGGGACAGCACAAGGGGCAAGGGACACAAAGTGTCCCCCAGGAGGTTGGATGTGAGCAGGAGGAGAAAGTTGTTTGTTGTGAGGGTGCTGGAGGGCTGGAGCAGGCTGGCCAGAGAGGTTGTGGAGTGTCCTGGTGTGGAGAGCTTCCAACCCCCCCTGGGCACTGTGCTGCTGGGCAAGCTGCTGTGGGTGCCCTGCTGGAGCAGGGGAGCTTGGACTGGATGATGCCCAGAGGTCCCTTCCACCATGCTGGGGCTCTGTGGAGCAGGACTCTCCCTGTCTTCCAGTCGTGCAGAAGGTGCACAAAGGTTCACAACTGCTGCTTTGTACCTCCAGAAATGTTCCCCTTGTAGATGGAGCTGTCTGAAGGGGACAGCTTCTTTAGGGGCAAAAACCAGACAGGCTGGGACCATGCCTCTTAGCTCAGTGCTTAAACATTAACCAGCATCTGATTGTTCCCCCCATGAGATCATTTTGTTGCCTGGACTAATTAAGCAGGAAGGAATCAATAGCTTTGTAAGGTCGCTGACTGCCAACCATCAGCCTGGTGGAACAATTTATTACAAGTCATATCTGCTGGGTCAGGGAGGCAGGAAAATGTCCATGAATTATAGAAGTGGAGCAGGTGACCTTTCTTCCAGCAGTAACAACAGGGATATAATAAATCCTTCCCTGCCTGCCAGGGGCTGATACCGTCCCCGGGCAGCCCAGGGCTGCGCACGTTGCCTGGCAGGCACCTTACAAGCAGGAGCTGCACCACTGGACAGGACCCAGGCTTGGCTCCTGGTGCCTGCCCCCAAAAGCAGGTGGGCATGTTGGTGGTGTTTCAGCCTTGGAAGGAGTTCAGGAGAGTTGATGTGCCCAGCTTCACTCTGCTGGGCTCTGGCTGCCGCCCTGCTCAGCTCTCTCTGCCCACAGAGCTGCTCCAGGCAGCAGCGCAGGCCCAAAAGCTCTGTGGTTTGCAGAGGGGAACATTGTGAGGTGTGAAGATCCCTCACCACTTCATGCTGAATGAGACCATCTTCTGCCAGTCACTACAATCCCAGCATGGTAGGGGGTGGAAGGGACCCCTGCAGACCACCCAGTCCACCCCCCCCTGCTCCAGCAGGGCACCCACAGCACCCTGCCCAGCAGCACAATGCCCAGGGTGGGTTGGAAGCTCTCCACACCAGGACACTCCACAACCTCTCTGGGCAGCCTGCTCCAGCCCTCCAGCACCCTCACAACAAACAACTTTCTCCTCCTGGGGGACACTTTGTGCCCCTTGCCCCTTGTGCTGTCCCTGGGCACCACTGAGCAGAGCCTGGCCCCAGCCTCTTGCCCCCCAGCCTTTCTCTCTTGCTGAGCATTGCCCAGATGCCCTCTGGGGCTGCTCTGCTCCAGGCTGCACAGCCCCAGGGGCTCTCAGCCTTTCCTCCTCACAGAGCTGCTCCAGGGCCCCTCAGCAGCTTTGCAGCCCTCCTCTCACTTGCTGGAAAGCTTCTCCAGGCTGAAGCCCAGGTCCAAAGCCTCTGGTTTGCAGCCCCCTCACAACACAGAGCTGATTTGTTTTAAGCTTCAGATAAAACAGGCAAGTAGCTGAAGTGGTTTTTTGATCATTGCATGCTGCAACAGCCCAAGATGAGAGATGTCCAAGGCTCAGAGAGCACTTGGGCAATGCTTCTGCCTGTGGCCACCATCTCACAGCCCAGGTGTTTGTGAGGCAAAAGGAGATGCTTTCTTGTACTGTAGAACCGTGTTTATGCAGAGCATAGCAATGAAGAGAAGAGAGCTTGGCCCAGGAAGACAGGGAGGCACCTTGAAAATGCCCTGGAATAGTCTGGAAGACTATCTCACCCTCATGAACTACCTGCAAGAAAGGAACTGCATCAGGAGCCCACAGGGAGCTTCCCTGCAGGGATGCTGTTAGGGCTGTGCAGGCTGCAGGTGGGACCCATGCACTGCAAACCCCAGGATACCTGAATTAGATCCCCCAGCATTCACCCCCTAGGCCTTAAGAGGACCATTCCTGTGAACCCCCTGGAGAAAAACAGATCTGAAAACCTCTTCCAGGACTTCAAAACCTGGGAGTCCCAAGGAGAAGGGCACTGCCAAAGCCAGGGGGCTCTAGGGTACCTTCACTGTCCACCTCGGGCAGCAGCTTGCGCAGCGGCTTCCTCACTTCCCACGTGCTGTTGATGAACATGGGCATCACCTTGAGGAGCTCCTCTTTGTCTTCCTGGTGGACAACAGGGATTGTCTCCAGAATCAGCTGCATCTGTTCCAGCTCATGGCCTCCTAAACAGGCAGAAAACAGGCAGTGAGATGTGACCCAGAAGCTAAACTGGGTCTGGGAATGAGCCACGTCACCCCAGCGCCATGCCTGCCACCCAGCCCCTCTGGCACTGATGCTTCCTGGCCTTAGCCACCACTCTTTGCTCCAAGGAAAATGTCCTCACCACCTTGCCATGAAACAGGTGTAAGGATGTCCCCAAGTCACTTTTCCCACCCTGTGTCCCCTGTGAGATCTTGTCTTTTGATTCTCCTTCTGCAGAAGGAGCAGCCCCTCGGGTGTGCCTGAGCTTCAGCTGAGATGTCTCCATCTACCCAACGAGGGCAGATTCAGACTGGATGGAAAGAAACTATCATTTACACTGAGGATGAATGAGGGTGGTGAGAGCCTGTCCCAGGCTGCCCAGGGAAGTGGGAGATGCCCCTTGCCTGGCAGCACACTCCAGGTGAGGCTGTCTGGGGCTGTAGTCAACCTCCTCTGGTTGCAGATGTCCCTGCCCATGGCAGGGGGGTTGGAGCATGTGACCATAAAAAGTCCCTTCCAACCCAAACCAGGCTGTGAGGCTGTGATCTGCACACACACACGCATAGACACAGGGTGTGCAGATTCCAAAGCCCCATATCTCCCTCTACCACTCATGCTGGTGGGACTTCCAGCCTGGGTCACCTCACTCCAGTGTGAAAGACTGAGCCTAAACAATTTGCCCTCCTGGCACAGCACCCTGAGGCTGCCAGGCTGAGCAGAAACTGTTCCCAGCCAAAAGCACAAAGAAGAGAGGGTGGTGACCTCCACTCTGGGTGGTGGAAGGAGATGAATGCTGGCTCTACAAGCCTCAACATCTGTAACCCGCTTCAAGCAACACCATGGCTGGGGTCCTTCACAAGCCCACCTGAAGCATCCCACCTGACAGGGCTGAGACAGGGCAGTCACAGAACCACAGACTGCTGGGGGTTGGAAGGGAGCTCTGGAGATCCTCTGGAGCCCCTTTTACAGGGAGGATCTGCAGGTGCTGGGAGGTGTCCAGAGAAGGGCCAGGAGGAGGAGCAGAGGGCTGGAGCTGCTCTGCTGTGAGGACAGACTGAGGGAGTTGGGGTTGTGCAGGCTGGAGAGGAGAAGGCTCCCAGGAGACCTCATTGTGGCCTTCCAGGATCTGCAGGGGGCTCCAGGAAGGCTGGGGAGGGACTTTTGAGGGTGTGAGGGAGGGATAGGGCTGGGGGGGATGGAGCAGAACTGGAAGTGGGGAGACTGAGACTGGATGTGAGGAAGAAGTTGTTCCCCAGGAGGGTGGTGAGAGCCTGGCACAGGCTGCCCAGGGAGGTGGTGGCAGCCTCCTGCCTGGAGGTGTTTGCAGCCAGGCTGGAGGTGGCTGTGAGCAAGCTGCTGTGGTGTGAGGTGTCCCTGCCCATGGCAGAGGGGTTGGGGCTGGCTGAGCCTTGAGGTCCCTTCCAACCCTGACAGTTCTGTGAGTCTGTGATCCTCTCCCTCCAGGCTGTATTTATCCAGGCATCCCTAAGCCCTCCCTGCCAGCCAGCAGACAGCGGCGGCAGCGGCGCGGAGCCGAGCGCCTCGTTAATGAAGGTTAATCTCATTCCTCAGCACTCTCTTGGATGTGACCAACAGCTCCACAGCTCACTTCCAGCTCCCTGTGTGCCCAGAGAAGCAGCCTGGCAGGAGAATCGAGTCACACTATTGATCTTCTGTCTGCCAGCAAAGCCAGTTAGAGGCATTCTGTCATTAGAGGCAGGACTGTGCACTAGACAGCGAGCTGGCTGGGGCTAGGTAAACCCAACAAGGATTTTGGGGCTGCCTCCTCCCTGCTGTCCAAGCCAGAGAATCACAAAAGCAGAGAACTCTTTGGCTTAGAAAAGCCCTCCAAGGTCATGGAGACCAACCTTTATCCCAACCCCACCATGGCCACCAAACCATGTCCCCAAGTGGCATGGCCACAGGTTTCTTGAATGCCTCCAGGGATAGGGACTCCACCACCTCCCTGGGCAGCTTGCTCCAATCCCTGACCACTCTTGCAGTGAAGAAATCTTTCCTAACCCTCCCCTGGCACAATTTCAGACAGGACAGGACAGGACAGGACAGGACAGGACAGGACAGGACAGAACAGAACAGAACAGAACAGAACAGAACAGAACAGAATAGAATAGAATAGAATAGAATAGAATAGAATAGAATAGAATAGAATAGAATAGAATAGAATAGAATAGAATAGAATAGAATAGAATAGAATAGAATAGAATAGACCAGACTAGGATGGAAGAGACCTTCAAGATCATCCTGTCCAACCTATCATCCAACACCACCTAATCAACTAACCCATGGCACCAAGCACCCCATCAAGTCTCCTCCTGAACACCTCCAGGGATGGGGACTCCACCACCTCCCCAGGCAGCCCATTCCAATGGCCAATCACTCTCTCTGGGTAGAACTTCCTCCTAACCTCCAGCCTGAACTTCCCCTGGCACAGCTTGAGACTGTGTCCTCTTGTTCTGGTGCTGCTTGCCTGGGAGAAGAGACCAACCCCCAGCTGGCTACAACCTCCCTGCAGGGAGTTGCAGAGAGCAAGAAGGTCTCCCCTGAGCCTCCTCTTCCCCAGGCTAAGCAACCCCAGCTCCCTCAGCTTCTCCTCACAGGGCTGTGCTCCAGACCCCTCCCCAGCTTTCTTGCCCTTCTCTGGACACCTTCCAGCAGCTCAACCTCCTTCCTAAACTGAGGAGCCCAGAACTGGACACAGGACTCAAGGTGTGGCCTAACCAGTGCAGTGTCCAGGGGCAGGATGACCTCCCTGCTCCTGCTGGCCACACTCTTCCTGATGCAGGCCAGGATGCCATTGGCCCTCCTGGCCCCCTGGGCACACTGCAGGCTCATGTTCAGCCTACCATCAACCAGCACCCCCAGGTCCCTCTCTGCCTGGCTGCTCTCAGCCACTCTGACCCCAGCCTGTAGCACTGCCTGGGGTTGCTGTGGCCAATGTGCAGCACCTGGCACTTGGATGTGTTCAATCTCCTGCCCTTGGCCTCTGCCCATCTGCCCAGCCTGTCCAGGTCCCTCTGCAGAGCCTCTCTACCCTCCAGCAGATCAACTCCTGCCCCCAGCTTGGTGTCATCTGCAAACTTACTGCTGATGGACTCAATGCCCTCATCCAGGTCATCAATGAAGATGTTAAAGAGCACAGGGCCCAGCACTGATCCCTGGGGCTTTCTATCACCTGAGACTAGAAGGAGAGCCCAACCCCCACCTCTCTGCATCCTCCTCTCAGGGAGCTGCAGAGAGCATTGAGGCCTGCCCTCAGCCTCCTCTTGTCCAGACTAAACAAACCCAGCTCCCTCAGCTGCTCCTCACCATCCCTGTGCTCCACACCCTTCACCAACTTCTTTGCTCTCCTCTAGGCACACTCCAGCACCTCAATGTCCTCCTTGGAGTGAGGAAGGAATGGCTTTCAGGGCACTATAAGCAGCACCCAGCTGACCCCCAGCAAGAGGAGTGACCCTCATTTGTGGCACAACATTTCTGGTCAGTCTGCAAGGGGAGACCAGCTGCCAGAGGATGGTGGAGACCATGGGCTTCATGCCTTCAGGGAGGTGCCTGGCACCTGCCAGGGACTGCCCTGCCCAGCCTGGTGTTCTCTGTGGGGTCTACAGGAGGTTTCCAGACTCACATACATGGAGCTGACCCCAAGCCCTCACCCCCTGGACAAGGGTAGGCTCAAACATGGAGGCTGGGAAAGGGCCTCCATCCATCACAGAAGCATGGTTTGGTGCAGTCATGGCCACTTACACCTACAGTGGCAGAGCTCCTAGCCAGGAACTGGTAGTGACCTTAACCCCAAACTGACATCACAGCATCACCAAGGTTGGAAGAGACCTCGAGGATCATCAAGTCCAAGCTGTCACCACAGACCCCATGACTAGACCATGGCACCAAGTGCCACATCCAATCCCCTCTGGAACACCTCCAGGGATGGGGACTCCTCCACCACCTCCCTGGGCAGCCATCACATCACACAGCTGCTCAGAACAAAGCCTCAGAGGAAGGCAGAGAAATAGGAAAAGCAGAAGAAAAAGCCAGAGGGACACCCTCCACCCAACACCAATCCTGGGCAAAGCAATTCACTTTCCTGTGGTAAAACCAAATCCAGGCCATCTCAAGGCTCATGGCATGGCTCCAGAGGAAGCTAGAGATGACCACCAGGAATGAAACACCTTGTCAGCCTCGGGCCAGTGCCCAACCTGTGATCCAAGTTACAGGGCAGTAAAAGACACAAAGGCTTCGTGGTTCTCCTCCTTTCAGAACTGCTGACAGGAAGGTACCTGGCAGCTGAAAGGGCTTCACACACAGAGAAGCTGCTAAGGCAGGGCTGGAAGCCTTCAATTATGGCTCTCAGGAGCCCAATTCTCTCCCATACTCCTCTACTTGTGTAATTCCTAGGAGGCCTTAGCTCCTGGGAAGAGCCACCACCAGCTACAGACTGAATAAACACTGTGTGCTGAAGGTACCCCAGGAGAGAATGAGGAGCTCTGCAACGTGCCTTGGACAAGGAAGCCTTTCCCCAGGCTGGCAGCCAAGTCCTGGTTGAGCAGCCAAGCCTCTGGGAGCCAACACTGCTCCCATGGGAAAAGCCACCAGGATACCTCCTAGCCCTTGGCCAAAAGTGAACCCCTCAGAGGCCTGTGAGGACAGGCAGCTCCCCTGCTTTCTCTTGCTTTTGGATATGTGCTGGCAGCAGAGGGTGGAGAGGTCGCTGTAGCTGCTCAGCAAGAGACTCATTGGGCTGGAAGGGATCCTCCAAGGCCATTTTGTCCAACCCCCCTGCAGACAGCAGGGACACCTTCAGCTAGAGCAGGCTGCCCAGGGCCACATCGAGTCTCATCTTGAATGTCTCCAGGCACAGGGCCTCAACCACCTCCCTGGGCAACCTGCCCCAGTGTTTCACCATTCTCATCCTGGGGAACTTCCTCCTGATGTCCAACCTAAAGCTGCCCTGCTCCAGTTTCAAACCACTGTCCCTGTTCCCATCCCCACAGCCCCCTTGAACAGCCCCTCCCCGGCCTGCCTGTAGGTCCCCTGCAGATACTGAAATGCAGCTCTGAGGTCTGCCTGGAGCCTTCTCTTCTCCAGGCTGAACAGCTCCAACTCAGCCTGTCCCCATAGCAGAGCTGCTCCAACCCCCTGATCCAATCTCCATCTGCTCTGCTCTCATCTCAAACCATTGCCCCTGGGGCTGTCCCTGCAGCCCTTTGGGGACAGTCCCTCAGCAGCCTTCTTGGAGCCTCCTGCAGGCACTGGGAGGCTGCTCTGAGGTCTGCCTGCAGCCTTCTCTTCTCCAGACTGAACACCCCCAGTTCCCTCAGCCTGTCCCCATGGCAGAGCTGCTCCAACTCCCTGAGTATTTTCATGGCCTCCTCTGGACCCTCTCCAGCAGCTCCAGGTCCTTCCTGTGCTGAGGGCTCCAGCTCTGGCCCCAGCCCTGCAGGTGAGGTCTGCCCAGAACAGAGCAGAGGGGCAGGATCCTCTCTCCAGCTCTGGCCACACTGCTTTGGCTGCAGCCCAGGCTGCCCTTGGCCTCCTGTGCTGCCAGTGCCCATTGCTGGCTCCTGCCCAGCTCCTTCCCCCCCCCAGCACCCCCAAGTCCTTCTCCTCAGGGCTGCTCTCAAGCTCATCACCCCCAGCCTGGATTGACGTCAAGGGTTGCCCTAACTCAGGTGCAGGACCTTGCACTTTGCCTGACTGAACCTGATGAGGCTCTCCTCAGCTCACCTCTCCAGCCTGCCCAGGTCCCTGGGGATGGATCCTGTCCCTCAGCCTTCTCACCTGCACCACTCAGCTTGGTGTCCCCTGCAGACTTGCTGGGGGTGCCTCAACCTCACTGCCTACAGACTGATGAAGAGATTGGACAGCACTGGTCCCAGTGCAGACCCCTGAGGGACACCACTTGGCACCCAGCTCCAGCTGGGCACAGAGCCACTAGGTGTGAGAGTCAGGGATGCTCTTCCCTGCTTTCCATGCTGCAGGTGATGGGAGCTCCCCCAAGGTCTGCTAACCAGACTTGAGCTGTCGGAGCCATGCCACGCTCCTGCGAGCTCTGAGCTAGCCCAACTTCTTGTGCTCTCCTGTGGCTCTGCCAAACCCAAGGCCACCCCAGCACCCTGGGGAGGGCAAGGGAGGGGGCTGGAGGTCTCTCACTGCTGGGTGTTTATCCAGCCCATGTAGGAGAATGGAAGCAGCAAGTGGCATCTGCTCCTAGAAACCTTCCTTTAACCAGGTTGCTTAAGCACCCCCGGACAGACTCCCCAGTTAATTACACCGAGTTGTGCTGAGCAGACCATTTCCATTGTGCTGCTGACTCATACTCCAAACCCAATTTACCCAGTGTCAGGCAATTACTGGAGGTTTGGAGCCTTCTGGGAACTCTGGCACTGTTATTTCCCACGGACTGCTTGCTGCTCACCCAGGACTCTCCAAACTCCTTCCCAAGCTTAGAGGAGAGAAGCAGAGGTGAGCTCATGCTGTGCTGCAAGTGGTTGCCAGTTTCAGCTCTTCTGAGCTGCTGGGAGTTTCCTCTCCTTCTCTTTTGGACACCAGCAGATGGAAGATGAGACATGGCAGGAATCCTGCCCCACTGCTGGGCTCCCACCTCAGCTCTTCCTTGCTTACTGGTGTAGGAGGAGACCAAGAAAATGAGGCAAGGGGCATGGGGCCAGGACCTTCCCCTAACAACTCTACAGATTCCTTTTACAGCAACTCAAGAGGAATCTGCTCCAGTTGAGGATGTCCCTGCTGACTGCAGGGGGGTTGGGCTGGATGACCTTTAAAGGTCCCTTCCAAGCCAAATCAGCCTGGGATTCTATGAATTATGCATTTTGAGCTTTGCTCTTCATCCCCACCCACCAAGTAAGTATCCTCTGCCTTCATCTGGAGGCCCTATTAAGTGGTTGCACATGCTCACAGCACTTCTCCAGCTGAGCCCAGTCTGTGACCTGCCAGATCTCTAACCCTCTGTGGACTCTCAGGATCTAACCTGCAAAGAAGGCTCCCACATGGTTGCTCTGGGACATCTTACCTGGGCAGCTGGGACAAGATTGATCTCACCAGCATGGGCCTGTTCTCCAGTTCCAGCTTGGTTCTCCAGATGCTCTTTATGAGCAGAAGTGGAAAGATAAACATTTCTGAGGCACAACCTCATCTGGAGGCAGACAGAGGCCAGATGAACCACATTTGAAGCTGTCTTTGCCTCTGTCTTGACCATGGAGAATGCTTTAGTGACCATATTGGACATTTGGGTGGTACATGGCTGGTGTCAGCCATTGTAGTTCTACCCCTGGAGTCCAGAAACAGCAGAAAAACCAAGCTGGGGCTGAGAAAGAAAGGTCAAGGAGTTTGGAAAGCCAGGATAAAGATCAGTGCTTGGGTGCTCTGATGGGGACAGCCAGAGAAGGACCTGGCTTGTTTTGCTGTTTGACACAAGGAACAAGCACAGGAGAACAGAGGTTGACTTAAGAGTCCAAAAGGACTTCCCTGGGGTTCCATCTACACCTAGTTTAATACAAGGGGATGTGCTGCTGTGGTCTGGTGCAGGACCAGGACCCTGCCAGCTGCACTGGTATTTGCTTCTCCTGCTCTGTTTACCTGGGGCTAGTTGAGGTCCAGTGCCCTTAGCTCTACCCTGGGAATGGCATCACCCAGTTTGCTTCCCCCCCAGAAAGCCTGAAGACCCTTCCATGGTGCTAACCATGGCTTGGCAAGGGGAGGCAGCTGGCAGAGCTACCTCCAGATCTCACTCACATGCAGCACCTCCCAGCCAGACCAGAAGATTCCCTGCAGCCAGACAAACAAGCAGCATGTGGAGATGTCCCTGCTCCTGGGACACAGCCCAAGGAGGCAGCTAGAGAAGACAAGTCTGACGAGCTGAAGCCCTGAAGACTTGAAAATTTTGGGGGAAGGGGAGACAGAGGACCAGGGGCATGAAGGAAAGGGAGGTGATTTTAAGGATCTCTCCAAATGGCTTTGTTTTCAGCTCACACAGAAGAAATGTGGAAGCTGTGAGCGGGGAGGGAGTGGGAGATGAGCTGCGGGCCAAGGGCGGCTGCGGAGCGCTGCAGTGCTCTGAAATCTTTGTGAGGGAAACTTCCTCCTCCATTATTAACCAGCCTAATTACTTATTTACAGGGCTCTGCCAAGAGCAGCTCAGCAAGTGTGTAAAGTCTTGTCATTCACAACACTGATGGGAAGGAGAAGAGACAGCCAAGAAGGAGCGCTGCTGCTGCCGCCGCGGGCCTTGGGCAGGCAGGCAGAGCGCTCAACAGGCAGAGAGCAGCTCCCTCCATTCCTGAAGGACACTTCCCAGCTTGGGAAGCACAACTTTGCTCCTGACAGGAGCAGGAGCTACTCTTTAATCTGTATTAAAGAAAAGATTGGCTTCTTGAGAACATCAGAGCTGGGCTTCAAATGCTGCACTGCTAATCACGTCCTCCTTGCCCGGTGCTGCTTGCTCTGCTTCTCCTTGCCCCACACCTTCACAGCTCCAGTATCCACTTAAAGGAAGATCCTGACAATGGCCAAAAATCCCAGGATCCCAGCGTGGTGGGGTTGGAAGAGACTCTGGAGATCACCTAGTCCAACCCCCCCTGCTCCAGCAGGGCACCCACAGCAGCTTGCCCAGCAGCACAGTGCCCAGGGGGGGTTGGAAGCTCTCCACACCAGGACACTCCACAACCTCTCTGGCCAGCCTGCTCCAGCCCTCCAGCACCCTCACAACAAACAACTTTCTCCTCCTGCTCACATCCAACCTCCTGGCTTCCAGTCTGTGCCCCTTGCCCCTTGTGCTGTCCCTGGGCACCACTCAGCAGAGCCTGGCCCCAGCCTCTTGCCCCCCAGCCTTTCTCTCTTGCTGAGCATTGCTCAGATGCTCTCTGGGGCTGCTCTGCTCCAGGCTGCACAGCCCCAGGGGCTCTCAGCCTTTGCTCCTCACTCCCAGAGCTGCTCCAGGGCCCCTCAGCAGCTTTGTAGCCTCTGCTGCACTCTCTTCCAGTTCTGTACCATCAGCAAACTGGCTGAGAGTCCACTCTGTCTCCTCAGCCAGGTCATTGGTGAAGATGTTGAACAAGACTGGGCCCAGCCCTGAAAATGGCCAGGGCATGCCAATGTGCTCCCCCAAGGAAAAGGAAATACCTTGAGGACACCAACCACAATCTGAGGCATAAAGTACAAACCTCCTGGAACAAGGCCACATTATCTCCTGTCTTTATACTCCACCCTGTGATATATTTTTAGCATCCTCCCAACACAAAGCTCTCCTTTTCTGTTGGCAATCTGGAGACAGAAAAAGGTTTTGTTGTTTCATCTGAATTGTCCTTTGTCCAGGGTTTTGCTTTCAGGGGCAGGCTGTCCCTGCCTGGCATGGCTCCCCACGGAAGCACCACTGCCTCTGGGTAGCCCTGGGCATCCCACTGGATGCCATCACACCCAGACCAACACACCTCCTCCCCATGCAAGCACAAGAAGGCTGTGTGACAAAATCAAGGTGGGAACTCTTCCTCCATCCCCTACCTGTACCAGGGAGGTTAGCACCAACCAAGCAACCCTCTGACAGCAGAGGTTGTGCAAGGGAAGCTCTGGAGGCAGCTCCCACATGGCCTGGGGTTGTTGAGCCTGGAGAAAAGGAGGCTGGGGGGAGACCTTCTGGCTCTTTACATCTCCCTGTGAGGAGGTTGGAGCCAGGTGAGGGCTGGTCTCTTCTCCCAAGCAACAAGCAACAGGACAAGAGGCAATGGCCTCAAGTTGCTCTAGGGGAGGTTTAGGTTGGACAGGAGGAACAATTTCATCTCCCAAAGGGCTGTCAAGGCCTGGCCCAGGCTGCCCAGGGCAGTGGTGGAGTGCCCATCCCTGGATAGATTTCAAAGCTGTGTGGCTGTGGTGCTGAGGGCCACGGTTCAGTGCTGGCTTAAGGGTTGGGCTGGAAGATTTTTCAAGTCTCTTCCAACCAAATCCATCCTATGATTCTAAGCCTACCCAAGTGCTGGATTCAGGGACCAGGTGCTGGAGGTCTGTTTGCATTTGGAGTATTCAAAGCTGTCCTGTGGAGCTCTTGTTCAGCCTGGAGAAAAGGAGGCTGAGGGGAGACCTTCTGGCTGCCTACAGCTCCCTTGAAAGGAGGATGGAGACAGCTGGGGGTTGGTCCCTTCCCTCAAGCCACAAGTGATAGGACAAGAGGAAAAGACCTCAGATTGCACCAGGGAAGGTTTAGGTTGGACACAAGCAAAAATTGCTTCCCCCAAAGGGTTGCTGAGGCCTGGACCAGGCTGCCCAGGGCAGTGGTGGAATCTCCAACCCTAGATGTATTTAAAAGCTATGTAGCTGTGGTGCTGAGGGCCATGGATCAGTGGTGCCCTGGCAGTGCTGGGTTAAGGGTTGGGCTGGAAGATCTTGCAGATCTCTTCCACACAACAGATCTACTGATCTATGATCTAACAACCAACTGTACAAGCATTGGCTTGCTGGCAAGGAGAGAGGAATTGCCTCTGCCATGCTAGAAGTCCTTCAAACTGGATAGGAAGGAATTCAGCAGGAAGGAATTTGCAAGGAAGGGAGGGAGGGAGGGGGGAAGGAAGAAGGGGGAGAGAAGAGCAGAAAGAAGGGAAGAAATGAGGGAAGAAAGAAGATGGGAAAGAAGAGGGGAGAGGAGGGGGAAAGGAGGGGGAGAGGAGAGGGGAAGAAGGGGGAGAGGAGAGGGGAAGAAAGGGGAGAGGAGAGGGGAAAGGAGGGAGGAAGGGAGGGAGGAAGGGGGGAAGAGTGGAATTGGGATGAAGGGAGGAAGGAATTGGAAGGGTGGAAGGAAGGAATTGTAAAGGAGGAAGGAAGGTATTGGGAGGAAGGGAAGGAGGGAGGGAGGGAGGGAAGGAAGGAGGGAGGGAGGGAGGGAAGGAGGGAGGGAGGAAGGAAGGAAGGAAGGAAGGAAGGAAGGAAGGAAGGAAGGAAGGAAGGAAGGAAGGAAGGAAGGAAGGAAGGAAGGAAGGAAGGAAGGAAGGAAGGAAGGAAGGGAGGGAGGGAGGGAAATAACCAAAGGCAGTAAGAATCCTACCAGCAAAGAGCATCCTTCCGGTCAGCATCTCGGCCAGGATGCAGCCGGCCGCCCACATGTCGATGGCTTTGGTGTAGTTGTTGGGCGAGAGCAGGAGGCGAGGGGAGCGGTACCATTTTGTCACCAAGCCTTCAGAGAGGTAACCCTGTGAAAAGCAGAGACAGAGCTGTCAGCAGCCTGGAGAGAAAACCCCTCTGCCCTCCCCGACCAGCCCTCTCTGCCCGCTGTGGGCCCCCACCGCCAGATCCTGCCAAGGGTCCTGCCTTTGTGCTGCACTGGTGACAGGCTGCAGCTCTCTGTCCTGTAGGGAGCAAAGAGGTGAGATACACCACCGGGAACAGACATGCTTTGGTGCTGCAGGAGGCAGGGAACTTGCTGCTCCCCCCTCAAAAAAAAAACCCTCAACCCTTATTTGGTGTTTATCACCTTGGTGCTGAAGCATCTTCTGTGGAGGACAGATGGCTTTAATAGCACAGATTTGCAGATCATACCTGCAGAGTGCTTTCAGGTCACTGTTAGAGGGCTTGGATGTGGTTACATAAAGCCCAGGTGCACCATCTGACACATTCTGGAGGTTAAGTACTTTAAGGACTTTGCTGAGCTTGCAGCTGTGACCCAACCAGTGTGTGAAGCCCAGGGACCTCTGGAGCTCATCCAGCCCAACCCCCCCTGCTGCAGCAGGGCACCCACAGCACCCTGCCCAGCAGCACAGTGCCCGGGGGGGTTGGAAGCTCTCCACACCAGGACACTCCACAACCTCTCTGGCCAGCCTGCTCCAGCCCTCCAGCACCCTCACAACAAACAACTTTCTCCTCCTGCTCACATCCAACCTCCTGGCTGCCAGTCTGTGCCCCTTGCCCCTTGGCCTAACAATTCTATGAGTCTATGATTTAGCACAACTGCCAAGCACTCAGCAGCTCCCACTGGAATGAAGGAGGTGCCTTCAAGGCTGTAAATGATCATCAGGGATGTCCCAGCACCCTTGGCCAAGCTCCAGAGGTGCAGTTGCTGCACTGATGTTGGACTTAAAGAGTTGATTTCATCAGGATCAGTCAGGAACATTCATAACTCAATAGCAGAATGAAGGAGAATGGAACACAGTGGAACAGGCAAAATAAAATGGAATTAGGGCCTCAAATCTGATCTGAGTGAGACATTTGGAGGGTATCAACATTCAACAGGAGCATAAAAAACCTGAGTCAACATCTCCACCCTAAGGGATATCGTTTCATGGACTGTTTTTCAGCTGCAATATAATCCCAAACCCTCCCATCAGAGGTGATGCAACCAGGCTGTCAATTCTCTTCTAGCTCTCTATTGCTCAGGATGAAATGGAGCAAAGATGACTGCAAGGCTCTTTACCTTTTTTTTTTGGTGGTCTGTAAGAAAATAAACACTGGGGGTAGTGACCCAGGGCAGTTCCTGGATGGAGGGATGGTTTTGGTTTTCATCCCTCTCCCAGCAAAGGAAGTTCACTTTCCCTCCAGATTCAACATTCAGCTCAGATGTTTCTCCTCTCTGACAGCAAGATGCATCTGAGGAACCTCACACTCCCCTGCCATGTGAGGTTACTGGTGGGAAGTAATCACAAGGTCATAGAATTGCCAGGGTTGGAAGGGACCTCAAGGCTCAGCCAGCTCCAACCCCCCCTGCCATGGGCAGGGACACCTCACACCACAGCAGCTTGCTCACAGCCACCTCCAGCCTGGCTGCAAACACCTCCAGGCAGGAGGCTTCCACCACCTCCCTGGGCAACCTGTGCCAGGCTCTCACCACCCTCCTGGGGAACAACTTCTTCCTCACAGCCAATCTCAATCTCTCCACTTCTAGTTTTGCTCCATCCCCCCCAGCCCTATCACTCCCTGACATCCTCAAAAGTCCCTCCCCAGCTTTCCTGGAGCCCCCTGCAGACACTGGAAGGCCACAATGAGGTCTCCTGGGAGACTTCTCCTCTCCAGCCTGCACAGCCCCAACTCTCTCAGCAGCAGTTCTCATTGCCCTTCCTCTTTCTGTGGCCCATCACTCTGTGCCTGTCATCTCCCTGATTTCATAACCCAGATCTCTGGGTCACCCACAGCCAAGCCTGTGGAAAGAAGCAACCTGGAGCCTCTCTCCATCCAGGTGACACGTGGACCATACAGCTGGGAACAGCCCCACAACACTCCACTGCTGGGCTCTGAGTTATCCCTCCTCTTCCAGGTGAGGCTGTTTGGGGCTGTGAGCAACCTGCTCTCGTTGCAGGTGTCCCTGCTGACTGCAAGGGGGTTGGAAGAGATGACCTTGAAAGGACCCTTCCAACCCAAGCCACTCTGATTCCCTAGGGGGAAAACTCTAGGAAGGGCTGAAGGAAGGTTTGACAACCAAGGCTTTTCTGACCTAGCCTGAGGTCCTCCAGGAGGAGAGGCAGGAGGTGCTCCCCAGTGCTGAAAGGCTTGTCCAGCCTCCACACCTACATCTGCTCTGCTTCCATGGTCATGACACACACAGTCTAGATCTTTGTTTTGATGAAATACTTAAGGTCCTGCCCTGCCACCTGGAGGAGGCTCATCCTGGGGTCGTTCAGCCTGGAGACCCACAGTCTCCAGGGAGATCTTCTGGTGGCCTTTCTGTTCTCAAAGGAGCTTTGGAGAAAGCTGGGGGCAGACTCTTTCTGAGTGCCTGTTGTGGCAGGACAAGGGGTGAGGGTCTGAAAGGAAAAGAGGGACATTCAGAGTGGAGGGAAGGAAGACATGTCTGACGCTGAGGGTGGTGAGAGCCTGTCCCAGGCTGCCCAGAGAGATGCTAGGAGCCTAGAAGCAAGCTGGGGACAGAGTTTTTCTGAGGGCCTGCTGTGAGAGGCCAAGGGGTGATGGTTTGAAGTGCCAGAGGGAGATTGAGAGTGGAGAGAAGGAAGAAATGTTTGACACTGAGGGTGGTGAGAGGTGCCAGGCTGCCCAGAGAGATGCTAGAAGCCCCATCCCTGTCAGCATCCCAGGAGAGGTTGCTTGGGGCTGTGAGCAACCTGCTCTGGTTGCAGATATCCCTGTTGCAGATGTCCCTGCTGAGTGCAGGAGGGGTTGGACTGGATGAGCTTTGAAGGAGCCTTCAAATTCCAAGCCTTCTGTGACTCTGTGATGTAGATTGTCAGTTCCTATGCAGAAATACCACCACAGCTTTGGGAGCCAGGATCCCACAGGCACTGATCCACCTAACCCTGGCTTAGGTATGGGCTCACGGTGCCAAGATTTGGACAAGGGTAGCAGCAACACCAGGAGGAAGGCCTTGAGCACTTCCATCACCTAAGGCATGGGCTTTAAGCATGAGAATTTCACCACTTACCAGGATCCAACCAGACAGAGAGCAATACCAAGAGCAGAAGCCTATTAATCAAGCTCTAATTAAGATGGCACGTGCCTCTTCACGACAAGGTTCTGTGGATTCAGCACAGCCCCTTCTGAACTGAACCACCACTGGAATCACTTTAAGCCCCACTGTAGCAGAGTCAATTTAAACCCAGAAACAGTCTCAAGCCCAGGGCTGGCTCTCCAGCCATCTCCTGATGGTTCTTTAGTGACTTTCAAGCAGGATTTTTCCTGCTCCTCCTGCAGCTCAGGCAATCTATGAAGGTGATCAATTCACCACAAGCAGCAAGCTGCAGAGGAAGGGAGCTGCAAAAGCAAAGAAAAATGAAGGTTTCTCTCATCTTGGCACAGATCCTGTGTGTTTGCAACAGCAGAAGGAGAAACAATTTGGGGCAGGGGCTGCTGCACCCTGGTGTCACAGTGATCATAGCGTGCTGGACCTCCTGCATCCTGGCATGGGGAAGTACCTGGGGAGTATGGCAGGACCCACCAGTCCTCCAGAGCAGCCATCACCCAAACCCAGAGCTCCTCCTTGGAGCTGGAGGGACCAAAGGCACATCTTCTGGGGGGTGAACCCCAAACTTCAACATCCCACCTGCTGCAAACCACGGCCCAAAGCCTCTCCTGAGTGCATCCTCGAGAAGAGGAGGCTCAGGGGTGACCTTATTGCTGTCTACAACTACCTGAAGGGAGGTTGTAGCCAGGTGGGGGTTGGTCTCTTCTCCCAGGCAGCCAGCACCAGAACAAGAGGACACAGTCTCAGGCTGCACCAGGGGAGGTTTAGGCTGGAGGTCAGGAGGAAGTTCTACCCAGAGAGAGTGATTGCCCATTGGAATGGGCTGCCCAGGGAGGTGGTGGAGTCACCATCCCTGGAGGTGTTCAGGAGGAGACTTGATGGGGTGCTTGGTGCCATGGGTTAGTTGTTTAGGTAGTGTTGGATTGGTTGATGGGTTGGACATGATGATCTTGAAGGTCTCTTCCAACCTGGTCTGGTCTATTCTATTCTATTCTATTCTATTCTATTCTATTCTATTCTATTCTATTCTATTCATTTTGCACCAAAATCCATCTTCCTGTGCTCAAAAAAGCTGCAGAGGTGTGGGCCAGGCACTCATGAACTGGAAAACAACCGGGATCCAGCCACAGCCTGTGTCCACATCCTCACCCACAGCTAGGGACAGGATTCCTGCTGCTGCAGTCACAGGAGCTGGGTCATCTCCTGATCAAGTGCCAAGGTGGGACCCAAAAGAGCAAAGCCCCAAACCTTTGGAACAATCCTGCTGCAGCATCAGGCTCATGATACAGCATTTGAAGAGGGAGCAAGTGTTGATCTGCTGGAGGGTAGGGAGGCTCTGCAGAAGGACCTGGACATGCTGGATCAATGAACTAAGGCCAGCAGGATGAGGTTCAACAAGGTCAAGTGCTGCACTAGGGTCACAACAGCCCCAGGCAGGCTCCAGGCTTGGGGCAGAGTGGATGGAAACTGCCCAGCCTAAAAAGACCTGGGGGTGCTGGTTGACAGCAGCTGAAGATGAACCAGAAGTGCCCAGGTGGGCAAGAAGGCCATCAGCAGCCTGGGCTGGAGCAGCAACGGTGTGGCCAGCAGGAGCAGGGCAGGGATTGCCCCCTGGAGTGGGCATTGCTGAGGCCACAGCTTGAGTACTGGGTTCAGTTCTGGGCTCCTCACTCCAAGAAGGACATTGAGGAGCTGGAGCAGGGCCAGGGAAGGGCAACCAAGCTGGGGAAGGGTCTGGAGCAGAAGTCTTGTGAGGAGCAGCTGTGGGAGCTGGGATTGTTCAGCCTGGAGAAAAGGAGGCTGAGGAAACCTTCTCCCTGAAAGAAGGTTGGAGACAGGCAGGGCCTGGTCTCATCTCCTACAGAACAAGGGATGGGAGAAGAGGGAATGGCCTCAGGTTGCACCACAGGAGGTTTAGGTTGGCTTAAAAGGTACTTCCTCAGTGGGAGGGTTGTCAAACACCGTGGTTGAACCACCACCACCTCTGGAGGTGTTCAAAAGACTCCAAGATCATAGAATCAGAGAATCAACAAGGTTGGAGAAGACCTCAGAGATCATCAAGTCCAAGCTGTCACCCAACACCACCCAACCAACTAACCCATGGCACCAAGTGCCACATCCAATCCCCTCTGGAACACCTCCAGGGATGGGGACTCCACCACCTCCCTGGGCAGCACATCCCAATGGCCAACAACTCTCTCTGTGTAGAACTTTCTCCTCACCTCCAGCCTAAACCTTCCCTGGCACAGCTTGAGACTGTGTCCTCTTGTTCTGGGAGAAGAGACCAACCTCCACCTGGCTCCAACCTCCCTTCAGGGAGCTGTGGAGAGCAATGAGGTCTCCCCCAAGAGAGGTGGAAGGCTGAGGTCCATGGTTTAGCCCCAGACTTGGCAGACTGAGATAAAGGATGGACTTGATGATCTTAGAGGTCATTTCAGACCAGAAAGAACTCCCTGTGAACTCAATGCTTTTTATTTAGGCTCAGTTTTAAAGAGGCAGGGAGGGCAGGTCCAAGGACAGCTGGGGAAGATGCTGTGCCTGCTCCTCAGTGAACCATAAAGCTGCTGCTGGTGCCTGGTGTGTGCCCTCCCCCTCCTGGCACAGCAGACTGCATTTATTTCAGGGCTGCAGGCTGCTTCATCAGAGGGCACAGCAGGGGAACACCCCAGCTGGGGTCACAGCAGGGGAACACCCCAGCTGGGGTCACAGCAGGGGAACAACCCAGCTGGGGTCACAGCAGGGGAATAACCCAGCTGGGGTCACAGCAGGGGAATAACCCAGCTGGGGTCACAGCAGGGGAACACCCCAGCTGGGGTCTGTGGTAGTTGTAGGCTGTGCCTTTAAGATTCTTCTTCACAGATCTTGAGCAGAAAAGTAGTCAAATGTAAACAAATCCCTCTTGGGTGTGAAGAGGGAAAGAAAGATGGTTCTGGACAATCCCACTGGAGAGCTGTCTGCCATAAGTTTGGTTGCACCAGAACAATTTCTCCTTCTCCTCTCTTCCTGCCCCTTTGCTCTGGGGAGACTCTAATCTGCTCCTGCTCAACCTTGGCTGCACTGCTTTGGTTGAGCCTAACAGCAGCTTCCTCTTGCTACTTTCTCCTCTTTGTCCAGGGGGGTCTGGGTAAGCAGGGAAGGAGAAGCGAGCAGCCTGCCCTGGTCTTTGCCCAGGGGGCTTCTTGTGCTGTCTGCTAAGTGCAAACACCTGTGACTATTGTAACTCCTGGGTATTTTGTACATACTCATTGCACCCCTTTGTAGGTTGGGGTCTTGGCTTGCACACACAGCTTTCACTTGCTTCCCACTGAGCTGGCCTGGCAAAGTTAAGGCTGGGTGGGGGGAGGAAGACCTCATTGCTTCCTACAGCTGCCTGAAGGGAGGTTGGGGTGAGGAGGGGGCAGCCTCTGCCCCTTGGTGGCAAGCAACAGGACCAGAGGACATGGTTCCAAGTTGCACCAGGGGAGGTTCAGGATGCATGCTAGGAAATAGTGCTTCACAGAGAGGGTTCTCAAACACTGGAATGGTCTGCCCAGAGCAGTGCTGGAGTTGCCATCTCTGGGGGTGTTTAAGCAGCCTGTGGAGCTGTCACTAAGGGGAGGTTCAGGCTGGATGTCAGGAACAAGTTCTTCATAGAAAGAGAGATTGGCCATTGGGATGTGCTGCCTGGGGAGGTGGTGGAGTCACCATCACTGGAGGTGTTCAGGAAGAGACTGGATGGGGTACTTGGTGCCATGGTTGAGTTGATTAGATGGTGCTGGGTGATAGAATAGAATAGACCAGGTTGGAAGAGACCTTCAAGATCATCATGTCCAACCCATCAACCAATCCAACACCACCTAAACAACTAACCCATGGCACCAAGCACCCCATCAAGTCTCCTCCTGAACACCTCCAGGGATGGTGACTCCTCCACCTCCCCAGGCAGCCCATCCCAATGGGCAATCACTCTCTCTGGGTAGAACTTCCTCCTGACCTCCAGCCTAAACCTCCCCTGGCACAGCCTCAGACTGTGTCCTCTTGTTCTGGTGCTGGGGGCCTGGCAGAAGAGACCAACCTCTGCCTGTCTACAACCTCCCTTCAGGGAGTTGGAGAGAGCAAGAAGGTCTCCCCTGAGCCTCCTCTTCTCCAGGCTGAACAACCCCAGCTCCCTCAGCCTCTCCTCACAGGGCTGTGCTCAAGGCCTCTCCCCAGCTTTCTTGCCCTTCTCTGGACACCTTCCAGCAGCTCAACCTCCTTCCTGACCTGAGGGGCCCAGAACTGGACACAGGACTCAAGGTGTGGCCTAACCAGTGCTGAGCACAGGGCAGAATGACCTCCCTGCTCCTGCTGGCCACACTCTTCCTGATGCAGGCCAGGATGCCATTGGCCCTCTTGGCTGCCTGGCCACACTGCTGGCTCATGTTCAGCCTACCACCAACCAGCATAAGTTGGGCTTGATGATCTCAAAGGTCTCCTCCAACCTTGTTAATTCTGTGCTCTGTAACAACCCAGCCAGGGTCACAGCAGGGAGGCTCAGCACCACCTGCACCGAGCCAGAGGCAGCTTCTCCAGCGCTGAACGTGGAGGGTGGTCCCTCCTGGGATGCGTCCTGAGCAACCTCCCACCTCCTCACCTCCTTTGAAGACCTCCTCAGGATGACCCAGCTGGGAGTTTCATTGTTCCACTGGATGAGCTGGAAGCTATCATATTTTTGAGCTGCTGCTCCAATACCAAAAACAAAAGGAAGGAAGGGAGGACTTCAAAGCTTTGAGGATGTTCTGGAAACGATCTACCAGCAGATCTCGCCCCAGAAGAGCTGCTGCACCCTTCCTGGTGTGGAACTCCCACCAAGTAACTCTGCTATTGAATGCAGAGGCAGACAGGGTGCACTGGCAGTCTGATGCAGATGCTTCCAAGCAGTGTGGGGCAGTGCCCCTCCTGCCCACCAGAAGCTGAGGGTGCTCAAGGGAGGACAGCATCTCACTGCTGCATCCCTCTGCCGTGCCCAGACAGGGGGCAGAACACCTCTGAAATCCCACCAGGGCACAAAGATCTCTGTAAGGGCAGAAGGGTGGGGATGGGGGCATGGCTGGGTGGGTGGGTGGGTGGATGGATGGGTGGGTGGGTGGATGGATGGATGGATGGATGGATGGATGGATGGATGGGTGGGTGGATGGGTGGATGGGTGGGTGGATGGCTGGGTGGATGGGTGGATGGGTGGGTGGATGGGTGGATGGGTGGATGGGTGGATGGGTGGATGGATGGGTGGATGGGTGGATGGGTGGATGGATGGGTGGATGGGTGGATGGGTGGGTGGGTGGATGGGTGGATGGGTGGATGGGTGGATGGATGGGTGGATGGGTGGGTGGCTGGGTGGGTGGGTGGATGGGTGGATGGGTGGGTGGGTGGATGGATGGGTGGATGGATGGATGGATGGGTGGATGGGTGGATGGGTGGATGGATGGGTGGATGGGTGGATGGGTGGGTGGATGGGTGGATGGGTGGATGGGTGGGTGGATGGGTGGGTGGATGGATGGGTGGATGGGTGGATGGGTGGATGGATGGGTGGATGGATGGATGGATGGGTGAATGGGTAGGTGGATGGTTGGGTGGGTGGATGGGTGGGTGGATGGATGGATGGATGGGTGGATGGGTGGATGGGTGGATGGGTGGATGGGTGGATGGATGGGTGGATGGATGGATGGATGGGTGAATGGGTAGGTGGATGGTTGGGTGGGTGGATGGGTGGGTGGATGGATGGATGGATGGGTGGATGGGTGGATGGGTGGATGGGTGGATGGGTGGATGGATGGGTGGATGGGTGGGTGGATGGGTGGGTGGGTGGATGGGTGGATGGGTGGGTGGGTGGATGGGTGGATGGGTGGATGGGTGGGTGGATGGATGGATGGATGGGTGGATGGGTGGATGGGTGGATGGGTGGATGGATGGATGGGTGGATGGGTGGGTGGATGGGTGGGTGGGTGGATGGGTGGATGGGTGGATGGATGGGTGGGTGGATGGGTGGGTGGATGGGTGGGTGGATGGGTGGGTGGGTGGATGGGTGGATGGGTGGGTGGGTGGATGGGTGGATGGGTGGATGGGTGGGTGGATGGATGGATGGATGGGTGGATGGGTGGGTGGATGGGTGGGTGGCAACCTCTGAGGACATGAAGGCAGCAACCAGAGCATGGTGGGCGAAGGCAGTGAGGTGTGGGGCAGGCAGGACCATGAGACTGCAATGGGGAGGCATTGCAGAGTGCTCTGATGATGAAGGTGAGATGTTTGTCCTCAAAAGCAGGGGGTCCATGGAGAGGCAAAGGCTCAGGTCTGACTGTTTTGCATAAGGATGATGACCCCAGGGTGGCTGGAGCTTCCCTTATCTTCTCCTCCCACATTCCTCTGCTCACCATTTTGGCATTAAGTTATAGAATCATAGAATTGCAGAGTGCCTTGGGTGGGAAGGGACCTTTAAAGGTCACCTAGTCCATAGCTCTGCACTCAGCAGGGACATCCCCAACCACAGCAGGTTGTTCACATCCCCAAACAGCCTCCCCTGGGATGTTGCCAGGGATGGGGCAGCTCCCACCTCTCTGGGCAGCCTGGCACAGGCTCTCACCACCCTCAGCCTCAAACATTGCTTCCTTCTCTCCACTCTCAATCTCCCTCTGGCACTTGAAATCATCACCCCTTGGCCCCTCACAACAGGCCCTCAGAAGACCTCTGTGCCCAGCTTGCTTCCAGCCCCCTTCAAGCACTGCAAGGCCACCAGAAGGTCTCCCTGGAGCCTTCTCCTCTCCAGGCTGCCCAAGGCCAACTCTCTCAGCCTGGAGCCTCCCAGCAGAGCCCTTCCAGCCCTGCCAGCATTGCTGTGGCCTCCTCTGGCCCTGCTCCAACAGCTCCCTGTCTGTGCTGAGCACTCCAGAGCTGCCCCAGCACTGCAGGGGGGGTGTGAGCAGAGCCCAGCAGAGGGGCAGAATCCCCTCCCTGCCCCTGCTGCCCACACTGCTGGGGATCAGCCCAGCACAGGGCTGCCTCTGGGCTGGCAGTGCTCAGTGCTGGCTCATGGCCAGCTCTGCACCCCCAGCACAGCACCCACAAATCCTGCTCCACAGGGCCTCATCCCCCAGACTGAAGTGGTACTGCAGATTGCCCTGACCCAGGTGCAGGACCTTGCACTTGGCCATGGCAAAGTGTTCAGACCACATAGCAGAGTGACTGAGGAAAAAGGAGTTCATGTGGAGATGCTCTAAAGAGTTAAACTGCAGGGTCTGGGGATGGATCAACTCCTGGGGACAAAAAGAGCAGGAGGAAGAGAAAGGAGCCTGCACAGCTGGGTGGTGAGACATCACAGACAGGGTGACAGGAAGAGAAAGGTGCACAGGATCATCTCCTGAGGGTGCTCTCCTGTTAGACCTGGTATTCTCTGCCCTTAAGAGATGTTTGCAAGCAGATGTGCTCCCAGGGAGAGCAGAAGTGTGTTTATCTGAGACAGGGATGAAATTCAAGCCATTGGGTCTAAACAACCTGTGAAGGTTCAAACCCAGACCTGGATGTGACCTTGGCAGCCTGGAATTCATCACAGAGTGGCTCAGGCTGGAAGGAACCTCAGACATCATCTTTTCCAACCTCAGCACCATGGGGCAAGGGACCTGACTCAGCTGCTCAGGGCCTCATCCAGCCTGGCCTTGAACACCCCCAGGGAGGAGGCAGCCACAACCTCCCTGGGCAGCCTGTGCCAGAGTCTCACCACCCTTGTACTAAAGTACTTCTTCCTCAGCTCCAGTCTAACCCTACTCTCCCCCAGCTTCAAACCATTCCCCTTTGGCCTGCTGCTGGACACCCTTCTGAAGAGTCCCTCTGCAGCCTTTCTGTAGGATCCCTTCAGGCACTGGAAGGCAGCTCTGAGGTTCTGGAAGTCTGAGGCACACAGCTGCCCCCATGCCACTCTTACCACATGCAGGAAGAGGTTTTCATCAGGAAACCCCCAGCAGTGGGAGAAATGCAGGCAAAGCTGCCCTGCTTCAAAGCTGGGGAAGGCCAGCACCCCACTGTGGGCCAGGGCATCTCCCAGAGCTGCAGAGCTCTCCCTGTTCCCACCCAGCTGCCCTAGTGAAAGGGTTGCCTGCTGCAAGCCATGGTGAGCCAGGCACACAGCAAGCAAGGGTTGTTCTTTAGATGGCACATGCATTTCTAAGGGGTGTTTGAAACTCTGCTCACAGCCTGCCACGCTCACTAGATGCCATTCTAACAGCAGGATGCTTTGGGATTCATTGGGACAGAAGAGCTGTGACCTGTCAGATGAGCAGCCACACACAACCTGCAGCTCTTCTCCGTAGCAGAACCAAGACATCAGCCTAAACATATTCCAGATACAAAACTTTAGGTGTGGGGGGGGGAGAAAAATAAATCCATGTGCTTAATACAGCCCTTCCTCACCACAAAGGCTTGCAAGAGAGCACTACAGAATCACAGAATCCCAGCATGGTGTGGCTGGAAGGGATCTCTGGAGCTCACCCAGTCCCAACCCCTCCCTGCTCCAGCAGGGCACCCACAGCACCCTGCCCAGCAGCACAGTGCCCAGGGGGGGTTGGAAGCTCTCCACACCAGGACACTCCACAACCTCTCTGGGCAGCCTGCTCCAGCCCTCCAGCACCCTCACAACAAACAACTTTCTCCTCCTGCTCACATCCAACCTCCTGGCTGCCAGTCTGTGCCCCTTGCCCCTTGGCCTAACAATTCTATGAGTCTATGATTTAGCACAACTGCCAAGCACTCAGCAGCTCCCACTGGAATGAAGGAGGTGCCTTCAAGGCTGTAAATGATCATCAGGGATGTCCCAGCACCCTTGGCCAAGCTCCAGAGGTGCAGTTGCTGCACTGATGTTGGACTTGAAGAGTTGATTTCATCAGGATCAGTCAGGAACATTCATAACTCAATAGCAGAATGAAGGAGAATGGAACACAGTGGAACAGGCAAAATAAAATGGAATTAGGGGTAAAGTTAGCACTCAAATCCTTTAAAACTGGCGTCCCTTTCTCTTTTACCTCCACCACTCCTGCAAAACCTTCTGTCACAGAGTCCCAGCACAGTGGGGGTTGGAAAGGACCCCTGCAGATCACCCAGTCCAACCCCCCCTGCTCCAGCAGGGCACCCACAGCACCCTGCCCAGCAGCACAGTGCCCAGGGGGGGTTGGAAGCTCTCCACACCAGGACACTCCACAACCTCTCTGGCCAGCCTGCTCCAGCCCTCCAGCACCCTCACAACAAACAACTTTCTCCTCCTCTTCAGATGGAACCTCCTGGGTTGCAGTTTGTGCCCCTTGCCCCTTGTGCTGTCCCTGGGCACCACTGAGCACAGCCTGGCCCCAGCCTCTTGCCCCCCAGCCTTTCTCTCTTGCTGAGCATTGCTCAGATGCCCTCTGGGGCTGCTCTGCTCCAGGCTGCACAGCCCCAGGGGCTCTCAGCCTTTGCTCCTCATTCCCAGAGCTGCTCCAGGGCCCCTCAGCAGCTTTTGGAGCCTCTGCTGGACTCTCTCCTGTCTCTCCTGAGCTGGGGAGCCCAGAACTGGACACAACACTCCAGATGTGGCCTCACTGGGTCAGAGTAGAGGGGAAGGAGAACCTCACTTGGCCTGCTGGCCACACTCCTCTTTCATAGAGTCAGAGAACTGTTCTGGTTGGAAAAGACCTCTAAGGTCATGGAGTCAGCCCAACACCCCCAAGGCTATCAAACCATGGCCCCAGCTGCCATGGCCACAGGTTTCCTGAGCACCTCCAGGATGGTGACTCCTGCACCTCCCTGGGCAGCCTGCTCCAATCCCTGACTGTTTTTCCCAGTAAATTTTCCCAGCAGTTCCCTGTCTCTCTTGACCTGGGCAGCTCAGAACTGGACACAATCCTCCAGATGTGGCTTCACCAGGGCAGAGTAGAGGGGAAGGAGAGCCCACAGGTGTAGCTCTGCACTGCCCTCAGAGGTTTGGACCTGCTGAGTCTTACATCCATTAATCAGACAGGGAGAAGGGTTTCATCTGCTTTTGGGCAGCACCTCCTGGCAGGACCAACTATTTGGGGGTGTAAGAATCCCTGTTCTACTCAGTGCTGGTCAGCAGTGGGGTGAAATACAGAAATGAACTGGATTTTGGGGAAGAAAAAGAGCTGGAAATCAAAGGTGGGACTGACCCAAGCCTCATGCAAGCCCCTTGCTGTCATACCTCTTGCCTTTGCAGTGCCCACCACCCAGCCTTGGCACACTGAGTCCTCCCCATGGCCAGAAGCCACAAGTCACTGACATGATTTGTGGTGCTGGCTCCTCACTGCAGGGCTGCTATTTTCAGCTCTGCTCTGGAGCTGCGTCCAGCTCCCTGATGCTCCAACCTCTCAGCCCTTGGAGGAAGCTCACACCATGGCACAATGGAAATGAGAAGAAACTTCTTGAGTGGAAGGGCTCCCAGACACTGGAACAGGCCTCTTAGGGAGGTGGTTGAATCCCCCATCACTGGAAGTGTTTCAAAGAGGCAGAGATGTGGTGCTGAGGGACTTGGTTTAGCACCAGACCTGGCAGAGCTAGAGAATGGTTGGGCTCAATGATCTTCAAGGTCTTATCCAAACAAATTGATTCTGTGATCTTGCAAAGTTGAGTCCAGCAGCCCTGTCCATCCTCCTGACAGCTCTTCCCCACTCTCCTGGCTGCTAAGGTGATGGAGGTGCTCCTCACATCAGTGGCTTTCTATAAGCACTGCCTTCTTTGCAGAGGTTTCCTCCAAGAGCTGCCATCCCTTGGGATGAGCCTCCAAAGGCAGTTGACCTTAAAAACCACCAAGCCACACACTTAAAACCCCAGGAGCCTCCTGCTGAGCTGGGTTATAAGTAACTGGTGAGGAAAGGAGCACACAGGGGGGCGAGCAGCGGTGACAGGGACCCCACGCTCACTCCCCAATGTCCCCTGCAACCTTCTTCCTTTTCCCCAGGCACTTTTTCTCCCCAGAGCCCAGACTCAAAACCAGAACAGGGCTCAGCTTCAGGACCACAACATCCTCTGTTCACCATCCTTTTCCCCCTCCCCTTCACTGCTTCCCTACACAAAGCAACAAGGCCCAAACCAGAGACAGGTTGGGCAGCAACCCACCCGAAGAGGGCATTTAAACCTCAGCAGAGGTGCAGCAGCAGGTCCCTGGGGACACAGAACTCATCCACACAAACAGCCAGCTCAAGAAGACAGATTTGTTAGCTCTTCACAGTACCAGAGAGTAACCCTAACCAGTAGCCAGGCTGCACCACGTCTGCTGGTGCAAACCACATGATACTTTGCTTTCTCCCAGGACCCCATGGATCCACAGGCTCATGAAGCTTCCACCACGTTCCTCCACTGCTCAAAAGCTCCAGCCTGGAAGGCAACTTGCATTAAGCATCTGCAGCTCCCTTCAAAATCCATTAGCATCAGGTCTCTGTGGTATGGAGACTGCCCAACCATTCCCCTTGCCTCCCTCCCTCCCACCCTGCCTGCACAGCCGCTGCTCCCACCTGGAGCTGCTTCATCAGGAGCTCCCACCTCCAACCTTTCCTTCTTTAGGGCCAAGAAGAGTCCCCAGACTCTTCCTGGATCACTCAGATGTGATCCTTTATGGAGGAGCCCATGCAGAGGTCCCTAATTCCTTGTTAGAAAGCATCTCTTTGAGGGAGTTTGAGCCCTTCTCAGGCAGGTCAGAGAATAATCCAAAGGTTTGGGTTGGAAGGGACCCTGAAAGGTCATCTTGTCCAACCCTTCTGCATTCAGCAGGGACATCTCCAACAAGACCAGGTTGCTCAAGGCCTCACCAGGTTTAATCTTGAATGTCTCCAGGGATGGGGACTCCACCACAACTCTGGGCAGCATGTTGGGAGCAGATGTTGGTCAGTTAGAGGGCAGAAGGGCTCTGCAGAGGGACCTTGACAGACTGGACAGATGGGCAGAGGCCAACAGGATGGCATTCAACAAGTCCAAGTGCCAGGGGCTGCACTTTGGCTACAGCAACCTCAGGCAGAGCTACAGGCTGGGGTCAGAGTGGCTGAGAGCTGCCAAACAGAGAGGGACCTGGGGGTGCTGGTTGACAGCTGCCTGAATATGAGCCAGCAGTGTGCCCAGGGGGCCAAGAGGGCCAATGGCATCCTGGCCTGCATCAGGAACAGTGTGGCCAGCAGGAGCAGGGAGGTCATTCTGCCCCTGGACACTGCACTGGTTAGGCCACACCTTGAGTCCTGTGTCCAGTTCTGGGCTCCTCAGTTTAGGAAGGAGGTTGAGCTGCTGGAAGGTGTCCAGAGAAGGGCAAGAAAGCTGGGGAGGGGTCTGGAGCACAGCCCTGTGAGGAGAGGCTGAGGGAGCTGGGGTTGCTTAGCCTGGAGGAGAGGAGGCTCAGGGGTGACCTCATTGCCCTCTGCAACTCCCTGAAGGGAGGTTGGAGCCAGGTGGGGGTTGGTCTCTTCTCCCAGGCAAGCAGCACCAGAACAAGAGGACACAGTCTCAGGCTGCACCAGGGGAGGTTTAGGCTGGAGGTGAGGAGAAAGTTCTTCACTGAGAGAGTCACTGGTCATTGGGATGTGCTGCCCAGGGAGGTGTTGGAGTCCTCATCCCTGGAGGTGTTCAAGAGGGGATTGGATGTGGCACTTGGTGCCATGGTCTAGTCATGAGGTCTGTGGTGACAGCTTGGACTGGATGATCCTTGAGGTCTCTTCCAACCTTGGTGATACTGTGAGACTGTGAGACTGTTCCAAAGTTTCATTATCCTCATTGTGAGGAACTACCTCCTAATGTCCACTGAAGAGAAGCAGCTGACAGCAGTGGGAGAGGAAAACTAATTCAGACTTCCCAAAGAAGGGACAAACTTCCCCTACTCATGGCCAAGTATTTGTTCTCCTGCATTTTGCCTCACTCCTCCTTTCCCTCCTTCTCCACCCCAGCCAGACTGTCAAGAGAAGGACAAGACTACAGGAAGGACATTGAGGAGCTGGAGCAGGTCCAGAGCAGGGCAACCAAGCTGGGGAAGGGTCTGGAGAACAGGGCTGGGGAGGAAAGGAGAAAAGGAGGCTGAGGGGAGACCTTCTGGCTCTCTACAGCTCCCTGAGAGGAGGCTGGAGCCAGGTGGGGTTGGTCTCTTCCTCCAAGGAACAAGAGACAGGACAAGAGGAAATGGCCTCAAGTTGCACCAGGAGAGGTTTAGGTTGGAATTTCTTCCCCAAAAGGGCTGTCAAGGCCTGTCCCAGGCTGCCTAGAGCAGTGGTGGAGTCCCCATCCCTGGAGGGGTTTCCAAGCTGTGTAGATGAGGTGCTGAGGGCCATAGTTTAGTGCTGGGCTAACAGTTAGACCTGATGATCTTAAAAGGTCCCTTTCAACCACAATGATAATGTGACTGTGTAATTCCAGGAAGGTGTGCATGGACCAGTGGATGGGAGCACAGGGAATGCCCAGGCTGGGGGGGCTTGGAGGGTTCTGGGCAACCCACCCCTGCCCCAAGCAGGGGCAGCTTTGGGGCACACAACAGGCTGTCTCCAGCCACTCACAGTTATGTTATTATCTAAGTATTTAAGTAACACAGAACAAAAAATGTTATTTGGATATTCATAGTCTCATAGAATCAGTCAGGGTTGGAAGAGACTGCTGCTTGGCAGTAAAGGACCTGTGGGTGTTGGGTGACATCAGCTGAAGATGAGCCCAGGGGGTGCCCAGGTGGGCAGGAAGGCCACCAGCAGTCTGGGCTGGAGCAGCAATGGTGTGGGCAGCAGGAGCAGGGCAGGGATTGTCCCCCTGAACTCAGCACTGCTGAGACCAGCACTGCTGGGTTGAATTTTGGGCTTCTCACTCCAAGAAGGACGTTGAGGAGTTGGAGGAGGTCCAAAGAAGGGCAACAAAGGTGGGGAAAGGTCATAGTATCATAGAATCAGTCAGGGTTGGAAAGGACCACAAGGATCATCCAGCCCCAACCCCCCTGCCATGGGCAGGGACACCCCACACTTGATCAGCCTGGCCACAGCCTCAGCCAGCCTGGCCTTAAACACCTCCAGGGACAGGGCCCCGACCACCTCCCTGGACAACCCAGTCCAGGGCTTCACCACTCTCATGGGGAAGAACTTCCTCCTCACATCCAGCCTGAAGGTTGTGGATGTCCCTTCCCTGGAGGTGTTCAAGGCCAGTTTGACAGGGCCTTGAGCAATGCGTTCTACTGGAAGGTGTCCCTGCCTGTGTCAGGGGGGTTGGAACCAGATGGAACCCAAACCATGCTATGAATCTATGGTCTGACTGCTTCCCCCTCCCCATCTTGGTCAGCAGCTCACCAAGACAGCCCCAGCCTTGATGACTCAACATAGAATCACACAGTGTCAGGGTTGGAAGGGATCTCAAGGCTCAGCCAGCCCCAACCCCCCTGCCATGGGCAGGGACACCTCACACCACAGCAGGTTGCTCACAGCCACCTCCAGCCTGGCTGCAAACACCTCCAGGCAGGAGGCTTCCACCACCTCCCTGGGCAGCCTGTGCCAGGCTCTCACCACCCTCCTGGGGAACAACTTCTTCCTCACAGCCAAACTGAATCCATCCATTTCTAGTTTTGCTCCATTCCCCCCCCAGTCACAGTCATAGAATTATTGAGGCTGGAAAAGACCTCTGAGATCATCAAGTCCAACCTAAGACCCAACACCATGACATCACTAAACCATGTAGCCACCAAATGCTACATCCAAGCTTGTCTTAAAGACCTCCAGTGATGGCAGCTCCACCACCTCCCTGGGCAGCACATCCCAGTGGCTAGCACTCCCTGACACCCTCACAAGGAGGAGAGGCTGAGGGAGCTGGGGTTGCTTAGCCTGGAGAAGAGGAGGCTCAGGGGTGACCTCATTGCCCTCTACAACTCCCTGAAGGGAGGTTGTAGCCAGGAAGGGGTTGGTCTCTTCTCCAAGGCAAGCAGCACCAGAACAAGAGGACACAGTCTCAAGCTGTGCCAGGGGAAGTTTAGGCTGGAGGGGAGGAGAAAGCTTTTCATTGAGAGAGTTGTTAGCCATTGGGATGTGCTGCCCAGGGAGGTGGTGGAGTCCCCATCCCTGGAGGTGTTCCAGAGGGGATTGGATGTGGCACTTGTTGCCATGGTCTAGTCATGAGGTCTGTGGTGACAGCTTGGACTCGATGATCCTCGAGGTCTCTTCCAGCCTTAGCTATACTGTGAGACTGTGAGACTGTGAGACTGTGATACTGTGAAGTCCCTCCCCAGCTTTCCTGTAGCCCTCTTCACAGACTGGAAGGCCACAACAAGGTCTTCTTGGAGCCTTCTCCTCTCCAGACCGAACGACCCCGACCTCCCTCAGCCTGCCCCCCCACCCAGGAGAGGAGCTCCCCACCCCCTACCTTGTGGGAGTAATGCTGGTCCACGATCCTGGCCAGCCCAAAGTCCCCTATCTTCAGCACCAGGTCCTCGGTGCTGATGAAGATGTTGGCCGGCTTGAGGTCGCGGTGGAGGACGTTGGCCGAGTGGATGTACTTCAAGCCCCGCAGCAGCTGGTACATGAAGAGCTTGGCGTGCTCCTCCGCCAGCTTGCCCTGCTCCAGCAGCCGCGCCAGGTCGGTCTCCATGTACTCCTGGACGATGTACACCACGTTGAACTTGAAGCAATCCCCGGGCAGGCTGGCGCCCTTGGGGCCCAGCACCTCGTAGACCTTGACGATGTTCTCGTGGTCCAGGCGGCGGACGATCTTGACCTCGCGGAAGGCGTGCTTCAGGCTGCGGGCGTCCCCCAGCGTCAGCTTCTTCACGGCCACCTTCGTCACACAACCACACAATCAATCAACCAGCCTGGGAAAGACCTCAGAGATCATCAGGCCCAACCTATTACCCAGCACCTAACACCTCCTGACAACTAGACCATGGCGCCAAGTGCCACATCCACTCCCCTCTGGAACACCTCCAGGGATGGGGACTCCACCACCTCCCTGGGTAGCACATTCCAGTGGCCAACAACTCTCTCAGGGAAGAACTTTCTCCTCACCTCCAGCCTAAACCTCCCCTGGCACAGCTTGAGACTGTGTCCTCTGCTTCTGTTGCCTGGGAGAAGAGCCCAACCCCCACCTGGGTGCAACCTCCCTTCAGGTAGTTGTAGAGAGCAAGAAGGTCTTCCCTGAGCCTCCTCTTCTCCAGGCTAAACACCCCCAGCTCCCTCAGCCTCTCCTCACAGGGCTGTGCTCCAGACCTCTCACCTTGCGGCAGCTCTGGCTGTCCAGGGCCGACAGCACCAAGCCGTTGGCCCCGAAGCCCAGGGGGCGGAAGTTGACGAAGCGGCAGCCCAGGTCATAGCCGTACAGGCTGGCCAGGCAGTTGCACTTCTCAGCCATCCCTCTTCCTTCTCAGTACTTCCTCTCCCCGCTTCACCTCACTCAGAAAGTCCCAGGGCCTCGAGGTGGCGAAGGTGGTAGGAAGCAGAGCGTCTCATGGTCGCTCAGGGATGGCTTGCGGGGTGGGCTCCAGCTGAGCCCATCGCTTCGAGGCGACGTGCCGACGCGGTGGAGACAGATCCCCGGAGAGAAAATGTTTTCAGCTGCGGAGAAGAAGCTTCCCAAGCAGCCCAGAGGTCTCTAGGAAAACCAGGAAGGTTCTGCTTCTGGAGGCTAAGGGGAGAAAAAATCAGCACTCCTACGTTTTTCGGCCGCTCTCTTGTTTTCCTTCCCCGACGTCCGCAAGGCGATGATGAGGAGCAGAGCTGGTGGTGGAGCTGCACACCTGGCCCCACGCCCCCAGGGTCTCAGTGCTGGGACAGAAGGGTGGCCCAGCCGTGGGGCAGTGCCCAGAGCAGCCCCATGGCCTCTCCACCACCCCAAACCCTCCCTGCCCGCAGGTTTCAGCAGCGCTTTCCCCACCAGTGAGGTGCATCCAGGCACTGGCCAGGCTGCCCAGGTCAGCAAAGCTTCGCCCTTCTTGTCGCTCCCGGTTTGGTGTGGGCAGGTCCCATCCTCCTCTACCAGCAGGTTGAAATCTGGATGTTTGGCAGACCAGAAATCACTCTATGAGCAGCCTTCAGCAGAGCAAGTTTCCACGTTTGCAGTTCCAAGAGCTTCCCCTCCTAAGCCTTTCTGCTGCCGAAGCCAAGAGCCACCTGATCTTTACAGCTCACTGGAGATGCTCCCTGCGCTGCACAGCCACCCCTGATCCCTCAACAGGTCTCAGACCCTGCTCCTGGAAGGGAAGAAGAAGAGATGGATTCATTGGATGACAGCACTGCCCCATGTGAAGGCCAGCTGAAGGTTAACCACAAGCAAAACTGTTTAAAGCACACCACCAGAAAAGCACAGCAGCAAGACACAAAGATGTGAACCTCCCCTGATGAGCTCCTGGGAGCGGGGAGGGCCTGCACCAAGGCTTTCAGCTGGTGCAAACAAGGTGGTGTCAGCTTGCAAAGACTCTGAAAACCCAAGTGAAACACTCCCTGAGTTCAGGGTCCCACAGCCAACTTTGGCAGCAGCCTGGAGATCATGGAATCATAGAATCTTTTGCTTGGAAGAGACCTTCAAGATCATCAAGTCCAACCCTTACCCCAGCACTGCCAGGGCACCACTGGACCATGGCCCTCAGCACCACAGCTTGGAAACCCCTCCAGGGATGGGGACTCCACCACTGCCATGGGCAGCCTGAGACAGGCATTGACAACCTTTCTGGGGAAGAAATTGTTCCTCATGTCCAACCTAAACCTCTCCTGGGGCAACTTGAGGCCATTTCCTCTTCTCCTATCCCTTGTTCCTTGGGAGAAGACCCCAACCCCAACCTGGCTCCTGCCTCCTTCCAGGGAGCTGTAGAGAGCCAGAAGGTCTCATCTCAGCTTCCTTTTCTCCACACTAAACACCCTCAGCTCCCTCAGCTGCTTCTCCCCAGCACTGTTCTCTAGACCCTTCCCCATCTTGGTTGCCCTTCTCTGGACCTGCTCCAGCTCCTCAATGTTTTCCTTGGAGTGAGGAGCCCTAAACCAAACCCAGCACTCACAGGAGCAACCTCACCAGTGCCTGGTTCGTAGGGACAATCCCTGCCCTGGCCACACCATTGCTGATCCAGGCCAGGATGCTGGTGGCCTTCCTGCCCACCTGGGCACTCCCTGGCTTAACTTCAGCAGCTGTCAACCAGCACCCCCAGGTCCTTCACTGGCTGGGCAGTTTCCAGCCACTCTGCCCCGGGCCTGCAGTGTTCATGGGGCTGCTGTGACCCAAGGGTAGAACTTTGCTCTTGGCCTTATTGAATCTGCTGTCTGCATGATAGGGGCTGTGACCTTGCACAGGTACATCCCAGGCTGCCAACCAGACCAAGTCCTGCTCAGAGTGGGAAAACAAAGTAAAACTGCAGTGGATCTGCTCCCACTGCACTTGTCATGCCAGGATAATGCTTCTCCCACAGCCCTTCCTCAGCAGAGCTGCTCCATTAACCCAGCAGTGTGTTCACAGTCTGGCCCTCCACTCCCAAGCATCACTGCTGGCCCCCACCTGCTCTCCAGCAGAAGTCACCCAGAGCAACAACAGGGACAACATTAAATGCTGAGCTTTGTGTGGGTTTCTACCATCAATCCTCCAAGGTAGAAGAGAAACACCAACACTTCAGGCCAGCTATTTGAAGAGGGAATCAGGTAATGGTTAAAACAAAGGCATATGGGCCACAGGATGGTGGAGAAGGATGTAGGCAGGGCAGGGAGAGCCTCTGAAGAGCATCTGCCAGCAGTTACCAAGCAGTTTGGCAAACATTGCATGCTCCTCCAGTTGGAAGCAAAAATAATTACAGCCTCTCTTCAACCCAGCAATTATTTAATGTAGGCTTTTCAACACAAGGACTGAGCAGAGAGAGCTGCTCCTGCTAGCAGGGACGTGCAAGCCAGAGAGGTGCCATGGGCCTCAGTCACAGGAAGGGGGGAAAAATGGATGAGAAACAAGGGGGAAAGAAAGGTGAAGAAATGCTGAGGACCTGCAAGGACAGCAGGAAAGAATAACCTGTGTGGGAAGGTTACCTCAGCTGCATGGCAATGGAAAGGGAGTGCACGCTGCTTAGACCCCAGAAGGCAGTGTGGGGGTCTGAGGACCAGAGGAAGGTTGAAGGGAGGTTGGTATTTAGTAAGAAACCAGAGGGCTGCAAGAGGAACATCAGGCTGCAATGAAAGGGGAGCTTCTCCAGTTGTGGTGGCTAACCTGAGTTTCCTAAGTCTGTGGTGAAGACCTCACAGAATCAGAGAATAGTTTGGATTGGAAGAAGCCTTTAATTAACCCAGCACTGCCAGGGGCACCACTAACCCATGGCCCTTAGCACCACAGCTACTCAGCTTTGAAGCCCCTCTGGGATGGGGACTCCAACACTGCCCTGGGCAGCCTGGGACAGGCCTTGACAGCCTTTGCATAAAGAGATTGTTCCTCATGTCCCACCTACACCTCCCCTGGGGCAATCTGAAGCCATTTCCTCTTGTTCTAACATTTGCTGCTTGGGAGCAGAGCCCAAACCCCACCTGGCTCCAGCCTCCTTTCAGGGAGCTGCAGAGAGCCAGAAGGTCTCCTCTCAGCCTCCTCTTCTCCAGCCTCAACACCTCCAGCTCCCTCAGCTGCTCCTCCCCAGCCCTGCTCTCCAGACCTATAGAAGGGGGCTACAAGAAGGCTGGGGAGGGACTGCTCAGGATCTCAGGGAGTGATAGGACTAGGGGGAATGGAATGAAGCTGGAGGTGGGGAGATTGAGGCTGGAGGGGAGGAGGAAGTTCTTCCCCATGAGAGTGGTGAAGCCCTGGAATGGGTTGTGCAGGGAGGTGGTTGGGGCCCTGTCCCTGGAGGTGTTTAAGGCCAGGCTGGATGATGCTCTGGCCAGGCTGATGTAGTGTGGGGTGTCCCTGCCCATGGCAGGGGGGTTGGGGCTGGATGATCCTTGTGGTCCTTTCCAACCCTGACTGATTCTATGATACTATGACCTTTCCCCACCTTTGTTGCCCTTCTTTGGACCTCCTCCAACTCCTCAACGTCCTTCTTGGAGTGAGAAGCCCAAAATTCAACCCAGCAGTGCTGGTCTCAGCAGTGCTGAGTTCAGGGGCACAATCCCTGCCCTGCTCCTGCTGCCCACACCATTGCTGCTCCAGCCCAGACTGCTGGTGGCCTTCCTGCCCACCTGGGCACCCCCTGGGCTCATCTTCAGCTGATGTCACCCAACACCCACAGGTCCTTTACTGCCAAGCAGCTTCCCAGCCCCAAGCTTGTCTCTGCATGGGTCTCCTGGATGTCAAAGAAAGAAAAACCAAACCAAAACACCAAAACCATGAAAAGCAACCACAATTTCCTACTCTTACAGGGAACTTAGTAAAATAGGGCTTGGGCCAACATGCTTCAAGGAAGGTGCCATGCCAGGTTTGAAATCCATCTCTCACTTCTCCGCCTCATCACCCCAGAGCCCTCCACATTTCTTAGTGTTTGGCACTTTCATGCCAATCTGCACAGGGTTGGCTGAGACCAGGTAGGGCTGGAGGGGACGTGGTGCTAACTCCCACACTCAGCTTCTTGGCTTGCTCTAGATGCAATGGAAGGAAACCAAGCTTTGCCTTGTCAGCTTAATTATTGATAATTAGCAGAGTTCTAGAAGCACTGAAAGGGAAAATGCGCTGTGTAAGACTGAAAGGGAAGAAAGAGCCCTCAGTCTATCTCATGAGCAAAGCAAAGGGCTTTGTGGTGCCCTTGGCTACATCTCAGTCCCCAGTTGAGTGATGACCCTGCAGCATCTTCTGCAATTACAGAGGAGCCAGGGCAGAACCACCCCTTGAAAGGAGGGCAAGCCATGCTCCTGCCCTTGTTCTCATGGCTGGGTCCTTCTTGCTGAACCATCCAAGAAAAAGCTGCTGGTGAATGCAGAGAGAGATGGACCATGGCCAAGGGACCAGAAGGCAACACAGTCCCACAGGACTCACCACTGTTTCTCTTTGCCCTCCTCATCTCTACCTCCTCTGACTGAAATTACATCAAACCAAAGGGCCCACAGAATCATTCTGGTTGGAAAAGGCCTTTAAGACCATCGAGTCCAACCCTTCATCCAGCACTGCCAAGGCCACCACTAAGCCAACGTCCCTCAGCACCACCTAGAATCATAGAATCAACAAGGAGGGAAAAGACCTCAGAGATCATCAAGTCCAACCTGTCACCCCACACCTCGTGACTAACTTAAACCACAGTTTCAAGTGCCACATCCAATCCCCTCTTGAACACCTAATCCCCTCTTGAACACCCACCTGGCTTTCCAGTTGTGACAGAACATGGACTGAGGGGTTTAAACCAAAAAGAGGGAAAGATCTCCACAAGAGATAGAAGGAAGAAATATTTGACCCTGAGGGTGGTGAGAGCCTTGTCCCAGGTTGTCCAGAGAGGTGGGAGATGCCCCCTGCCTGGAACCATGCCAGGAGTTCTTTGGGCCTGTGAGCAACCTGCTGCAGCTGCAGATGTCCCTCCTGACTGTGGAGGGGTTGGATTGGGTGAACTTTAAAGGCTCCTTCCAACCCATTCTATGGATTTTCAGTGAAGGGCTGCATCTTGGCAGAGGGGGAGTTTTGGGGTGATGACCCCAAGACCAGCAATCCCACTTCTTCCTCTTTTCTTGGTCCCCCAAGTCTGCTGCAGTGACATTTCAGTGGCCTAATGGAAACAGCTGCCATGACCAGCAGTGGTCCCAGACCCAGCTGCAGAAGATGGGATACCTGGTCTGCTTTCATGGCACTAACAGCCAGAGTCCCAAAGGTTTGTCCAGCTGCAGTGGCCTGGGTTCACCTGAGAAGCCACTGAAGAAGCAGGATGATGCAGGAGAAGGAAACCAACAGGGCCTGAAGCACAGCACAAGATCTGGAGCAGAGGGCAGTGGAATTTGTGGTCACACCATGATGATACATGGGGGAACACAAACCTGACTTGATGATCTTGGTGAAGCCAGACCAATCTTTTGCTCATGTGCTCCACAGGGCACATTCAGAGGAGTGTGGCCAGCAGGTCAAAGAGAGAAGTTGTCCTCCCCCTCCCCTCTGACACAGTGAGGCCACATCTGGAATATTGTGTCCAGTTCTAGGCTCCCCAGTTGAAGAGAGACAGGGAACTGATGGAGAGAGCCCAGTGGAGGCTAGGAAGATGCTGAGGGGCCCTGGAGCAGCTCTGGGAGTGAGGAGCAAAGGCTGAGAGCCCCTGGGGCTGTGCAGCCTGGAGCAGAGCAGCCCCAGAGGGCATCTGAGCAATGCTCAGCAAGAGAGAAAGGCTGGGGGGCAAGAGGCTGGGGCCAGGCTGTGCTCAGTGGTGCCCAGGGACAGCACAAGGGGCAAGGGGCACAAACTGGAACCCAGGAGGAGAAAGTTGTTTGTTGTGAGGGTGCTGGAGGGCTGGAGCAGGCTGGCCAGAGAGGTTGTGGAGTGTCCTGGTGTGGAGAGCTTCCAACCCTCCCTGGGCACTGTGCTGCTGGGCAGGGTGCTGTGGGTGCCCTGCTGGAGCAGGGGGGGTTGGGCTGGGTGGTCTGCAGGGGTCCTTTCTGCCCCCCACCGTGCTGGGACTCTGTGACAGAAGGTTTTGCAGGAGTGGTGCAGGTAAAAGAGAAAGGGACACCAGCTTTAAGGGATCTGAGTGCTAGCTTTACCCCTGACCCCTCGCCCACTCCCTCTCTACCCCAGTTTGAAGCTTTGGGGTACTTTAACGCCAGGCATATCCCAAAACCTTTCTCTGTTGCAAAGCTCTCCTGATGTGCAAGCCCTGAAGCCCATCAGAGTCACAGGTATGAGTGAGGTTCAAAGGGAGGGATGAGGAGCTCCTGCCACCTCCTGTTCCCACCAGCCTCTTCTCCTTACGCCTTTAAAGGCTCAGAGGGGCTCTGGGTGCCCTCACAGGGGGTCAGAAGGACTCTGGGTGCCCATGCACAGGTGTGTATGGCCCTGGGTGCCCACACTCGGGCTCAGAATTGCTCTGGGTGCCCACACTCAGGCTTGGAGAGGCTATGGGTGCCCACATTGAGGTTCATGGGGGCTCTCTGGCTGCCCACACTCAGGCTGTCTGCTGCCATCTCCCAGCCTATGCCACCTCTAGACCCAAGTATGACACTGCCCTGAGCTCCTCACCCAGCCCACTCCAGGGAAGGGCAGCCTCTGTAGCTGGATGGATTCACTGAAGCCCAAGGGTTGTGACAAGATGTCTGTCATTAACAGAGCACCACAAGTGCTAATTAAAGGAGGGTAACAGCCATCCCTGGCTTGAACACCTGGTAAAGGGCCCTATCCTGCAAACCATTACATCTCACCAGCCCTTTCCAGCTGATCCCCAGATGAAACGCTGCTCTGGGAAGCAGGAGGGGCCTAGCAGGGGGTCTGTGTTCATTGCACAGGCTTAAGCTTATTGATTCCTGTATCAGGTAGAGCTGGCAGAGCACAATTAGATTCAGGTTGGTTCGGTTCTTTTTCCCTTCCCTCTCCTTGCAAAAGCCTTTCAGGCATCCTTTATCTCTGCCTGCCCACAGCAGCATCCCTGCTGTGCACGGTGGAGGCTATCTCCAACCTAAAGCAGGGCCCCTGCTGGGGAGGGTGCATCGGACCGAGGCTGAGCACTGTGGTGCCTGCTGCTCCCCTGATGGACTTGCAGGTCCTTAGGAAATCTCTCTCCAAGCTTTAGTCACAGCAACAGAGGTACTGAAGCAGAGGGAAATCTGGGCAAGCCTCCCACAGCTCTTAGCTCCCAGGGCCAGCAACCGATTCCAGGCTGAAACCTAATTAGTCCTTCTCATCAATAAAGATGGTGCTCAGCTCTGCAGGAACATCCCGCAGAGAGCCCCAGGGGGAGGCTCACTCCTCAGGGATGCACACAGGTAAAGGGAATACTTCTGCTCTTGGTTTGGCAAACAGTCTCTTCCCTTCCCTCCTGCAGCTCAAGGCATAAATTATGGGATCTGGTTGCCTGCTCTGCAGCCCCCTCCACCTTCCAAAAGTAGGAGGTTTATGTAACACAGCTCGGGGGGAGGGAGGAGGCATGCCGTGACCACCCTGAGACCCTCCACACACCCAGATGCCTAAGGTTGTGCTCTGCATCAGCTCCCAGGGGAAAAAAGCATGTCAGGAGAGCTGATCTGACAGAGGGGATCATGGAGAAACATGAAACCAGGGGGCAAGAACTCACCCCAGTGAAATCAGCTCAATCTTGGCAACATGAGCTGCTTCCCAAACATCATGATCAATACAGCCAGCAACAGGACCTGCCCAGCCTTTGAGGGGTGCTGGAGAGCAAGAAATGCTCTTGTGCTGTGCATCCTCACCTACCCTGGTGCTGAGGTCTCCACCAGAGGCACATGGAATTGCAGAGTTGTCAGGGTTGGAAGGACCTCAAGGCTCAGCCAGCCCCAACCCCCTGCCATGGGCAGGGACACCTCACACCACAGCAGCTTGCTCACAGCCACCTCCAGCCTGGCTGCAAACACCTCCAGGCAGGAGGCTGCCACCACCTCCCTGGGCAGCCTGGACCAGGCTCTCATCACCCTCGTGGGGAACAACTTCTTCCTAACATCCAATTTCAATCTCCCCACTTCTACTTTTGCTCCATCCCCCCCAGTCCTATCCCTCCCTGACACCCTAAAAAGTCCATCCCCAGCTTTTCTGTAGGCCCCTGCAGATCCTGGAAGGCCACAAAAAGGTTGCCCTGGAGCCTTCTCCTCTCCAGCCTGCACACCCCCAACTCCCTCAGTCTGTCCTCACAGCAGAGCAGCTCCAGCCCTCTGCTACTCCTCATGGCCCTTCTCTGGACACCTTCCAGCACCTCCAGATCCTCCCTGGAACAGAGGCTCCAGAACTGGAGCTCCAGCTGTGGTCTCACCAGAGCAGAGGGGCAGAATCCCCTCCCTTGACCTGCTGGCTGTGCTTCTCTTGATGCAGCCCAGGATATGATTTGCTTTCTGGGCTGCAAGTGCTCACTGCTGGCTCCTGCTGAGCTTCTCATGCACAGCCCTGAAGAACAGGACTCAGGGGTGCTGGTGGGTGAGAAGCTCAACATGAGCCACCAGTGTGCACTTGCAGCCCATCACCCCAGAAAGCATCACAGGCCTGCACACAGAGGTTGGCAAGCTCTTGGACCTGCCTGAAAGCAAGCTGCAAAGTCAGAGGACTGCTGTTGTGAGCTCCTCTGAGTGAAGCTCTTGCTAATCATCACCGGCAGAGTCCTCGCCCTGGGCAGGATCAGACCCTCTTATGCCAGAGCTGTTAAAGCAGCAAGTCAGAGCCTGCACCAGACAAATCAATGAGTGCACTCCAGGCCTCTGGACAGGGGTTTTATCTCTCCAGCTTCACCACAGCTGCTGCTGCTGCACAGCACATCAGGTGCCTTGGGTGATCAGAAGTCACCTGGTTTTCATTAAGGCTCTTTTCTTCCCTCCCTGCCCCTCTGCTGGGCTCTGCTCAGACCTCCTCTGCAGGGCTGGGGCAGCTCTGGAGTGCTCAGCACAGACAGGGAGCTGTTGGAGCAGGGCCAGAGGAGGCCACAGCAATGCTGGCAGGGCTGGAAGGGCTCTGCTGGGAGGCTCCAGGCTGAGAGAGTTGGGCTTGGGCAGCCTGGAGAGGAGAAGGCTCCAGGGAGACCTTCTGGTGGCCTTGCAGTGCTTGAAGGGGGCTGGAAGCAAGCTGGGGACAGAGTTTTCCTGAGGGCCTGTTGTGAGAGGCCAAGGGGTGATGGTTTCAAGTGCCAGAGGGAGATTGAGAGTGGAGAGAAGGCAGAAATGTTTGAGGCTGGGGGTGGTGAGAGCCTGTGCCAGGCTGCCCAGAGAGGTGGGAGCTGCCCCATGCCTGGGATGCAGCATCCCAGGGGAGGCTGTTCGGGGCTGTGAGCAGCCTGCTCTGGTTGGGAATGTCCCTTGCTGACTGCAGTGGGTTTGCAATGGGTGAACTTTAGAGGCCCCTTCCAACCCAAAGTGCTCTTATTAGTCTCTACAACTCCCTGCAGGGAGGTTGTAGCCAGGTGGGGGTTGGTCTCTTCTCCCACACAACCAGCACCAGAACAAGAGGACACAGTCTCAAGCTGTGCCAGGGGAGGTTTAGGCTGGAGGTTAGGAAGAAGTTCTTCCCACACAGAGAGATTGGAATGTGCTGCCCAGGGAGGTGGTGGAGTCACCATCCTTGGAGGTGTTCAGAAAAGGACTGGATGGGGCACTTGGTGCTATGGGTAAGTTGATCAGATGGTGTTGGGTGAGAGGTTGGACTCCATTATCTTGAAGGTCTTTTCCAACCTGGTAAATTCTATCCTATCCTACCCTATCCTACCCTATCCTACCCTATCCTACCCTATCCTATCCTACCTTATCCTACCCTACCCTACCCTATCCTACCCTATCCTATCCTACCTTATCCTATCCTACCCTACCCTACCCTATCCTATCCCATCCTATCCTATCCTGTCCCATCCTATCCTATCCTACCCTATCCTACCCTATCCTACCCTATCCTATCCCATCCTATCCCATCCTATCCTATCCTATCCTATCCTATCCTATCCCATCCTATCCTACCCTATGCTCTGTGATTCTTTTGCAATCCACCATGCCCTCACCACCTGGCTGTACCAACACCAGCCACACCACCTGCTCACGAGCGGATCATACACCTGCTCCTACCAAAACAGCTTTAACTAGATGCCTTTGGTACCAGAATCCAAATGCAAACCTGAGCAGATGAGCAGAGCAGCCACCAGCTAAAGGGCAGAAGGCACAAGCAGCACTGCACCAGGAGGAATCTGACAGAATCACTATGGTTGGAAAAAAAACCTTCCAGGTCATTAAGCCCAACCATTATCTAACTCTGCCAGGGCCCCTGCTGCACCATAACCTTCAGCACCATATCTAGATGGCTCTTAAACACATCCACATCATCCAGTCCAACCATTATCCAACTCTGCCAGGGCCCCTGCTGCACCATAACCTTCAGCACCATATCTAGATGGCTCTTAAACACATCCACATCATCCAGCCCAACCATTATCCAACTCTGCCAGGGCCCCTGCTGCACCATAACCTTCAGCACCATATCTAGGTGGCTCCTAAACACATCCACATCATCCAGCCCAACCATTATCTAACTCTGCCAGGGCCCCTGCTGCACCATAACCTTCAGCACCATATCTAGATGGCTCCTAAACACATCCACATCATCCAGTCCAACCATTATCCAACTCTGCCAGGGCCCCTGCTGCACCATAACCTTCAGCACCATATCTAGGTGGCTCTTAAACACATCCACATCATCCAGTCCAACCATTATCCAACTCTGCCAGGGCCCCTGCTGCACCATAACCTTCAGCACCATATCTAGATGGCTCTTAAACACATCCACATCATCCAGTCCAACCATTATCCAACTCTGCCAGGGCCCCTGCTGCACCATAACCTTCAGCACCATATCTAGGTGGCTCTTAAACACATCCACATCATCCAGTCCAACCATTATCTAACTCTGCCAGGGCCCCTGCTGCACCATAACCTTCAGCACCATATCTAGGTGGCTCTTAACTACATCCACCTCATCCAGCCCAACCATTATCTAACTCTACCAGGGCCACTCCTACCCCCTATCCTTGAGCATCATATCTGGACAGCTTTTTTTAACACATCCAGGGATGGTGATTCAACCAGAAAGTTGAAGCCCTGTGGGAGAAGTTGGAGGGAGAAGTCAAAACCAGAAGGGAAGCAGCATAAAAATCACAGCATCACAGAAACATTCAGGCTGGGAAAGACTCTCAGGATCACCAAGTCCAACCCAGAACCCTTCTCTGCAAGGCTCACCCCTAAGCCATGTCCCCAAGCACCACATCCCAACCAGCCTGAAACACCTCCAGGCTTGGCGGCTCAGCCCCCTCCCTGGGCAGCACATTCTAATGCCTGACCACTCTTGCTGGGACAAAAATGTTTAATAATAATAGTAATAATAGCAATAATAGTAATAATAATAGTAAATATAATAATAGTAAATATTTATAATAATAATAATAATAATAATAATAATAATAATAATAATAATAATAATAATAATAAACAACCAGGTTGGAAAAGACCTCCAAGATCATCATGTCCAACCCATCAACCAATCCAGCACCACCTAAACAACTAACCCATGGCACCAAGCACCCCACCAAGTCTCCTCCTGAACACCTCCAGGGATGGTGACTCCACCACCTCCCCAGGCAGCACATCCCAATGGGCAATCTCTCTCTCTGTGTACAACTTCCTCCTAACCTCCAGCCTAAACCTCCCCTGGCACAGCCTGAAACTGTGTCCTCTTGTTCTGGTGCTGGCTGCCTGGGAGAAGAGACCAACCCCCACCTGTCTACAGCTGTCTACAGCCTCCCTTCAGGTAGTTGTAGAGAGCAAGAAGGTCTCCCCTGAGCCTCCTCTTCTCCAGGCTAAGCAACCCCAGCTCCCTCAGCCTCTCCTCACAGGGCTGTGCTCCAGACCCCTCCCCAGCTTTCTTGCCCTTCTCTGGACACCTTCCAGCAGCTCAACCTCCTTCCTAAACTGAGGAGCCCAGAACTGGACACAGGACTCAAGGTGTGGCCTAACCAGTGCAGTGTCCAGGGGCAGAATGACCTCCCTGCTCCTGCTGGCCACACTCTTCCTGATGCAGGCCAGGATGCCATTGGCCCTCCTGGGCCCCTTGGGCACACTGCAGGCTCATGTTCAGCCTACCATCAACCAGCACCCCCAGGTCCCTCTCTGCCTGGCTGCTCTCAGCCACTCTGACCCCAGCCTGTAGCACTGCCTGGGCTTGCTGTGGCCAATGTGCAGCACCTGGCACTTGGATGTGTTCAATCTCCTGCCCTTGGACTCTGCCCATCTGCCCAGCCTGGCCAGGTCCCTCTGCAGAGCCTCTCCACCCTCCAGCAGATCAACTCCTGCCCCCAGCTTGGTGTCATCTGCAAACTTACTGATGAAGGACTCAATGCCCTCATCCAGAAGATCAATTCCTAGTGTCCAGTCCTAAAATGGTGCCAGAGTCCTGGGCTGCAGGGTGGTGAAACACACACAGCATTCCCACGCAGACCACGGTGCCATCGGCAAGGGGAGCAGCAAGCCCTCAGTCGCTTCTGCTACCCAAACCTCTCACAGGAAAAAGCCAGGAATTTTCCTCCTGAAGGGCTGAGGCACTTGTGTCCAGGCCAAATTCCACTCCAAACAATGCTCATTAGTTGACAGAGAGAACAGAAAACAATGACAGAGAATTCTGCTGACCCTGGCAGAGATCGGGCGCGGCGCAGGAGGGTCACCAGGCTGCCACCGGCCAGACAGAGGGTTTGGGTAAATCACCCGTAGCAGGAGGGTCAGTGGCTGAGCACAGGCGAGACAGAACCACAGAATCACAGAATTATTGAGGTCTGACATCATCAAGCCCAACCTATGGCCCAACACCACCACACCGACCAGACCATGGCACCAAGTGCCACATCCAATCTCGTCTTAAACACCTCCAGCGATGGTGACTCCACCACCTCCCTGGGCAGCACAGCCCAGTGTCCAATTACCATTTCCATCAGGAAGTGCTTCCTAACACCCAGCCTAACCCTCCCCTGGTGCAGCTTCAGGCCATGCCCTCTTGTCCTGGCACAAGTTGCCTGGGAGCAGAGCCTGACCCCCACCTGACTGCAGCTTCCCTTCAGGTGGTTGTTGAGAATGATAAGGTATCCCCCTTGTATCTCCTCTTCTCCAGGCTGAACACCCACAGCTCCCTCAAGCCTCTTCTCATCAGCCTTTCCCTCCAGTCCCTTCCCCAGGCTGCTTGCTCTCCTCTGGACCTGCTCCAGCACCTCAATATCCTTCCTGCAGTGAGGGGCCAGAGCTGCACACAGTGCTGGAAGGGAGACCTCGCCAGTGCCCAGTACAGGAGATATTCCAGCTCCAAACAGTGCTGTCACCCTCTCACACCAGGAGTCACAACACCTATGTACCACTACTCCCTCCCCTTCACTCATACTCTAATGATGGGGGTTTGGACTCGATGATCTCCTGAGGTCATGAGGAAAGGTCTCCTTTCCCAGCAGGATCCAGTGTGTGAAACTGCTCCAGGCTGGGCAGACAGCAACCAGACAGTGCCTTGAACAAACACAGCCCAGCGTGCCCTCTCCCACCAGCCCACAGACACTTGTTTAACCAGCTCCATCTCTGGGAAGGCACCCACCTAAGCCAAGCTGTGCTGCCCATGATGGACAGGCAGACATTGTAGTCAGAACATTGTCACAGAGGCACAGAGCCAATCACAGAATCACAGTATCACAGACATAGTCACAGAGCCACAGAGCCACAGTCACAGAGCCTCAGAGTCACAGAATCACAGAGTCACAGGCACAGAGGCACAGAGGCAGCCACAGAATCACAGAGCCACAGAGCCACAGAGTCACAGAGCCACAGAGTCACAGTCACAGAGCCTCAGAGTCACAGAATCACAGAGTCACAGGCACAGAGGCACAGAGGCAGCCACAGAATCACAGAGTCACAGAGTCACAGAGTCACAGAGCCACAGAGTCACAGTCACAGAGCCTCAGAGTCACAGAATCACAGAGTCACAGGCACAGAGGCACAGAGCCAGTCACAGAATCACAGAGTCACAGAGCCACAGAGTCACAGAGCCACAGAGTCACAGTCACACAGAGTCACAGTCAGTCACAGAATCACAGTCACAGAGCCTCAGAGTCACAGAGTCACAGAATCACAGAGTCACAGGCACAGAGGCACAGAGCCAGTCACAGAATCACAGAGCCACAGAGCCACAGAGTCACAGTCACACAGAGTCAGTCACAGTCAGAGAGTCAGTCACAGTCAGAGAGCCACAGAGTCACAGTCACATAGAGTCACAGTCACACCAAGTCACAGTCACACAGAGTCACAGTCAGTCACAGAGCCACAGTCACATAGAGTCAGAGTCACAGAGCCACAGTCACAGAGCCTCAGAGTCACAGAGCCACAGTCACAGAGTCACAGAGCCAGTCACAGAATCACAGTCAGAGCCACAGGGCCACAGAGTCACAGTCACAGAGTCACAGTCACAGAGCCACAGAGTCAGTCACAGAATCACAGTCAGAGTCACAGAGTCAACCAGGTTGGAAGAGACCTCCAAAATCACCAAGTCAAACTGATCACCCAACCCCAACTGATCAACCAGACCATGGCACCGAGTGCCTCATCCGCTCTCTTCTTAAACACCTCCGGGGATGTCAACCCCACCACCTCCCTGGGCAGCCCATTTCAACAAGCAACATCTCTGTGTGGAAAGAGCTTCTCTGCTGCACCTGTGGCCTCCATCCTGCTCCTTCTCCAGCCCTCATCCTGCCAGCCATGGTTTGTTTTCCAAGGGCTGACGGCGCCTCGACTTAAAAGCAGCAGAATTATTTCCGTTACCTAAATCAAGCAATTCCTAGAATGGATGACTCAGAAGCCTCTCTCTCTCTCTCTCCCCACCACCCCAGCCATAAATCAGAGCAGAAACAAGATACCTCATGGGCAAATCGCTTTGCTCTTTGGGTTTGGCACCTACACTCTTCTCTCCTCACAGAGAATGAGAGGGGAAGAGCTGCTCTCTTCGCCGGCGCTTCATCGGAGAGCGGAGCCTTCAGCTCCCCGGGATGCCACAGGTCAGGACTTTGCCTGTGTTATCACTGGAAGGGCTGGACCAAGATAAGCAAAGAGCAGGATGGTTATTAAAATAAAATAAATAATAAATGTATAAGAACAGCCCTAGAGGTTGTTTTACTGGGACTGAGCAGCCCACAGGAGGAATTTGCCTCAAAGGAGGTATGCGCAGCATGTGCCAGCAGGCAAAGAGGTGGCAAAGCAACTCCTTCCCCTCACCCCTTACCCTCCCTGGGCCCCAGGACACATCTCTGCGAGTGGAGAGGGTGATGGCCTCTCAGAAGAGGATGCTGGGATCTCACAAAAGCGCTTGCACTTGTGTCTCTTGGAGATTAACCTCCCGCCGCCCAGCCGCAGCTCTCGCCCGGTTCGGTCTGGGGGCCGGGGCTGCATCGCTCGGCAGATCTGCCTGCTCAGCTTGGGAAAACAACACAAGCAGGCTTTATGGAGAGGGGAAAAAAAACACATCCTGCTTTGGTCTGCAGAAACCACGCTGTAAAAGGCTTCCACTCCTACCCCCCGACCCAGCCTGACCCACGCACCCAGCCGGCCTGTCCCCATAAGGGGCAAGGTGAGCCCTTCAAACCAAGGGGCCCTTGAGCTTCAACCTCTTCCCTGGGATGACTCTTGAAGAGCAGGGCCAGAAAAAGTCTCCCACACCTGCAGAGAGATGCTGGAGACTAGGAACCTGACACTAAACAAATTCACATGGCAAAGCTCCCCTCTTCTGCTCTGGAAACAGAAAGTCTCAGCTGCTTTAATAGATTAGAATCATTGAATCGTAGAACGGTTTGGGTTGGAAGGGACCTCCAAGATCTAGTTCTGTCTAGTTCCAATCCCCCTGCCATGGGCAGGGACACCTCCCACCAGCCCAGCTTGCTCAAGGCTACACCCAACCTGGCCTTGAACAGCTCCAGCGAGGGGGCAGCCATGAACTCCTCGGGCAACTTCATCAAGTCCAGCCATTAACCCAGCACTGCCAGGAGACCATGAACCCTGTCCCTCAGCACCAAAGCCACACAGCTTTGAAACCCCTCCAGGAATGGGGACTCCAACACTGCCTTGGTAGCCTGGGCCAGGCCTTGACAACCCTTCTGGGGAAGAAACTGTTCCTCATGTCCAACCTCAACCTCCCCTAGAGCAATTTGAGGCCGTTTCCTCTCGCTTATTCCTTGGGAGAAGAGACCGACCCCCACCTGTCTCTCACCTCCTTTCAGAGAGTTGTAGAGCCAGAAAGATGCAGATGACACCAAGTTAGGAGTAGATGTTAGTCAGTTAGAGGGCAGAAGGGCTCTACAGAGGGACCTTGACAGACTGGACAGATGGGTAGAGGCCAACAGGATGGCATTCAACAAGTCCAAGTGCCAGGGGCTGCACTTTGGCCACAGCAACCCCATGCAGAGCTACAGGCTGGGGTCAGAGTGGCTGAGAGCTGCCAAACAGAGAGGGACCTGGGGGTGCTGATTGACAGCTGCCTGAACATGAGCCAGCAGTGTGCCCAGGTGGCCAAGAGGGCCAAGGGCATCCTGGCCTGCATTAGGAAGAGTGTGGCCAGCAGGAGCAGGGAAGTCATTGTGCCCTGTGCTCAGCACTGCTTAGGCCACACCTTGAGTCCTGTGTCCAGTTCTGGGCTCCTCAATTTGGGAAAGAGGTTGAGCTGCTGGAAGGTGTCCAGAGAAGGGCAAGAAAGGTGGGAAGAGGCCTTGAACACAGCCCTGTGAGGAGAGGCTGAGGGAGCTGGGGTTGCTTAGCCTGGAGAAGAGGAGGCTCAGGGGTGACCTCATTGCTCTCTACAACTACCTGAAAGGTGGTTGTAGCCGGGATGGGGTTGGTCTCTTCTCCCAGGCAAGCAGCACCAGAACAAGAGGACACAGTCTCAAGCTGTGCCAGGGGAGGTTTAGGCAGGAGGTGAGGAGAAAGTTCTTCACTGAGCGAGTCACTGGTCATTGGGATGTGCTGCCCAGGGAGGTGGTGGAGTCCCCATCCCTGGAGGTGTTCCAGAGGGGATTGGATGTGGCACTTGGTGCCATGGTCTAGTCATGAGGTCTGTGGTGACAGCTTGGACTTGAAGATCTTTGAGGTCTCTTCCAACCTTAGAGATACTGTGATACTGTGATACTATGAAAGTCTCCCCTCAGCCTCCTTTTCTCCAGGCTAAACAACCCCAGAAATTCTTTCCAGCCCCATGATTTTGGGAGGCCGTGGTGGATGGAATGCCAGCCGATGGCAAAGCTGAAAGCCAGTGGGCAGGGACAGAAAAGCAGCGCCGGTGCCATCCTCAAAAACAACAGAGGCTATTTTCCAGGGAATTAAGCCCCAGAAACACTGTAAGTCCTGGTGCTATAACAGCCTGAGCAAAACCAAGATGCACTCCCAGTGACTTTTAGCCGTCCCGATAATAGCTGTGGAACAAAAAGGCTTCGCTGGGGCAGGGCTGAAGCCTGCTCTCAGGATAATAACCTGCTCCTCTAATGAGATTAGGTGGATTAGCTGCATTCTGAGGCAGCGTCGATGAACTGGACAGCTATTCCAGGCAGTTCTTTTGCAGTGCTGCACGAAATAATACCAGAAAGACATCAAACCAGGCAGCTATTTTTAGCAGGCATTCCTCTACACAACCCTAGGTGGAGAGACGTCGCGAGGCAGCAGAGGTGTGCTAATGCAGGAGGGAGCCGGGAGGAGGCTCGTCGCGGAGGAAAAACAGGCTCGTCCCTGGCTGCTCTTGGCGGAGCTGCACAAGAAATTAATTCAGCTGGACCTGAGCTTGCATTCCTCCAATGCTGTGTTGTGAAACAGCCTCAAATGTTGGAGGGAAGGAGCAACATGGGAAGCGCTCGGCTGAGAAAGCAAAGCGTGAGGGCCAGGATGAGCACATCAGGGGTTGTGATTGGTGGCATCAAGGCTCCTACACCCTCCCACCCCACAGGCATACAGAGGTGACAGACACCGAGTGCACTCCCTGCTTGCAGGCAGTGAAAGTGTCTGAGAAGTCCTCAAGCCATGTCTAAAATGAAATGATGCCGAACAGAGAAGCTCTCTGTTCTGGGGCTTCAGAAACTTGATCAACCCCAAGGCATCCTTCCCCATCCTTGAGGCATCCTTCCCCATCCCCAAGGCATCCCTCCCCATCATCATGGCATCCTTCCCCATCCCCCAGGCATCCTTCCCCATCATCATGGTATCCTTCCCCATCCCCAAGGCATCCTTCCCCATCATCATGGTATCCTTCCCCATCATCATGGCATCCTTCCCCATCCCCGAGGCATCCTTCCCCATGCCTAGGGCATCCTTCCTCATCACCCAGGCATCCTTCCCCATCATCATGGCATCCTTCCCCATCCCCCAGGCATCCTTCCCCATCCCTCAGGCATCCTTCCCCATCCCCCAGGCATCCTTCCCCATCACCCAGGCATCCTTCCCCATCACCCAGACACCCTTCCCCATCATCATGGCATCCTTCCCCATGCCCAAGGCATCCTTCCCCATCACCCAGGCATCCTTCCCCATCCCTCAGGCATCCTTCCCTATCACCCAGGCATCCTTCCCCATCACCCAGGCATCCTTCCCCAGCAGGATGTGGCAGCTACATCCCCTGCAGAGTGCAGAGGGAGCAGTTAGAGGAGGTCACAGAATCCCAGGATGGTTTGGCTGTGAAGAGACCTTCAGTGCTCATCCATTCCAACCCCCTGCATTCAGCAGGGACATCTGCAATTAGAGCAAGCTGCTCACAGCCCCAAACTACCTGACCTCGAGGTGTGGCCCAGAGGTCATGCCCAGTCACTCCACCCTTGCTCAACATTCATGATCTGACTCTCACTGTCTCCCAACCATCCTCAGGATTTAAGGATTTCTCTTTCTTCCATTCCTTTTCATCCCTGGAGCTTCCTCCTACAAAACACCCAGCCACTGCAGAACAGCCTGGATGCTGCCCTGTCAAAAGTCCTTCACTCTTCTCTTTCAGGATGGATTCAAGCCTTGGGGACTGAAGCCCACACATTTTGCTCCCCATGTTCCATCCTCAGCCTTATCTCTGCACCTTCTCTCTCTCACTGTGACTCAGCCAGGGCCTGTGAATAAACCCCAATTAGAGATGAAACATCAGAGCAGCACAGCAAATGGATGGCCCCTACCGCAGGCAGCTCACAGCCTGGGATCTTTAGCTCCCACCCTGGTGAAGTGACAAAAATAACCCATTAAAAAGTCACTTTAATTGCCTTGCCAGTGGTTTGAACAAACTCCAGCTAATGCTTGAGGTTAAAAAGGAATGAAGCCTTAAATAGCAAATTCTCCTCCATTCCTCCCACTTTTGCCCTTAAATTTTAATGGGGTAATGGTGGTGGGGGACACACAGACCCAGCTGGCTCTCCAGCTCTTGTACCCAGCTCTTGTGCAGCAAGGGCCAGGTTCACTTCTGCTGGGTTTGCTCTGCTGTGGGCTCCCACTGCAGTCTGATTTGGACCACATCACCCAGATGTAATTCAGACACTTTAGGAAGTGAAGTCCCCCAAAGCCCTGGGAAGATCTGCTCCATCCCACATGGGGCTCAGAGATTTTGCCCAGGACTTGGTGTCCAAGTTGACTGCTGCTTAGGAGGAAGGGTGTTCCAGCATCAGGTTATGGTTGAAAAGGAGATGCAAAAAGGAGGTGAACATGGGTAGCAGAGTCCAAAGAAAAAGGAGCAGAGAGTGTTGCCTGCATGCTACATGGATGAGGCACTTGGTGCCATGGTTTAGTTGATCAGATGGTGTTGGGTGACAGGTTGGACTTGGTGATCTCAAAGGTCTTTTCCAACCTGGTTAATTCTATCTATGCTATTCTATCTTATTCTATCCTATTCTATCCTATCCTGTCCTATTCTATTCCATTCCACATGAGGATTAACTGAATCAAGCACGATCCTGCTCCCTCCCCATCAAGAGCTGGGTGAAGGGAGTGAGGCAGCAGCTCCACAGCTGAACTGGAGGCTGCTGAAGGTTTGATATGCTGAAAGTTTGGGCTGGTTTGCTCTGTTTTCAGGTCTGATGATTTTAACATAGGGTCAGAGCATCATCCTGTTGAGAGCAATGCCATTCAGGTCCTCTGCACCAGCGTGGGCTCTAGACCAGCTAGGGCAATGAAGCTGGGGAAGGGAAGCACAAGTCTAGTGAGGAGCAGCTGAGGGTCCTGGGGCTGTTCAGCCTGGAGAAAAGGAGGCTGAAGGGAGACCTTCTGGCTCTCTACAGCTCCCTGAAAGAAGGCTGGAGCCAGGTGGGGGTTGGGCTCTTCTGGCAAGGAACAAGAGACAGGACAAAAGGAAACAGCCTCAGTGTGCACCAGGGGAGCTGTGGGTTGGACATGAGGAACGATTTCTTCTCTGAAAGGGTTGTCAAGGCCTAAACCAGACTGCCCAGGACAGTGAGTCCCCATCCCTGGAGCGTTCTCAGAGCTGTGTAGCTGTGGTGCTGAGGGCCATGGTTTAAGTGGTGACCTGGCAGTGCTGGGTTAATGGCTGGACTCAATGATCTTCCAACCCAAACGATCCTGTGACCACCACTGCCCATCACTTAGCCAAACATTGCCCTGAAACGGCCCTTCTGCTCTGCACAGGGCCATCAAAGAGCAATAAGGATGGAGCAGTTTCACAGCCTTCACCCATTCCTTGACTTCTGCCCTCAGTGGGGGGCAAGACACCCATTTAGCAAAAGGAACCATGCCAAGGAAACCTGGCTGAGAGGTTTGGGCTGCAAGAGTCGAGTCTCAGAGCCTGACTTTCTTCCCCCCACCTCTTTCAATACCTATTGATCAAAAAGAAAAAGAAGCCCCCCAAAACAAAGCAAGTAAAGAAACAAAAGCCCACCACTTGTGTTTCCAGAGCATGTTGCAGACTCTTCAGTACTTTTCTGGGATAAAGGGAAGCTAACAAACACATTACAGCAATAAAGATTACATTTTTCTCCCCCCATCTCTGAGTAGTAGCAGGCACATGAGATTTATTCAGATAAAAGAGGCCAGCCTAGGACAGGAGCTTATACTGCAGGATGGAAACCTAAATCACAGGGGGAGAGAGGGGGGGAGGGGTGATCTGGAGGCTCCATGGACATCTCACAACCCCAGTGCTAAAAGCAGCATTCCTGCATCATTCCCAGGGTCTGTAGGATTGTCTGTCCTCAGAATCATGGAATGGGTTGGGTTGGGAGGGAGCTTAAAGATCATCAAGTTCCAGCCTCGTGGCAGTGGTGGAATTGTCCTGAGAATAATAGAATGGTTTGGGTTGGGAAGCACCTTAAAAATCAGCAATAACTGCACACCTGAAGGGTGGCCAAGGGCTCAGGTCCAGCCAACATGGATTTAGGAAGGGCAGATCCTGCCTCTCCAACCTGATCTCCTTCTATGATCAGGTGACTGCCTGGTGGATGTGGGGCAGGCTGTGGATGGGATCTGTCTGGACTGCAGCAAGGCCTTTGACACCATCCCCCACAGCAAACTCCTGGCCAAGCTGTCAGCCCCTGGCTTGGACTACAGCACTCTGAGCTGGGTTAGGAACTGGCTGGAGGCTGAGCCCAGAGAGTGGTGGTGAATGGTGCCACAGCCAGCTGGCAGCCAGGCACCAGTGGTGTGCCCCAGGGATCAGTGCTGGGCCCCATCCTCTTTAACATCTTCATTGATGATCTGGATGAGGGCATTGAGTCCATCAGCAGTAAATCTGTAGATGACAGCAAGCTGGGAGCAGAGGTTGGTCAGTTAGAGGGCAGAAGGGCTCTGCAGAGGGACCTCGACTGGCTGGACAGATGGGTAGAGTCCAATGGGATGGCATTCAACAAGTCCAAGTGCCAGGGGCTGCACTTTGGCCACACCAACCCCAGGCAGAGCTACAGGCTGGGGTCAGAGTGGCTGAGAGCTCCCAAACAGAGAGGGACCTGGGGGTGCTGATTGACAGCTGCCTAAACATGAGCCAGCAGTGTGCCCAGGGGGCCAAGAGGGCCAATGGCATCCTGGCCTGCATCAGGAGCAGTGTGGCCAGCAGGAACAGGGAAGTCATTGTGCCCCTGGGCTCTGCATTGGTTAGGCCACACCTTGAGTCCTGTGTCCAGTTCTGGGCTCCTCAGTTTGGGAAAGAGGTTGAGCTGCTGGAAGGTGTCCAGAGAAGGGCAAGAAAGCTGGGGAGGGGTCTGGAGCACAGCCCTGTGAGGAGAGGCTGAGGGAGCCTGGAGAAGAGGAGGCTCAGGGGTGACCTCATTGCCCTCTACAACTCCCTGAAGGGAGGCTGTAGCCAGGTGGGGGTTGGGCTCTTCTCCCAGGCTACCAGCACCAGAACAAGAGGACACAGTCTTAAGCTGTGCCAGGAGAGGTTTAGGCTGGAGGTGAGGAGAAAGTTCTTCACTGAGAGAGTTGTTGGCCATTGGAATGTGCTGCCCAGGGAGGTGGTGGAGTCCCCATCCCTGGAGGTGTTCCAGAAGGGATTGGATGTGGCACTTGGTGCCATGGTCTAGTCATGAGGTCTGTGGTGCCAGCTTGGACTTGATGATCCTTGAGGTCTCTTCCAACCTTGGTGATACTGTGAGACTGTGATCATCAAGTTCCAGCCTCATGGCAGTGGTGGAATTGTCCTTAGAACCATAGAATGGTTTGGGTTGGGAGGGACCTTAAAGATAACAAGTTCCAACATCATGGCAGTGGTGGAATTATCCTCAGAATCACAGAATGAGTTGGGAGGCACCTTAAAGGTCATCAAGTTCCAGCCTTGTGGCAGTGGTGGAAGTGTCCTCAGAATCATAGAATGGGTTGGGTTGGGAGGGACCTTAAAGATCATCAAGTTCCAACCTCATGGCAGTGGTGGAATTGTCCTCAGAACCATAGAATGGTTTGGGTTGGGAGGGACCTTAAAGATAACAAGTTCCAACATCATGGCAGTGGAGAAATTGTGCTCAGCATCATAGAATGGGTTGAGTTGGGAGGGATCTTAAAGATCATCAATTTCCAACCTCATGGCAGTGGTGGAATTGTCCTCAGAGTCATAAAATGGTTTGGGTTGGGAGGGATCTTAAAGATCATCAAGTTCCAACCTCATGGCAGTGGTGGAAGTGTCCTCAGAGTCATAGAATGGGTTGGGTTGGGAGGGACCTTAAAGGTCATCAGGTTCCAACCTCATGGCAGTGGTGGAAGTGTCCTCAGAATCACAGAATGCTTTGGGTTGGGAGGGACCTTAAAGATCATCAAGTTCCAGCCCAATGATGGTGGCGAAATTGTCCTCAGAATCACAGAGTGGGTTGGGAGGGAGCTTAAAGATAACCAAGTTCCAGCCTCATGGCAGTGGTGGAATTGTCCTCAGAGTCATAGAATGATTTGGGTTGGGAGGTACCTTAAATACCATCAAGTTCCAGCCTCATGGCCCTGGTGACATTAAATGGGAGAGAGGAGAGGGTCAGAGGGACAGATGATCCTTAAGGTCCCTCCCAACCTAGCATTCTGCCCTATTATCCTATTCTCTACTAACCCATGGCTTGGACAGCAGCACTCTGAGCTGGGTTAGGAACTGGCTGGATGGCCGAACCCAGAGAGTGGTGGTGAATGGTGCCACAGCCAGCTGGCGGCCAGTCAGTAGTGGTGTGCCCCAGGGATCAGTGCTGGGCTCCATCCTCTTTAACATCTTTATTGATGATCTGGATGAGGGCATTGAGTCTATCAGCAGTAAATTTGCTGATGACACCAAGCTGGGGACAGGAGTTGATCTGCTGGAGGGTAGAGAGGCTTTGCAGAGAGACCTCGACAGGCTGGACAGATGGGCAGAGTCCAACGGCATGAGATTTAATGCATCCAAGTGCCAGGTGCTGCACATTGGCCACAACAACCCCAGGCAGTGCTACAGGCTGGGGTCAGAGTGGCTGAGAGCAGCCAGGCAGAGAGGGACCTGGGGGTGCTGGGTGATGGTAAGATGAACATGAGCCAGCAGTGTGCCCAGGCAGCCAGGAGGGCCAATGGCATCCTGGCCTGCATTAGGAAGTGTGGCCAGCAGGAGCAGGGAGGTCATTCTGCCCCTGGACACTGCACTGCTTAGGCCACACCTTGAGTCCTGTGTCCAGTTCTGGGCTCCTCAGTTTAGGAAGGAGGTTGACTTGCTGGAACGAGTCCAGAGAAGGTCAACGAAGTTAGTGAGGGGCTTGGAGCACAGCCCTGTGAGGAGAGACTGAGGGAGCTGGGGCTGCTTAGCCTGGAGAGGAGGAGACTCAGGGGTGACCTTATTGCTCTCTACAACTACCTGAAGGGGGGTTGTAAACAGGCAGAGGTTGGTCTCTTCTCCCAGGCAGCCAGCACCAGAACAAGAGGACACAGTCTCAGGCTGCGCCAGGGGAAGTTCAGGCTGGAGGTCAGGAGGAAGTTTTACACAGAGAGAGTGATTGCCCATTGGAATGGGCTGCCTGGGGAGGTGGTTGAGTCGCTGTCACCGGAGGTGTTCAGGAGGAGACTTGACGGGGTGCTTGGTGCCATGGGTTAGTTGATTAGGTGGTGTTGGGTGGTAGGTTGGACACGATGATCTTGAAGGTCTCTTTCAACCTGGTTTATTCTATGCTATTCTATTCATGCTCCTCAGTAGGGAGGAAGGAGTTTTCCATGATGGTTTTGCCCCCTAGCTGTTCAGCTGCTGCGTGAATCCTGTGACTGCTCCTGCTGAAACACACATTTTTCATGCACTGAAAGGACACTCTGAGGATTATAATGGGGGTTTTCCTTCAAACCTCTTTCCTTTTTTTTTCCCCCCTATTTTTCCAGAACACTCTGCCCATTTTGCTGTGCTTGAGGAGCAGACAGCAATTAGCTCTCCAGCTCATAGAATACTCTCCATTCTCCTCCTCAGACTCATCTTTCTAACAGATGAGATCGTGGCATTTCTGATGACTCCAAGAGACAAGACCTTTCCTGAATGCAGAATTGCCTCCATGCTCTCCAAACACACAGTATAAGGGCTTCAAGCTGCACCAGGGGAGGGTAAGGTTGGACACTAGGAAGAATTTATGTCCTGAAAAGAGTGGTGGGGGGCACTGGAACAGGCCGCCTGGGGAGGTGGTGGGGTCACCACCCCTGGAGGTGTTCAACAACCATGTGGACATGGCACCTGGGGATGTGGTCTAGTGGTCATGCAGCACTACAGGCTGGGGGTCAGAGTGGCTAAGAGCAGCCAGGCAGAGAGGGGCCTGGGGGTGCTGGTTGATGGTAGGCTGAACATGAGCCTGCAGTGTGCCCAGGCAGCCAGGAGGGCCAATGGCATCCTGGCCTGCATCAGGAACAGTGTGGCCAGCAGGAGCAGGGAGGTCATTCTGCCCCTGGACACTGCACTGGTTAGGCCACACCTTGAGTCCTGTGTCCAGTTCTGGACTCCTCAGGTTAGGAAGGAGGTTGAGCTGCTGGAAGGTGTCCAGAGAAGGGCAAGAAAGCTGGGGAGGGGTCTGGAGCACAGCCCTGTGAGGAGAGGCTGAGGGAGCTGGGGTTGCTTAGCCTGGAGAAGAGGAGGCTCAGGGGAGACCTTCTTGCTCTCTCCAACTCCCTGCAGGGAGGTTGTAGCCAGTTGGGGGTTGGGCTCTTCTCCCAGGCAAGCAGCACCAGAACAAGAGGACACAGCCTTAAGCTGTGCCAGGGGAGGCTTAGGCTGGAGGTGAGGAAGAAGTTCTTCATAGACAGAGAGCTTGGCCATTGGGATGTGCTGCCCAGGGAGGTGGTGGAGTCCCCATCCCTGGAGGTGTTTAGGAAGAGCCTGGATGAGGCCCTTGGCGCCATGGTTGAGTTGATCAGATGGTGTTGGCTGAGAGGTTGGACTTGGTGATCTCTGAGGTCTTTTCCAACCTGCTTAATTCTGATTTCAGTGCTGAGGAGGGACACAGATGGCACAGACATCTGTCATGCCCAAAGTCAAGCAGGTACTTTGGGAGCAGGTGAGGCCACCTCCTCACTCTCAGAATTGTCTTTTTTAAACAAGCAGAATGAGTCCCTGCCTGAAAACAAGAGTGGGTGAAGCCAGACCATGAGGCAAGTTGAAAGGTCAGCAATATCTGATAACGTCCAGCCAACACCAGGCCCATCAAGATGCCATCTCAGATTTCCCTGCCCCTTAGTCAAACAAGAAAGGAGATGACTTCACCCTTTACAAGGACACTGAGGTGCTGGAGCAGGTCCAGAGAAGGGCAGCAAAGCTGGGGAAGAGTCTAAAGCACAAGACTGGTGAGGAGCAGCTGAGGGATCTGAGGTTGTTCAGAGTGGAGCAAAGGAGGCTGAGGGAAGACCTTCTGGCTCTGAAACAAGGTTGGAGCCAGGTGGGGTTTGGTCTCCCAAGAACACCCAAAAGGAAACAACCTCAAGTGGCACCAGGGGAGGTTTAGCATAGCCATTAGTAGAAATGTCTTCCCTGAAAGGGTTGCCAAAGCCTGGCCCAGGCTGCCCAGAGCTGTGGTGGAGTCCCCTGTGGTGCTGAGGGCCATGGTCTAGTGGTGCCCTGGCAGTGCTGGGTTAAGGGTTGGACTTCATCATCTTCAAGATCTCTTCCAACCACAATGACATAATGATCCTCAACCTCTGTGACAACACAGGTGCACTGTGATCCCATCACAGACAGCAGTTACACCTTGAGCTTTATCTTACTAAAGGTCATAGAAAAGACCTCAAGATCACCAAGCCCAGCCATAACCTAACACCTCCCTGTACAGAACTCTGTGTGCCTGTGCCTAAGCACCTCACACAAAGGTCTTTGAAACACCTCTGGGGGTGGTGACTCCAGCAGCAACCTGGACAGCCTGTTCCAGTGCCCCATGACCCCTTCAGTGAAGAGATATTCCCTGATATCCAACCCAAACCTCCCCTGGCACAACTTGAGGCCATCTCCACTTGTCCTACCTCTTGTTCCTTGGGAGAAGAGGCCAACCCCCACCTGCCTCCCACTTCCTCTCAGGGAGCTGCAGAGAGCCAGAAGTCTCCCCTCAGCTTCCTTTTCTCCAGCCTAAACACCTCAGCTGCTCCCCACAGGGCTTGTGCTCAAGATCCCTCAGCAGCCTCATTGCTCTTTGCTGGCCATGCTCCAGCACCTCACTGTCCTCCCTTACCCACCTCTTGTAGCAGAAAACTCAGAACTGTCCTCAGGTGTAAAGAAAACACAGTGGGGAGGAACAAGAGGAACGTGCAATGCAAGATGTCAGCTTGGCACCAGAAATGATCTCCCTGAAGTTCAGCTGGACACACGTCAGCTGCCACTGCCAGCACAGCTGTATGCACATCTGGCCCCAGACCTGCAGCATCCCCTTCAACCCAGCAGCAGCCCCAGGAGCAACCACAGCTGCCCCATTCCACCCTGCAAGCATTTATTTCTGCTTTCTTTGAGGCTTCCCTTTTGGGCTCTCCCATACAGCTCCCTCCCTGCTGCCTCCTCGGCCACCCATCCCCAGCTTTCCAGCAAGATGAGGACCCTCAGCTGGCTTCAGAGCAATGGCAGCAGTCTGCTCTGCCCTTGCTGCCTTATTCAAACCACCTCATCCTGGGGTGCAGTCAGAAGAGTGTGGCCAGCAGGTCTGCTCTACCCTGGTGAGACCACATCTGGACTGTGTCCAGTTTGGGACCCACCCAGCTCAAGAGGGAAGGGAAACTACTGAAGAGACTCCAGTGGAGGCTATGAGGATGATGAAGGACCTGGAGCATCAATGTGAGGAGTGAAAGGCTGAGAGCCCTGGGGGCTGCTGAGCCTGGAGAAGACCAAGAGGAGAGGTGGGTGTCAGGCAGAGGCCAGGCTCTTTCCACTGGTGTCCTGTGACAGCACATGGGGCACAAACTGGAACCCAGGAGGTTCCACCTCAACATGAGGAAAATCTTTGGTGTGAGGATGCTGGAAGGCCTGGAGCAGGCTGCCCAGAGAGGTTGTAGAGTCTCCTTGTGTGGAGACTTTCAGGACCCATCTGGATGTGTTGCTGTGTGACCTGCCCTGGGTGACCCTGCTCAGGCAGGGGGCTTGGGCTGGATGATGTCCCTCCCCAACCCCTACCACTCTATGATTCTATTAATTCCTTAACTCTTTCTGGTTTATGGCATCTCTGAGCACACTCAGGCTGGGAGCTATGTGGAAGGAAAACTCCAGCTGGACTCCAGGCTGTGAGGAAAGGATGTCTGAAGGAAAAAAAGAAGGGAAAAAAAAAAAAAAAGCCCCAACAGAATTCCCAGAGCAAAGAATTGTAATTCTTGAAAGAAATTATCAAATTCATTACTTGCAGAGCAAAACCAGTCCCAATGATTCAAGCTGCCATCCTGACAAAGGCAAAGAAACAACTTCCTTTCCCCCCACACCCCCTCCTTGTCCTCCTTGATCTCATTTTAATTGGAACTGGTCCCAGCTGAATCAGATCCCAAGCAGCCTGGCACCTACCCTCTGTCCTTGAAGTCATTTTAAGCTGGGACCTATTTCCACATTCCCATTTCCAGCCCTGCCTCCTGACAGCAGGCCAGGGTTCAATTTACCTTCACCCAAAGGCACTTTCCCATAGGTCAGAACTTTCCATGCTTCACAGGACAGGGGGCAGGGGGAGCTAATGGAGCAACACAGCTCCCAAGAGGGGCCAGGTACACCCACAGCATCACAGTATCACCAAGGTTGGAAGAGACCTCGAGGATCATCAAGTCCAACCTGGCACCACAGACCTCATGACTAGACCATGGCACCAAGTGCCACATCCAATCCCCTCTGGAACACCTCCAGGGATGGGGACTCCACCACCTCCCTGGGCAGCACATCCCAATGGCCAACAACTCTCTCTGGGAAGAACTTTCTCCTCACCTCCAGCCTAAACCTGCCCTGGCACAGCTTGAGACTGTGTCCTCTTGTTCTGGTGCTGCTTGCCTGGGAGAAGAGACCAACCCCCACCTGGCTACAACCTCCCTGCAGGGAGTTGCAGAGAGCAAGAAGGTCTCTCCTGAGCCTCCTCCTCTCCAGGCTAAACAACCCCAGCTCCCTCAGCCTCTCCTCACAGGGCTGTGCTCCAGACCCCTCCCCAGCTTTCTTGCCCTTCTCTGGACACCTTCAAGTCTCTCAATTTCCTTCTTAAACTGAGGGGCCCAGAACTGGACACAGGACTCAAGGTGTGGCCTAAGCAGTGCAGTGTCCAGGGGCAGAATGACCTCCCTGCTCCTGCTGGCCACACTCTTCCTGATGCAGGCCAGGATGCCATTGGCCCTCCTGGCTGCCTGGGCACACTGCAGGCTCATGTTCAGCCTACCATCCACCAGCACCCCCAGGTCCCTCTCTGCCTGGCAGCTCTCAGCCACTCTGACCCCAGCCTGTAGCACTGCCTGGGGTTGCTGTGGCCAAAGTGCAGCACTTGGGTGTGTTCAATGCCATCCTGTTGGCCTCTGCCCATCTGTCCAGCCTGTCGAGGTCTCTCTGCAGAGCCCTTCAGGCCTGGGATAAGATTCCACCTTCATGGCAAATGTGACCCAGCCTGAGTTTTCTGCCACATCCTCTCCTCCATAAAGTAGGAGCAGGCAATTTGGGGCTGAGGACATGCCAAGCTCCTTCCAGATGGACCAGCAGCATCACAGCCACAAAGGGAAGCAGCTCCTTCCAGAAAAGCTCATGGCTCCCTAGCTGGCACACAGTTACAGAATTGTTTTGGCTGGAAGTGAGTTTTAAGATGATAGATGCCAACTGTTAGCCCAGCACTGCCAGGTCACCACCAAACCCTGTCCCTCAGCACCACAGCTACTCAGCTTGGAAACCCCTTCAGGGATGGGGACTCCAACACTGCCCTGGGCAGCCTGGGACAGGCCTGGACAACCCTTTGGGGGAAGAAATTGTTCCTACGTCCAACCTAAACCTTCCCAGGGACAACCTGAGGTTATTTCCTCTTGTTCTATCCCTTGTTCCTCGGGAGAAGAGACCACTTCTTTCCAGCCTCCTCTCAGGGAGCTGCAGAGAACCAGGTCTCCCCTCAGCTTCCTCTTCTCCAGCCTCAACACCCCCAGCTCCCTCAGCTGCTCCTCCCCAGCCCTGCTCTCCAGACCCTTCCCCACCTTGCTTGCCCTTCCCTGGCCCTGCTCCAGCTCCTCAAGGTCCTTCTTGCAGTGAGGAGCCCAGAGCTGAACCCAGCACTCAAGCTGTGCCCTCCCCAGTGCCCAGCCCAGGGGCACAATCCCTGCCCTGCTCCTGCTGCCCACACCATTGCTGCTCCAGCCCAGGCTGCTGGTGACCTTCCTGCCCACCTGGGCACCCCCTGGGCTCATCTCCAGCTGCTGGCACCCAGCACCCCCAGGGCCTTCACTGCTGGGGCAGTTTCCAGCCACCCTGTCCCAAGCCTGGAGCATTGTAGAAGGTTGTTGTGACCCAAGGGCAGGACCCAGCACTTGGCCTTCATTCCCCCTCCTGCACTGCATTTACTCATAGGAACAAGTTTCTCTTGGGGTCTGGAGACTATCTGCAGAGCTTCCTTTAGGAAGGGATTTTGGGTGGAGGGTTTAAGAAGCCTCCAGGGGGAAGCAGCCTTCACACTGGGATTAGGTCAGGCTTTTAATCTTAGTTTACATAACTAATTGTTGCAAGTTTATCAGTTGCTGCATAATTAGTGCTGTAATGCTGTTGTAACACCAGGTGTAGCCAAGAACTGACTTGTGCAAACAATCCAAGCAGCTGGGACAGATGGACACCAAGCCACACTAGCCCAGGGGGTTGTTTGCTCTTCCCTGAGTCTGGATGGATCCTAACATGGAGCTGAAGCACATCTGAGCCACTTCCCTGTGGACTCCTACAGCTTCCCATCATTCAGTCTGGGAGTAAGGGATCAGCACAGAGCTCCTGCTCCTGTGAGCATCCCCACCAGTGACAACAACTTCTCACAGCACCAAGGAAGCTCACAGCAACACTTCGAATCACAGAGCTGTCAGGGTTGGAAGGGACCTCAAGGCTCAGCCAGCCCCAACCCCCTGCCATGGGCAGGGACACCTCACACCACAGCAGGTTGCTCACAGCCACCTCCAGCCTGGCTGCAAACACCTCCAGGCATGAGGCTTCCACCACCTCCCTGGGCAACCTGTGCCAGGCTCTCACCACCCTCCTGGGGAACAACTTCTTCCTCACAGCCAATCTCAATCTCCCATAGAATAGAATAGAATAGAATAGAATAGAATAGACCTTCAATATCATCGTGTCCAACCTATCAACCAATCCAACACCACCTAAACAACTAACCCATGGCACCAAGCACCCCATCAAGTCTCCTCCTGAACACCTCCAGGGATGGGGACTCCACCACCTCCCCAGGCAGCCCATTCCAATGGGCAATCACTCTCTCTGTGTAGAACTTCCTCCTGACCTCCAGCCTAAACCTCCCCTGGCACAGCTTGAGACTGTGTCCTCTTGTTCTGGTGCTGGCTGCCTAGGAGAAGAGACCAACCCCCACCTGGCTACAACCTCCCTGCAGGGAGCTGTAGAGAGCAAGAAGGTCTCCCCTGAGCCTCCTCTTCTCCAGGCTAAGCAACCCCAGCTCCCTCAGCCTCTCCTCACAGGGCTGTGCTCCAGACCCCTCCCCAGCTTTCTTGCCCTTCTCTGGACACCTTCCAGCAGCTCAACCTCCTTCCTAACCTGAGGAGCCCAGAACTGGACACAGGACTCAAGCTGTGGCCTAACCAGTGCAGCATACAGCATACATTCTAGCTTTGCTCCATCCCCCCCAGTCCTATCCCTCCCTGACACCCTCAGAAGTCCCTCCCCAGCTCTCCAGTAGCCCCCTGCAGATCCTGCAAGGCCACAATTAGATCTCCTGGGAGCCTGCTCCTCTCCAGACTGCACAGCAGAAAGCTTCAGGAAGGTTTTCCCCCTCGAGTTTCCCTGCTCCTTCCCTTCCTCCCAGGAGCAGCCCGAGGCTGGGAGGCATGAGGCAGGGCTGCTGCAGCGGCGTGGGCTGGCCAGCTTCCTACAGAGATGACTGCGGTGTATAATATAGAAACTGAGCTGCTTGTTCCAGGCACAACCACGCTGGATGCTTTTTAAAGGCAGGCTTAGCTGCAGGAACAAGCAGCACTAATTCCCACTGCAGCCCCTGAGACAGGGGGAGGTCTGTTGTTGGTAGGGAGATTTGGGAGCTTTGTCCTGCTCCTGACCCCGGTCCTGGGCACACAGGAAGTGCCTGCAAGGTCACCCTGGCACCTTCCAGCGGGGCTGAAGTTGGCTGCTGTAAATCCTCACATGCAATTCCACCTGGAAAGCCCTCAAAGCAGATCACTGTTTAATCTTGCCCTGGCATGGATCACAGGACACAAGCCATGGCTACCCCCGGTGCCAAGCCTGGGCTGCACTGGCACAAAGGAGGACAGCATCTTATGGAATCCTTTCAGCTGCAAAAGACCTTCATGAGCATCAAGTAACAACCATTGACCAACTCTGCCAAGGCTGGTGCTAAATCACATCCCTCAGCACCACACCTCTGTGTCTTTAAACCCCTCACAGACTCCTAGAGTGCCAGGCTGGAAGGGACCTCAAGGATCACCTCATCCAACTTCTCAGTTTAAATGAGGTGCCCCAGCACCCCATGCCTCCAGGGATGGGGATTCAACCAGCTCCATGGGGAGCCTGTCCCAGTGTTTGAGAACCCTTCCAGTGAAGAAGTTTCTTCTAATGTCCAACCTAAACCTCCCCTGGTGCAACTGGAGGCCAATTCCTCTTGCCTTATTACTTGTTCTTTGGGAGAAGAGCCCAAACCCCACCTGGCTGCAGGCTCCTTTCAGGGAGCTGTAGAGAGCCAGAAGGTCTCCCCTCAGCCTCCTCTTCTATCCAGGACAAACAACCTCAGGTACTCCTCACACTTGTTCTCCAGAACCTTCACCAGCTTCATTGCCCTGGACCTAGTGCTCCAGTACCTCCAACAGGCACAAAAGTGAACCCATGATTCAAGATGTGGCCTCACCTGTGCTGAGTACAGAGGGACAACAACTTCCCTGCTCAGCTGGCCACACTACTGCTGATCCAAGCCAGGATGATGCTGGCTTCTTGACCACTGTTTGCCACATACATACACACCCCCAAAGAGGCAAATAAAAAGACCACATTGACAATAATCAATAATGAATAATCAATAGCAGAACCAAGGAACACACTGATGAGTCTTTCAGATGAAAAGTCACTGCTGGCCCTTGGAGTAGTTGACATTTCAGCCTCCCCTGACCATGGAGCAGCAGCAGATCTACGTGACAAGGATGGAGGAGCAAAACTGAGCTGTTGTGGCCTCTTCCATCAGAGCTTCTCTCTGCTTCTGTGCTAGTCACAGAAACTAGGAGCTCAGAAGCTAAAAGCAATCATTAATCCCCACTGAGAGAGGGACTCACTTGAAGCTTCTACCAAAAGATCCTAAAAATCCCCAGCCTGGGAAAGCAGCAAGAATTAAATCAGGCAGGAGGGAGGGGACAGCCTCTGCTCACTTGCTGCCTGTGACAGGACAAGGAGCAATGGATGTAAGCTGAGGCACAGGAGGTTCCAGCTCAAGAGGAGGAGGAACTTCTGCTCTGGGAGGCTCCCAGAGGCCTGGAGCAGGCTGCCCAGAGAGGTTGTGGAGCCTCCTTCTCTGGAGCCTTCCCAGCCCTGTCTGGATGTGTTCCTGTGGGACCTGTGCTGGGTGCTCTGCTCCCGCTCTGGCAGTGGGGGGTTGGACTGGATGATCTCCAGAGGTCCCTTCCAACCCCTGACATCCTCTGAGCCTGTGATCCTGTGGAAAAAAAACTCATTGTGGTAAAAAAAAAGGGAGATGTGGAAAATTCATCGGAATGTGAGCTCTCTAAGAGGCAAAGGGAGAGGGGAGAAAGGGAGGGGAAAAAGAAATGGCACTGAAAAGGGAAAATCCAGGGCTGGTGACTGATGAGGACCTCTGAAGGAATCCATTAAATCCAAGAGAATTAATTGTGAAGGAAGGCAGGTTTTGAGCATGCTGGGAACAGAGAATTAGATAAGCAGATCATTAGAATCAGTAAAACTGGAACTGAGTCCCCGTGCTGCAGACGAGAGAAAGCACCACAGAGGGGGAGAGAAACTCGGTCTGGAGATTGGCCATGTGTAAAGGCAAGGCCTTCCCAACAACACCCAGCACCACCTGCCTTGAAACCCCCTGCAGGACAGAGATCTCAGTCAGAGAATCAACAAGGATCAGTGCTGGGCCCCATCCTGTTCAATATCTCTATTGATGATCTGGATGAGGGCATTGAGTCCAGCATCAGTAAATCTGGAGATTGCAGCAAGCTGGGGGCAGGAGTTGATCTGCTGGAGGGTGGAGAGGCTCTGCAGAGGGACCTGGACAGGCTGGGCAGATGGGCAGAGGCCAAGGGCAGGAGATTGAACACATCCAAGTGCCAGGTGCTGCACATTGGCCACAGCAACCCCAGGCAGTGCTACAGGCTGGGGTCAGAGTGGCTGAGAGCAGCCAGGCAGAGAGGGACCTGGGGGTGCTGGTTGATGGTAGGCTGAACATGAGCCTGCAGTGTGCCCAGGGGGCCAAGAGGGCCAAGGGCATCCTGGCCTGCATCAGGAAGAGTGTGGCCAGCAGGAGCAGGGAGGTCATTCTGCCCCTGTGCACTGCACTGGTTAGGCCACACCTGGAGTCCTGTGGCCAGTTCTGGGCTCCTCAGGTTAGGAAGGAGGTTGAGCTGCTGGAAGGTGTCCAGAGAAGGGCAAGAAAGCTGGGGAGGGGTCTGGAGCACAGCCCTGTGAGGAGAGGCTGAGGGAGCTGGGGTTGCTTAGCCTGTAGAAGAGGAGGCTCAGGGGAGACCTTCTTGCTCTCTGCAACTCCCTGCAGGGAGGTTGTAGCCAGGTGGGGGTTGGGCTCTTCTCCCAGGCAAGCAGCACCAGAACAAGAGGACACAGTCTCAGGCTGTGCCAGGGGAGGTTTAGGCTGGAGGTGAGGAAGAAGTTCTTCCCAGACAGGGAGATTGGCCATTGGAATGTGCTGCCCAGGGAGGTGGTGGAGTCCCCATCCCTGGAGGTGTTTAGGAAGAGCCTGGATGAGGCATTTGGTGCCATGGTTTAGTTGATCAGATGGTGCTGGGTGATAGGTTGGGCTTGATGATCTCAAAGGTCTCTTCCAACCTGGCTGATTCTATTCTATTATATTCTAAGGTTGGAAAAGACCTCAGAGATCATCAAGTCCAACCTATCACCCAACACCTCATGACTAGCTAAACCATGGCTTCAAGTGCCTCATCCAATCCCCTTCTGGCCAAGCATCTGCCAAAATAAAGCATTTTAAAACCAGAGGGAAACTTGGTGTTGTTGCAGTGCCTTCCAACAAGAGAAAAGAAAGAGAACAGGACAAAAGGTGAAAGGCAGGAGCAGCTCAAACAGCAGGACAGAAACCTCAGGTAAATACACAAACTGGAGCCTGGAAATGCAATTCCAGTCAGCCAGCTGAGTTTCCTGGAATCAGATCTATTCAAACAAGTTCTCCTCTTCCCTCAGGCAGCCAACAGGGCTGCAGGACACAGGCAGATGCCTCTGCATAGTTGTTTCTCCAAAGTACATCACATTTGGGGGATGAATCTCACACCAAAACCAACTCCACATTACAAGGGTGCTGGCCACCATCCCTGGAGGTGTTCAGGAAGAGCCTGGATGAGGCACTTGGTGCCAGGGTTGAGTTGATCAGATGGTGTTGGGTGAGAGGTTGGACTTGGTGATCTCAAAGGTCTTTTCCAACCTGGTTGATTCTATATTCTGGTGGTTGGGGTGACACCAGGGAAGGAAGCCTAAGTATAGTCCTCAGGGATTTTTCTCCCTCCCCAGCCTCATCTGTGATTCCTTCTTGGGGGATTATATTAAGTATAAGAATAAAAATCCCATTAACTCATGGGTGGCTGACTGGGGAGACAGCTGCATGGAGACCCAAATCACCTTGGTGGAAGTCACAGTCCAGCAGGCAAAGTAATAGACATTCCTGTGCCAGGAAGGATCTGGAGGGGCTGGGAGGTGTCCACAGCAGGGCCAGGAGGATGAGCAGAGGGCTGGAGCTGCTCTGCTGTGAGGACAGACTGAGGGAGTTGGGGTTGTGCAGGCTGGAGAGGAGAAGGCTCCCAGGAGACCTCATTGTGGCCTTCCAGGATCTGCAGGGGGCTACAGAAAAGCTGGGGAGGGACTTGTGAGGGTGTCAGGGAGGGACAGGACTGGGGGGGATGGAGCAAAACTAGAAGTGGTTAGATTGAGATTGGATGTGAGGAAGAAGTTGTTCCCCAGGAGGGTGGTGAGAGCCTGGCACAGGCTGCCCAGGGAGGTGGTGGCAGCCTCCTGCCTGGAGGTGTTTGCAGCCAGGCTGGAGGTGGCTGTGAGCAACCTGCTGTGGTGTGAGGTGTCCCTGCCCATGGCAGGGGGGTTGGGGCTGGCTGAGCCTTGGCTAGAGCAAAGCCAAGCAAGACTGGTCCTTGAAGGTATAACAGGAGATCAGATTATAGATTTGTTTTGGTTGGAAGAGACCTTTAAGATCAAGGCCAGCCATGGACCCAGCACTGCCAGGTCACCACTGAACCACATCCCTCAGCACCACACCTTCATGGCTCCAAAAGCCCTCCAGAGATGGGGACTCCTCCACTGCCTTAGGCAGCCACTGCCAGGGCTTGGCAACTTGTTTGGGGAAGAAATTGCTCCTCCTGCCCGACCTAAACCTCCCCTGGCACAATTTGAAGCCATTTCCTCTTCTCCTATCACTTGTTACTCAGGAGAAGAGACTAACCTCCATCTGACTCCAACCTCCTTTCAGGGAGCTGTAGAGAGCCAGAAGATCTCTCCTTAGCCTCCTTTCCTCCATGTTCAAGAACCCCAGCTCCCTCAGCTGCTCCTCACCAGCCCTGTTCTCCAGACTCTTCACCAGCATCCTTGCCCTTCTCTGGACACACTCCAGCACCGCAAAGTCTTTCATGTAAAGAGGTCCTTCAGAAGCTGGAAAGCAAGCTGACACCAACACATGGCATTGCTAAGGTCGCAGCTGCATCTAGACCTGGAAGATGTGGTCACACCAGCAAAGTCCCAAGGGTGGCCACAAAAACCATACACAGCAGAGCAGGAGCCTCTCAGTGTGAGGCTGTAGGGCCTCAAACACTTCCCCCTTCCCCCGTGAGAAGCAGGTGAAGAAGCGACCTGATCACTGCATGCAAGGAGCTGGGAGAGACAACTCACCTTTGTGACAAGGGCACAACAACATCCCCTCTCTGCAAGTCAGACCTAAGAAGTTCAACCTTGAAACGAGATAGCATCTCCCCAGAGTGAAAGCAATTAACTGTTGGCACAAGGTATGGGAGGAAGGTGGGGGGAAGGGGAGGAGGGACTCACCATTACTTAGAGCCACTGAAACAGAATTAAACAGGCTGGTTTGCAACCCAGCCTTCTGTGCCTGCAGGAGGATGAGCTGCAAGCACTTCCCTGCAGTTGCATTTCTGCAACACCTCCCACCTGGGGAGGTGGAAAGTTTCTGAAGCATAATTTATGGCTCCAAAAAGGCCTGGATGGTAGTAGGACAACAGGGTCATGCTAAAAAAAAACCACCACCACCACGGAAAAAGCTCAGTGAAAGGACTGAAAACCAAGGTCTGAAAGCACTGGGTGAGATTCATCTCAAATTCAGACCTTTCAGAATCAAATACCCGAAGCAAAACCAGCACCCTGAAAGCCATTTGCCTGCTCTGTGTCCTAGATTTACTGCAGGGTAAAAAAAGACAACCTCATTTTGAAGGTGCCTGCCTGTCCCCTCTGCTTTGTGGGAAGGGGCAGCTCAGGCTTTTAGATGCCCAAGTGGGGGCAAAGAAACTGTAGACACCAAGACAGCTTTGACTCCATGCAAGCTGCCTCACACCACCTGGAAAATCAAGAGGCAATTTCAGCTGATAATGCCAGCCTGGGCAATTTTGCCTCCTTCAGCACCCAGGAGGCAGAGGCAGGATGAGAAGCTATTCCAGCACCTGGCACCAGGTCTTCATAGCTCTAGTATAAAGAACAGAGAAAATAGAGACCTCCTCCACAAAGCACTCCACCTAAACAGCTCGAGGGTGGGCAAGGTGCTCAGTGCTCTGCATCCTTCTGAACATGAGCTCCTGATTAGTTGGGATTTCAGCCCTCAACAGTCCTCACTAACAGGCTGGGCTCATCTGGAGGAGGGACAGGGCTGAGGTGACCCTGACTTTTCTCTGCTTTGTCTCCAAGGCCAGGCAAGAGGCTCACAGCAGTGGTCTCCCAACCACAGGAGGATCAGTGGCACAGGGGTTATCACCCTTTCACCTCTCACCTTTGACAGGGAGGGGGAATGCTGATGCTGCCCTGCTGAGCATGAGATTTATCCTCAGACTATTCAGGGCAGCTCCAGCCTGTGATATCCTCACTACAGCACTCATCTCTGTTTCACTACACACCTCCAATGTGGTGTCCTCATCACCTTCAACCTGATGGGCATCCATCCATCCATCCAAAAGTAAAGGGCACTGCAAATCCGAGCCTCAGCTGCATGCCTTGGTCACGTCCAAGGTGGTTAAACAGACGTCACTGTCCCCAGGCCACGTTCTGCAGGAGGCAGAGCTCCTGCTGCAGACCAGGAGAGGCAAAAGCGCTCTGCCCCTCCCGGGAAGTTCCCAGCGCTGGGTAGGATTAGATGTGCCTAATTAAGAGCGAGCAGCAATCAATGCAGAGCTCAATGCCGAGACCGAAAGCCCTCTCAGCAGGATCCAAGCGGTGTTATCTCCAAAACCCACGCCAGCTGCTTCATCAGGAGAAAACCTTAACGCTCCATATCACCTTCTCCGGGCACGACATCCCCCCCCAAGCACGCAGCGACCAGACGGGCTCAGGGGATGGGCAGCAGAGGTACCTGAACACCTCAGAAAAGCTGAACATCAGACTCGTGGGGACCCCTCTCCCCTAACCCGCTCCACACCTCGGGGCCAAGCAAAGGTGCTGTGCAGGGACAACCTGTCCGAGCTGCTGGGACTTCGGGGTTCTCTTTTTGGTACACTCACACTACACCCACCAGGGATAAATCTTCCCCAGGCGCTGCGTTCACCACACATGGAGCATGTTTGATGCCATTAAAGCCTGGACCACTGCCACCTCCCATCTCCAGCGCACACTCTCAGACCCGAGAGGCAAATAAATCACGAGGAGTAGATAAATAAGGAGTAAATAAATAAGACCAAGAGCAAAAGCAGCCTGTCTTGGAGGGCGGCGGGGGGGGAAAGAGGAAGAGGAGCAGGTTCCACTCTCTAGAGGCGGGGAATGGAGTCAGGGACCCGCTGGACAGGCTGACAGCAGCTCGGCTGCGAGCAGAGGGAGCGGTGCAAGCCCACAGGTCTGCATGTGTGAACACACAAAGCACGTATATAAAGCACGTATATACACTTAGAGCACATAAATCCTCAGAAAGCACCGATCCAGATCCATGAACCCGGAGAGCAGCAAATGTAGGTGCGCTCGCTCGTCCTCCCGGGCATCAAAAACCGGCTCCAGAGAGCCGCAGCCCCCGCGTTCCAAGGAGGGGGTCTCCGGCAGGCCAGGGGCCGGGCTGGGCTGGGCTGAGTCCCGGGGAAGGGCGAGGCGACACCGGCAGGGGCACCGGCACTGGCTGGGCGCTTCCAGGGAGGGCTCTCCCCGCGCAGGCGGGTCCCGGCGAGCGCCTCACCGCCCACGCCGCGCTCCGGTCCCGCGTGGGGCAGCGAACCCGCCTCGTCTAGCTCCACCGTATCCGATCCCCCGCAACAAAAACCCCACCGCCGCCGCCGCCGCCGCCGGCTCAGCCCGAAGCACCGGCTCGCCGCAGGGGAAAGCGAGGAGCAGCGGCGGAGCGGGGCGCGGACCAGGGCGCAAGCGGAGGGGCCGCACTTACCGGGGTCGCTCCGCTCCCGCTCCTCAGCGCCATGGCCCGGCGCGGCTCCGCGCACCGGCACCGCACGCCCGCCCCCGCCGCTGACGTCACCCACCGGCTCCGCCGCTGCGCGGGGGCCACCTGCCGGGGGAGGGGCTGGGGAGGGGGCGAGCCCCGGGGGAGCTGCGGGAGGGGGTTGGCTTCCCCCTCACCGTACCCGGGAGGAGCCGCCCGAGGGCGTCTGGTCGCCCCTTACAGTCCCCAGGAGACGCCTGAGGGGACCCCCTTCCCCCTCACCATCCCCGGCAACAGCCGCCCGGAAGGGGTCTGGTCTCCCTCACTGTCCCCGTGAGGAGCCGCCTGAGGGGGTCTGGTCTCCCTTCACTGTACGCGGTAGGAGCCGCCTGAGGGGACCCCCTTCCCCCTCACTGTCTCCTTGAAGAGCGACCTGAGTGGATCCGTCTTCCCCTCGCCGTCCCCGGTAGCAGACCCGCTGCGGGGATCCAGCCTTCCCCCGCTACCCTCCCACTGGCCCCAGGAGGAGCCTCCTGGTGGGCTCCGCTTCCCCCTCCCCGTCCCCGGCGGAGACGCCTGAGAGGGTCCGGTGCCCTGCTCACCATTCCTGGCGGACGATGCCTTGAGCGGATCCCATCCTTCCAGCGACTCCCACCTGTGCTCGGGAGGTGCCGTCTGAGGGGACCTGGTCCCTTCGCCGCCGTCCCTGGGAGGAGCTGCCTGAAAAGGATCCATCCTCCCGGCTACCCAACGCCGTCCCATGGGAGGAGCTGCCGGAGGCGATCCGGTCCCTCCTCACCGTCCCCGGGAAGAGCCACCCGAGATACCGTGTGTGTGTGTGTGCGTGAATCCCGATCAGCCCCTGTGACAAGCCGCCGGAGAGCGATCGATCCCGCCTGGCCACCGCCCCCTCAAGGCATCCCTCACAGCATCGGGTGAGGGACGCGAGGTAAATCCTCTCGCTGTGTATACTGCCACCATCCCAGCTGGATTTTCTGTCCTTCCCTGCTCAAGGCCAATTTGTATTTTGATGGGTTACTGTGTGTCCTGCAAGAAGTCACCTGAGGAAATCTGCTTTTCTACCCAGCATTTTGGTAGGTTAAATGTTGAGACCATGCCAGGGGGTCCTTCTGCTCCAGGAATCCCTGGAGTGCAGCAGCATCCTGGTGCCTATCTGCTCCTGAGCTCTGTGTTATGGATTTGGAGTGGTGTCCCAAGGAGCTGAGCTCTGTCCCAGGAAGGAACGTGTCATGGATTTGGAGTGGTGTCCCAGGGAGCTGAGCTCTGTCCCAAGCAGCAAGGTGTCATGGATTCTGAGTGGTGTCCCAAGGAGCTGAGCTCTGTCCCAAGAAGGAAGGTGTCATGGATTCTGAGTGGTGTCCCAGGGAGCTGAGCTCTATCCCAAGCAGCAAGGTGTCATGGATTTGGAGTGGTGTCCCAGGGAGCTGAGCTCTGTGCCAAGCAGCAAAGTGTCATGGATTCTGAGTGGTGTCCCAGGGAGCTGAGCTCTGCCCCAAGAAGGAAGGTGTCATGGATTTGGAGTGGTGTCCCAGGGAGCTGAGCTCTATCCCAAGCAGCAAGGTGTCATGGATTCTGAGTGGTGTCCCAGGGAGCTGAGCTCTATCCCAAGCAGCAAGGTGTCATGGATTCTGAGTGGTGTCCCAGGGAGCTGAGCTCTGTCCCAAGCAGCAAAGTGTCATGGATTTGGAGTGGTGTCCCAGGGAGCTGAGCTCTATCCCAAGCAGCAAGGTGTCATGGATTCTGAGTGGTGTCCCAAGGAGCTGAGCTCTGTCCCAAGAAGGAAGGTGTCATGGATTCTGAGTGGTGTCCCAGGGAGCTGAGCTCTATCCCAAGCAGCAAGGTGTCATGGATTTGGAGTGGTGTCCCAGGGAGCTGAGCTCTGTGCCAAGCAGCAAAGTGTCATGGATTCTGAGTGGTGTCCCAGGGAGCTGAGCTCTGCCCCAAGAAGGAAGGTGTCATGGATTTGGAGTGGTGTCCCAGGGAGCTGAGCTCTATCCCAAGCAGCAAGGTGTCATGGATTCTGAGTGGTGTCCCAGGAGCTGAGCTCTGGGCCAAGCAGCAAGGTGTCATGGATTCTGAGTGGTGTCCCAGGGAGCTGAGCTCTGTCCCAAGCAGCAAAGTGTCATGGATTCTGAGTGGTGTCCCAGGGAGCTGAGCTCTATCCCAAGCAGCAAGGTGTCATGGATTCTGAGTGGTGTCCCAAGGAGCTGAGCTCTGTCCCAAGAAGGAAGGTGTCATGGATTCTGAGTGGTGTCCCAGGGAGCTGAGCTCTGTGCCAAGCAGCAAAGTGTCATGGATTCTGAGTGGTGTCCCAGGGAGCTGAGCTCTGCCCCAAGAAGGAAGGTGTCATGGATTTGGAGTGGTGTCCCAGGGAGCTGAGCTCTGTCCCAAGCAGCAAGGTGTCATGGATTCTGAGTGGTGTCCCAGGGAGCTGAGCTCTGGGCCAAGCAGCAAGGTGTCATGGATTCTGAGTGGTGTCCCAGGGAGCTGAGCTCTGTGCCAAGCAGCAAAGTGTCATGGATTCTGAGTGGTGTCCCAGGGAGCTGAGCTCTATCCCAAGCAGCAAGGTGTCATGGATTCTGAGTGGTGTCCCAAGGAGCTGAGCTCTGTCCCAAGAAGGAAGGTGTCATGGATTCTGAGTGGTGTCCCAGGGAGCTGAGCTCTGTGCCAAGCAGCAAAGTGTCATGGATTCTGAGTGGTGTCCCAGGGAGCTGAGCTCTGCCCCAAGAAGGAAGGTGTCATGGATTTGGAGTGGTGTCCCAGGGAGCTGAGCTCTGGGCCAAGCAGCAAGGTGTCATGGATTCTGAGTGGTGTCCCAGGGAGCTGAGCTCTGTCCCAAGCAGCAAAGTGTCATGGATTTGGAGTGGTGTCCCAGGGAGCTGAGCTCTGTCCCAAGTAGCAAGGTGTCATGGATTCTGAGTGGTGTCCCAGGGAGCTGAGCTCTGTCCCAAGTAGCAAGGTGTCATGGATTCTGAGTGGTGTCCCAGGGAGCTGAGCTCTGTGCCAAGCAGCAAAGTGTCATGGATTTGGAGTGGTGTCCCAGGGAGCTGAACTCTGTCCCAAGCAGCAAGGTGTCATGGATTCTGAGTGGTGTCCCAGGGAGCTGAGCTCTGTGCCAAGCAGCAAAGTGTCATGGATTCTGAGTGGTGTCCCAGGGAGCTGAGCTCTGCCCCAAGAAGGAAGGTGTCATGGATTCTGAGTGGTGTCCCAGGGAGCTGAGCTCTGCCCCAAGAAGGAAGGTGTCATGGATTCTGAGTGGTGTCCCAGGGAGCTGAGCTCTGGGCCAAGCAGCAAGGTGTCATGGACTCGGAGTGGTGTCCCAGGGAGCTGAGCTCTGTCCCAAGCAGCAAAGTGTCATGGATTTGGAGTGGTGTCCCAGGGAGCTGAGCTCTGTCCCAAGAAGGAAGGTGTCATGGACTCGGAGTGGTGTCCCAGGGAGCTGAGCTCTGGGCCAAGCAGCAAGGTGTCATGGATTTGGAGTGGTGTCCCAGGGAGCTGAGCTCTGTGCCAAGCAGCAAGGTGTCATGGATTTGGAGTGGTGTCCCAGGGAGCTGAGCTCTGTCCCAAGCAGCAAGGTGTCATGGATTCTGAGTGGTGTCCCAAGGAGCTGAGCTCTGTCCCAAGAAGGAAGGTGTCATGGATTCTGAGTGGTGTCCCAGGGAGCTGAGCTCTATCCCAAGCAGCAAGGTGTCATGGATTTGGAGTGGTGTCCCAGGGAGCTGAGCTCTGTCCCAAGAAGGAAGGTGTCATGGATTCTGAGTGGTGTCCCAGGGAGTTGAGCTCTGGGCCAAGCAGCAAAGTGTCATGGATTCTGAGTGGTGTCCCAGGGAGCTGAGCTCTGTCCCAAGCAGCAAGGTGTCATGGATTTGGAGTGGTGTCCCAGGGAGCTGAGCTCTGTGCCAAGCAGCAAAGTGTCATGGACTCGGAGTGGTGTCCCAGGGAGCTGAGCTCTGTCCCAAGAAGGAAGGTGTCATGGACTCGGAGTGGTGTCCCAGGGAGCTGAGCTCTGTCCCAAGCAGCAAGGTGTCATGGACTCGGAGTGGTGTCCCAGGGAGCTGAGCTCTGGGCCAAGCAGCAAGGTGTCATGGACTCGGAGTGGTGTCCCAGGGAGCTGAGCTCTATCCCAAGAAGGAAGGTGTCATGGATTTGGAGTGGTGTCCCAGGGAGCTGAGCTCTGTCCCAAGCAGCAAGGTGTCATGGATTTGGAGTGGTGTCCCAGGGAGCTGAGCTCTGTGCCAAGCAGCAAGGTGTCATGGATTTGGAGTGGTGTCCCAGGGAGCTGAGCTCTGTCCCAAGCAGCAAGGTGTCATGGATTTGGAGTGGTGTCCCAGGGAGCTGAGCTCTGTGCCAAGCAGCAAGGTGTCATGGATTTGGAGTGGTGTCCCAGGGAGCTGAGCTCTATCCCAAGAAGGAAGGTGTCATGGATTCTGAGTGGTGTCCCAGGGAGCTGAGCTCTGTCCCAAGCAGCAAGGTGTCATGGATTTGGAGTGGTGTCCCAGGGAGCTGAGCTCTGTCCCAAGAAGGAAGGTGTCATGGATTCTGAGTGGTGTCCCAGGGAGTTGAGCTCTGTGCCAAGCAGCAAAGTGTCATGGACTCTGAGTGGTGTCCCAGGGAGCTGAGCTCTATCCCAAGCAGCAAGGTGTCATGGATTCTGAGTGGTGTCCCAGGGAGCTAAGCTCTGTCCCAAGCAGCAAGGTGTCATGGATTCTGAGTGGTGTCCCAGGGAGCTGAGCTCTATCCCAAGCAGCAAAGTGTCATGGACTCTGAGTGGTGTCCCAGGGAGCTGAGCTCTGTCCCAAGCAGCAAAGTGTCATGGACTCTGAGTGGTGTCCCAGGGAGCTGAGCTCTATCCCAAGCAGCAAGGTGTCATGGATTCTGAGTGGTGTCCCAGGGAGCTGAGCTCTGTCCCAAGCAGCAAGGTGTCATGGATTCTGAGTGGTGTCCCAGGGAGCTGAGCTCTGGGCCAAGCAGCAAGGTGTCATGGATTTGGAGTGGTGTCCCAGGGAGCTGAGCTCTATCCCAAGCAGCAAGGTGTCATGGATTCTGAGTGGTGTCCCAGGGAGTTGAGCTCTGTCCCAAGCAGCAAGGTGTCATGGATTTGGAGTGGTGTCCCAGGGGGCTGAGCTCTGGGCCAAGCAGCAAGGTGTCATGGATTTGGAGTGGTGTCCCAGGGAGCTGAGCTCTATCCCAAGCAGCAAGGTGTCATGGATTCTGAGTGGTGTCCCAGGAGCTGAGCTCTGTCCCAAGCAGCAAGGTGTCATGGATTCTGAGTGGTGTCCCAGGAGCTGAGCTCTGTCCCAAGCAGCAAGGTGTCATGGATTTGGAGTGGTGTCCCAGGGGGCTGAGCTCTTTCCATGCTGAGCATGCCACGCTGAGCAGCCTTGATGTGAAGCAATTCCCCCTGCTCTGTATTTACTGTGTGCAAGAACAATTAGAAGGAGCTGCTCCAACAGCCTAAGTGGAGGAAGCGCAATCGTTCGATGGTTATTGATCGCCTCCAGACAAGCTTTGTTAGAGCAGGAGGAAATGAACCTCCCTCATCTTGTGCAGGGGAAATTAAGCCCCCAGGGAATTAGGCAGGAGGGGGGAAATGAAGGTGTGTCGACAGCTTTTTGGTGGTGTGGTAACCTCTGACAAGACCACTCCGCTGTTTCATGAGCATTCAATTGAGCCTTCTCACCCGGGAGCAAGAGGGGACTGAATTGGTGCTTCTGCCTGGGAATGCAAGGGGAAAACAATCAGAGGGAAGAGGAGCGGGAGCATTAGCAGTAATTGGCAACATCTCCCAGGGAAACTGATTTCATGTGCCCTGCATTGTTGTGAGTTTCGGTGCTGCTTCCCAGAGCCTCTCAAAGAGAAGCGTGGAGGTGATTCACGGAGCCATAGCACACAGCCCTGGAATCGCTCCAGCTGCAGGCGGCTGAGGGGCAATGCTTGGAAATTAAAGAGCAGGTTGTTTAGCCTGGAGAGGAGGAGACTCAGGGGTGACCTTATTGCTATCTACAACTCCCTGAAGGGAGGTTGTAGCCGGGGGGGGTTGGTCTCTTCTCCCAGGCAGCCAGCACCAGAACAAGAGGACACAGTCTCAGGCTGCACCAGGGGAGGTTTAGGCTGGAGGTTAGGAGGAAGTTCTACCCAGAGAGAGTGATTGCCCATTGGAATGGGCTGCCTGGGGAGGTGGTGGAGTCACCATCACTGGAGGTGTTCAGGAGGAGACTTGATGTGGTGCTTGGTGCCATGGGTTAGTTGCTTAGGTGATGTTGGATTGGTTGATGGGTTGGACATGATGATCTTGAAGGTCTCTTCCAACCTGGTCTGGTTCTGTTCTATTCTATTCTGTTCTATTCTGTTCTGTTCTGTTCTGTTCTGTTCTGTTCTGTTGTTTAGACTGAATGTCAGGGGGAAGTTCTGTACCATGAGGGATCACTGGTGTCCCAGGGAGGTGGTTGAGGCTCCATCCCTGGAGATATTGAAGATGAGGCTGGACAGGGCTCTGGGCAACCTGATCCATAGTGGAGGATGTCCCTGCTGACTGCAGGGGGGTTGGACTGGATGGGCTTTGGATGTCCTTTCCAACCCAGACCATTCTGTGATTCTGTGATTAAGTCCAACTGTTAACCCAGCACTGCCAAGGTCACCACTCAACCATGTCCCTCAGCAGCACACCTGCACAGCTTTGTAACTGCTCCAGGCACTGCCCTGGGCAGCCTGGTCCAGGCCTTGACAGCCCTTTCAGGGAAGACATTTTCCCTAATGTCCAGCTTAAACCTCCTTAGGTCCAACTGGAGGCTGTTTCCTCATGTCCTACTAAGACACAGCCCACCAAATCCTCTCCCACTGGCTATTCTCCTGGACAGCACTGAGCAGGCTGTCAGCTCTGCCCAGCTCCAGTGCCAAGGGCCATATGGGAAGGGAAAATAAATGAGAACCCCAGCTGTGGGGTGGGACCACTCTCTGCATCCATGCTGTCTGAGAGCAGCCTGGGGATTTGAGGGCTTTTCTCTTGCAGCTCTGTACTGATCCTGCTTATCAAGTAGGCCAACCATCTCCCTCTTGCAAGCAAGCAGCCAGGCTATGCCCACGCACACACACACACACATTAAACTGGGGGGAGTGGCTGGCACACTGTCAGGCTGAGCTGCCATTCAAAGAGACCTGGGCAGAATGGAGAGCTGGGGCCCACATCCTCCACCATGCTGGGAATGCTGTCACTGGAGACAGAGCAGCATGAGCAAGTGTTTTGCAGGGAGTTGCAATGGCATCAGTATGCAAGCCATACCTGGGCAGGGTGTCAGCCACCCCCACTACAGGCTGACTGCCACCCCTGCAGGTTCCAGCCTCTTTGCCTGCAGAAGAGGTGAATTAGGCTCTGCATTCCATGTGATTAGGCAATGAAAATGCCTCCTTCTCTCAACAGAAATAAGAAGTGCTAGGACAAGGGGTAATGGCTTTGAGGTGGAAGAGGGAAGATTGAGACTGGAGGTGAGGAAGAAACTGTTGACACTGAGGGTGGTGAGACACTGGCACAGGTTGCCCAGGGGGGTTGTGGATGCTCCTTCCATGGAGGTGTTCAAGGCTAGGTTGGGAGTACTGATTGACAGCCGCCTAAACATGAGCCAGCAGTGTGCCCAGGGGGCCAAGAGGGCCAATGGCATCCTGGCCTGCATCAGGAACAGTGTGGCCAGCAGGAGCAGGGAGCTCATTCTGCCCTGTGCTCTGCATTGGTTAGGCCACACCTTGAGTCCTGTGTCCAGTTCTGGGCTCCTCAGTTTGGGAAAGAGGTTGAGCTGCTGGAAGGTGTCCAGAGAAGGGCAAGAGGGAGGGGTCTGGAGCACAGCCCTGTGAGGAGAGGCTGAGGGAGCTGGGGTTGCTTAGCCTGGAGAAGAGGAGGCTCAGGGGTGACCTCATTGCCCTCTCCAACTCCCTGCAGGGAGGTTGTAGCCAGGTGGGGGTTGGTCTCTTCTCCCAGGCTACCAGCACCAGAACAAGAGGACACAGTCTGAGGCTGTGCCAGGGGAGGTTTAGGCTGGAGGTTAGGAGAAAGTTCTTCACTGAGAGAGTCATTGGTCATTGGGATGTGCTGCCCAGGGAGGTGGTGGAGTCCCCATCCCTGGAGGTGTTCCAGAGGGGATTGGATGTGGCACTTGGTGCCATGGTCTAGTCATGAGGTCTGTGGTGACAGCTTGGACTTGATGATCTTTGAGGTCTCTTCCAACCTTGGTGATACTGTGGTTGAGGCCTTGAGCAACCTGGGCTGGTGGGAGGTGTCCCTGCCTGTGGCAAGGGGGTTGGAACTGGATGATCTTTGAGGTCCCTTCCAACCCAACCCATTCCATGAAGTGCTGGACAAGGAGACAGCAGAGAAAACCACCCTCTCCCAGAGGGTGTCCAATAGCCCAAGGCTGCAGTGGGAAGGCTGAACTAAGGCTGCACCTTTCTGCCTTTGCCTCACCTGTGCCTTCAGCTGTCTCACACGGGGGAGGGAGAGAGGATTAACAGCCACAGGGTGGTGGGGTGAAAATAAAAGAGGTTCTTATAGCTGCCATCACCGGCACACGCTCCGGGCAGCAGCCCTGCCTGCTTTGATCAAGCGCACCCAGCCCCTCCTCACCAATCACCCGCAAATTGATCCGAGCGCTCCGGCAGCTTTTGGAGAGCAGAGCCCCTGCCTGCCGCAAAAGAGACACAGGTCCTTGTCCCTGGAGATGCAGCTCAGGCTTCTGATTACCTATTCAGGCCCCGTAGTGTTTAACTAAGTCACTTATTATGTTTGTCATCCAGGCTCCCCCCAGCCTGCTCCCAAACCCTCAGCCGTGCGCCCAGCTCCTGCCAGGAGCGTTAGCATTCGGGACTGGCCCCGCCGAGCCGCAGCACTTGTTGCTAGGCTGGTTGGTGGGAGAGCTGCTCCCGGAGGCCATTCACAGCGCTGCCAGGCTTTGCCGTTCCCCCAGCACCGCTCCAGGGACGGCTGCCAAGCTCCTGCGGGACACTGAGTGCTGCCCTGGTTTTCTGAGCAGACCTGCAGGCTCTTCACCAAACCCAAACCCTCGCTGGCCAAACCAGCACCCACCCCTCAGTGAAAATCACAGCACCCCAGCATGGTGCCTGCTGGGAGGGACCTGCTCTGGAGCTCACCCAGCCCAACCCCCCCTGCTCCAGCAGGGCACCCACAGCACCCTGCCCAGCAGCACAGTGCCCAGGGGGGGTTGGAAGCTCTCCACACCAGGACACTCCACAACCTCTCTGGCCAGCCTGCTCCAGCCCTCCAGCACCCTCACAACAAACAACTTTCTCCTCCTGCTCACATTCAACCTCCTGGGTTCCAGTTTGTGCCCCTTGCCCCTTGTGCTGTCCCTGGGCACCACTGAGCACAGCCTGGCCCCAGCCTCTTGCCCCCCAGCCTTTCTCTCTTGCTGAGCATTGCTCAGATGCCCTCTGGGGCTGCTCTGCTCCAGGCTGCACAGCCCCAGAGGCTCTCAGCCTTTGCTCCTCACAGAGATGCCCCTCAGCTGCTTTGTAGCCTCCCCTGGACTCTCTGCAGTGGCTTCTTGTCTCTCTTGAACCAGGGAGCTCAGACCTGGGCCTGGGACTCCAGGTGTGGCCTGGCATGACTTGCTGGCCACTCAATGCAATAGAATGCACCCCAGGAGACCACTGGCCTTCCTGGGAACATCGTTGGCTGATGGGCATCTTGCTGTCCCCCAGCACTCCCAGCTCCTTCTCCACAGAGCTGCTTTCCAGCAGGTCACCCCCTCAGCTGTACTGCTGCTGGGGGGTGTTCCTTCCCAGGCACAGGGCCCTGCACTTGCCCTTGATGAACTCCCTGGGGCTCTTCCCCACCCAGCTCTCCAGCCTGTCCAGTTACTTAGCCAAAACATTTAGGAAGTCTAATCAGAGGCTGCTGAGACAAACAGGACCTGAGTGTGTGCTGCACTGACCCAGGTGCCTACAGGGCAAAGGAGTTTCCTAAGTGCTCTGCCAGAACTTGGTTGTGGTGGTGATGTGATACAAGTCAGCCTGGCACTGTCCTTCCCCACGGGATACAGGTTGCTGTGTCCACCAGTGACCTGCAGTAGCACAGCCTGGGATGAAGCATTGCTGCTTCCACAGATCCCTACACAGCAGGCAGAGAAGAAAGCCTCTTTCATTTTGCTTTTCCCCCCATAAAATTCCATACAATGAGGACCTGGTGTAGAAGTCCCGCACCACATCCTGGTCTCCAGGCTGGTGACACATGGGTGTGAGGGGTGACCACTGGATGGATACAGAACTGGCTTGATGGCCGCACCCAAAGAGTGGCTGTCAATGGCTCCATGTCCCAGTGGAGGCCAGGGACAAGCAGAGGCCCTCAGGGATCAGTCCTGGGACCAGGCTTGGTCAACATCTTTGTGGGTGCCATGGACAGTGGCACTGAGTGCACCCTCAGCAGGGTTGCTGATGACACCAAGCTGTGTGGTGCAGCAGACAGCTGGAGGGAAGGGATCCATCCAGAGGGAGCTGGACAGGCTGGAGAGGTGGGCACAAGCCAACCTCAGGAGGTTCAACAAGAGCAAGGGCAGGGTCCTGCAGCTGGGTGGAGGCAATCCCAGGCACAAATGCAGACTGGGCAGGGACTGGCTGGAAAGCAGCCCTGAGGAGAGAGCCTTGGGGGTGCTGGGGGAGGAGAAGCTCAGCAGCAGCTCTCAGTGTGCACTTGCAGCCCAGAAAGCCAAGCAGAGCCTGGGCTGCAGCAGGAGAAGTGTGGCCAGCAGGGCAAGGGAGGTGATTCTCCCCCTCTGCTCAGCCCTGGGGAGACCCCACCTGGAGTACTGTGTCCACTGGAGCCTCTATTGCAAGAGGGATGTGGAGGTGCTGGAAGGTGTCCAGAGCAGGGCCAGGAGGATGATCAGAGGGCTGGAGCACCTCTCCTGTGAGGACAGACTGAAGGAGTTGGGGCTGTGCAGTCTGCAGAAGAGAAGGCTCCGAGGTGACCTAATTGTGGCCTTCCAGTATCTGCAGGGGGCTCCAGGAAGGCTGGGGAGGGACTGCTCAGGATCTGAGGCAGTGATAGAACTAGGGGGAATGGAATGAAGCTGGAGGTGGGGAGATTGAGGCTGGAGGGGAGGAGGAGGTTCTTCACCATGAGAGTGGTGAGACCCTGGAATGGGTTGTGCAGGGAGGTGGTTGGGGCCCCGTCCCTGGGGGTGTTTAAGACCAGGCTGGCTGAGGCTGTGGGCAGGCTGATGTAGTGTGGGGTGTCCCTGCCCATGGCAGGGGGGTTGGAACTAGATGATCCTTGTGGTCCCTTCCAACCCTGAATGAAACTATGAAACTATGAAACTAAGTGGCCACATTCCACAGCTGCTGCATCTCAAAGTGGAGCTCCTCCAGGGATCTGTACTGGGCCCAGTGCTGTTTAACATCTTTGCCAGGGACATGGACAGTGGCTTTGAGAGCACTTGCAGCAAGTTTGCCAACAACCAAGCTGTGTGGTGCTGGACTCAGCTGAGGGCAGAGATCCATCCAGGAGGATCTTCACTGGCTTGAGAAACAGCCCAGTGACCATTGCATGGGGTTCAACAAGTCACAGTGCAGCTGGGTTGAGCCAATCCTAGGCATAAATCTAGGCTGGGTGCAGAGTGGGTTGAGAGCAGCCCTGAAGAAAGAGCCTTGGGGGTGCTGGGTGCTGAGCAGCTCCCCAGGAACCAGCAGTGCCCTCAGGCAGCCCAGCAGGCAGCTGTGTGCTGGGCTGCAGCCAGAGGAGTGTGGGCAGCAGGGCAGGAGAGGGGATTGTGCCCCTTGGCTCTGCTCTGCTCAGACCTCACCTCCAATCCTGCCTCCAGTTCTGCTGTCCCCAGGAGGAGAAGGACACAGAGCTGATGGAGGGAGGCCAGAGGAGGTCACAGACATGAAACAAGGGCTGGAGCAGCTCTGCTGTGAGCACAGGCTGAGGGAGCTGGGGGTGTTCAGCCTGGAAAAGGGAAGACTCTGGGGAGACCTCAGAGCTGCCTTCCAATAGCTGAAGGGATCCTACAGGAAGGCTGCAGAGAGACTTGGCTGGAGGGTGTCCACCAACTAGACAAGGGGGAATGGTTTGAAGCTGAGGGACAGCAGGGTTACACTGGAGCTGAGGAAGAAGTTCTGCAGTATGAGGGAGGTGAGACTCTGGAATAGGCTGCCCTGGGAGGTTGTGGCTGTGGGAGTATCCAAGGACAGGCTAGGTGAGGCCTTGAGCAGCTGAGTCCGGTTGAGAGGAGTCCCTGCCCGTGGTTGGAGGTAGATGACTTCTGAGGTCCCTCCCAACCTGAGCCATCCTACCATCCTGTGATCCTGGGACCCACATCCAAGGATGGAAGGCTGCATGGCAGGGAAGGGCATTTAGCAGAGTCAGGTTTCATGTGTGAGGCAGCAAAAAGAGAGCAGTTTCCTGCCCCAGAAGCCTCCCCTCCCCGCCGCGGGTGTACACGTCGCTCACCAAATCCCAGCCTCCCTCAGCACTTCGAGCTTGCAGCCCAATTCCCTTCCCTCAGCTGCACCTATTAATCAGCAGGCTCCAAATTATGCTGCTCTAACCCATGTGCTTTGCTTTTTTTTTTTTGTGTTTTCAGCTGAAAAGCAGATAAATTGGTGCATAGTAAACAAATCCCAGCTTCGAGGGAGAAAGCACCCAGCCGCCGCAGCGGAGCAGCCGTGGGTGCTGCAGGGCCAGGACAGCCAGGAGCTCATGGGGAATGACCTTGTCCAGGCTGGACCATCTTTTCATAGGATCACTGAAGTGTTTTGGTTGGAAAAGACCCCTAAGATCCTCCATTCCAACCTTCAACCCAACACCACAGTGGCCATGTCCCCGTGTGCCATGGCCACAGGTCTCATGAACACCTCCAGGGATGGGGACTCCACCACCTCCCCGGGCAGCCTGACCCTGCCAACCCCTGACCACTCTTGCAGCAAAGGCATTTTTCCTCATCTCCATCCTAACCCTCCCCTGGCACAATTCCAGGCCATTTCCTTTTGTTCTAACACCTGATACTAGGGAGAAGAGACCAAGCCTCACCTGTCTCCAACTCATCTGCAATGCTTTTCAGGGAGCTCACTGAGCTCTCCCCTCAGCAGAAAGCAGTGAGAGGCTGGGCCAGAGCTACTCTTCCACCTCCACATTTCCTATTCAAGCAGCACTGGCCTTCATAAAGGTCTGTTTATCACCCTAGATCCAGTGCAGAGCACACCAGTACTGGCCAAGGAAAGAAACAAAAACGCTTGGAGGTGTTCAAGAGGGGATTGGATGTGGCACTTGCATCCATGGTTTAAGTTAGTCATGAGGTGTTGGGTGACAGGTTGGACTTGATGATCTCTGAGGTCTTTTCCAACCTTACTGATTCTGTGCTGGAAAAGCAGCTTGTTGGGTGTGGTATGAAGACAGCAAAGCGCTGCTGGAGTGTGGCCTGGCTGCATCAGCCACAGCAGCTCTGCTGACATTACCCTGCTCGCAGCAGCTCTGTCAGGGAAAGGTGGATTTCCCAGGGGGGGATGTGTGACAGCAAGTGTGTGATTGGCTGCCCTGGACTCACATTAAGGCACAAAAATAAAGTGGAAATGAAACCCAGCAGGACAGGGAAGTGCTGCGAGGGGCAGGCTGGGGAAACTAAACCACTCTCACTCTGATTATTCCCCAGCGTGTTAGAAATCAGAGAGAGACCCAAATGTTGGAGCCTACAAAGCAGCTGGACAGGCAAGTCCTGGCTGGTGGGGGCATGTTGGTGGAGGGAAGCAGCTCTCCACACACTGCTCACCCTGCAGCAGCTGCCTGTGCCCATGGTGCTGCAGCACCGCCGTCACCGCAGTGCCCTTCCCCTTCCCACTGCACCTGCGGAGGTCAGAAGTGAAGGCAGACTCTCTGACGCAGGCACCACGCCTGCCTCTTGGCCTTGGCAGGTCAAGGGTTTGCAGTTTATATCTCTTAGAAGGAACAGGAAGCTGCTGCAGCCTGGCTCACCTTTGTTCTCGTGCAGGAGAGCTGGCTGGGCACAAACCTGCTTGTGCGGCCACCAAGCTGCCTGGTCGCCCACCAGGCTCTGCTGGGGGCTGCCCAATGCCAGCACAAGGGGCAGTGGTGGAAGCTGAGGCAGAGGAAGTGCCATGGAAACAGGAGGAAGAATTATTTCCCTGTGAGGGTGACAGAGGCCTGGAGCAGGCTGCCCAGGGGGGTTGTGGAGTCTCCCTCTGAAGATATTCCAAACCCACCTGGATGTGTTCCTGTGTGAGCTGCTCTAGGTGACCCTGCTCTGGCAGGGGGCTTGGACTGGATGAGCTCTGGAGGTCCCTTCCAGCCCCTAACACTCTGTGATTCTGTGAAGCTACCTGTTTGCCCTCAAGCTGTGTGCTTGCCCACCTCACCCTGCCCACAGCATGAGTGAGTCTCTGGTTTTGGGCACAAGCTGTTGCTGGACACCAGCATGTCAGCCAAGGACACACCAGTGAGTTGTCTGCTAAGGAAATAACCCCTAATACCCACCTCCTTGAAACAGGAGTACTTCAAGGAGGAAGTCATAGGATCATAAAGGTTGGAAGAGACCTCCAAGATCATCCAGCTGAACCATTACCAAGTGCCAGAGCACAGGATCTGCCAGGCACAAGTGAAGCCTGACCCCAGGCACCTCAGTTCCTCCAGTGCTGGGTGAGGAATGGAGGATTAAAGGGAGGAGGAAGAGTCTGAGATACTTCAGAGCTGTGCTGAATCCAGGATGGGATAACATGGCAGGAGACAGCATGGAGCAGCCATGTGGAAGAATGATCAAGCAGCTGAGCAGCTGTGACACCCTGACATCAAGCTCTTGGGGATGAGTCCCTGTGAGGACAGTGGTGTCAGCAGCACAGGCCATTTACTTTCTATTGATTGCACATGGTGGGTCACCAGCTGGTGCCTGCAGAGCCTGTCTCAGCTGATCTCCCTCCATACCCCCAAGCAGGTCTCAGCAGCCTCTTTCCCTCCTGAGAATCATCACAGAATCATAGAATCACAGAATGGTAGGGGGGGAACCTCTGGAGACCATTGAGCCCAACCCCCCCTGCTAAAGCAGGGGCAACCCAGGGTAGGTCACACAGCAGCACATCCAGATGGGGCTTGAAAGGCTCCAGAGAAGGAGACTCCACAACCTCCCTGGGCAGCCTGCTCCAGGGACCTGTCAGCCTTACAATAAAGAGGTGGAACCCCTGAGTTCCAGTTTGTATCCTTTGCCTCTCTTTCTGTCACAGGACAGCACAGACAAGCCTGGGTACCGTGTCCAGTTCTGAGCCCCTCAGGTTAGGAAGGAGGTTGAGCTGCTGGAAGGTGTCCAGAGAAGGGCAACAAAGCTGGGGAGGGGTCTGGAGCACAGCCCTGTGAGGAGAGGCTGAGGGAGCTGGGGTTGTTCAGCCTGGAGAAGAGGAGGCTCAGGGGAGATCTTCTTGCTCTCTGCAACTCCCTGAAGGGAGGTTGTAGCCAGGTGAGGATTGGGCTCTTCTGCCAGGCAGCCAGCACCAGAACAAGAGGACACAGTCTCAAGCTGTGCCAGGGGAGGTTCAGGCTGGAGGTTAGGAAGAAATTCTTCCCAGCAAGAGAGATTGGTCCTTGGAATGTGCTGCCTGGGGAGGTGATGGATTCACCATCCCTGGAGGTGTTTAGGAAGAGCCTGGATGAGGCACTTGGTGCCATGGTTGAGTTGATCAGATGGTGTTGGGTGAGAGGTTGGACTTGGTGATCTCAAAGGTCTCTTCCAACCTGGTCTATTCTATTCTATTCTATTCTATTCTATTCTATTCTATTCTATTCTATTCTATTCTATTCTATTCTATTCTATTCTATTCTATCCCATCCCATCCCATCCCATCCCATCCCATCCCATTCCATTCCATTCCATTCCATTCCATCCCATTCCATTCCATTCCATTCCATTCTATCCCATTCCATCCCATTCTTGACACCCACCCTTCAGGTATCTGTATCCCCTGCTCAGGTCCCCTCTGGGGCTGCTCTTCTCCAGGGCTCTCAGCTTTCCTTTGCCAGACAGATGTTCCATCCCTTCAGCACCCTTGTCGTCTCCATTGGACTCTCTCCCGCAGATCCCTGTCTCTCTTGGACTGGGGAGCCCAGAACTGGACACAATCCTCCAGGTGTGGTCTCACCAGGGCAGAGCAGAGGGGAAGAAGAGCCTCTCTTGACAGCACTCTGAGGTAACACTCTTCATCCACTTCTGCCTCCCTCTTCCCACATCACGTCTGATCTCTCGCCGGTGTCGGAGCACCCACCCGCAGAGCTGCTCCCCAGCTAGGAGGGAGCCCAGCCTGCTCCTCCCAGCTCCCTGACAGCTCCACCAGAGTCGAGAGCAAAGCTTTTGATTTCCCAAACTGTCACCAGTTTGGCAACAACTTCTTGAAGGTTTCCTTTCTTCCTTCTGCCGTATTCAGCTGACCTGAAACTGCCAAAGCAGAGAGGAAAGATGAAGCCTCTCTCGTGTCATAGGCAGCCACCTTTGAGGATCCTCAGGATGAGCTGTCACAGCTCCCTGGTACAGGGGGATCCTGTTGGAGCTCTGCACACCCACAGCTCCCAACGTTTCCCACCCGCTGCCGCCGGCAGCCTGCGCAGGCTGGGAATCTCACACCCAGGAGTGGAGGCAGAGCTGATCCCCTAGGAGATGACACCACCCTCGGCTGCATCTGCTGAGGGGGCTGCAGGGATGGCCTCCAGAGGGCTCAGATTTTGCCACTGTGATTCCAAGGTTCTCTCCCAGCCCAGAGTCAGTTTGTCATGAGCAAGAAGCACTGGGACCTGCACACCAAACCCATTTGGTGCCCAGAGCTGTATAATTATGGAATCATTGACTGGTTTAGGGGTGGAAAGGACATTTAAAGGGCTCCAATCCCACCTCCTGCAGTCAGCAGGGACATCCCCAACCACAGCAGGTTGCTCACAGCCCTAAACCACCTCACCTGCAATGGTTCCAGCCATGGAGCAGCTCCCACCTCTCTGGGCAGCCTGGCACAGGCTCTCACCACCCTCAGTGTCAAACATTGCTTCCTTCTCTCCATTCTCAGTCTCCCTCTTGCAGTTCAAACCATCATCCCTTGGCCTCTCACAACAGGTCTTCACAAAAACTCTGTCCACAACTTTCTTCTAGGCCTCCTGAAGCACTGCAAGGCCACCAGAAGGTCTCCCTGGAGCCTTCTCTTCTCCAGGCTGCCCAAGGCCAACTCTCTCAGCCTGCAGCCTCCCAGCAGAGCCCTTCCAGCATTGCTGTGGCCTCCTCTGGCCCTGCTCCAACAGCTCCCTGTCTGTGCTGAGCACTCCAGAGCTGCCCCAGCACTGCAGGGGGGGTCTGAGCAGAGCCCAGCAGAGGGGCAGAATGCCCTCCCTGCCCCTGCTGCCCACACTGCTGGGGATCAGCCCAGGACCGGGCTGGCAGGACACATTTAAGTTCATCACCTCAAAGCTGCTGCTTCTACGCCCCTCAGGACGAGCCCCTTGCAGCCGTGGGATGCAGGCTTGGCTTTACCAACAGGAGCTGCCCCAGGAACAGCTCAGCTGCTCTCGTGGCTGCTGAGGTGTTTTACCAGCTCCCAGCACTTGCATTCCTGCTGGTCTGCAGGACTGAGCCTGCAGCAGACAGGCAGCCAGGTTACTCCGTGAGGACCTTCACAAAGCCTTGCTCCAAATTACCTGGGAGAAGCATGGGAAGCAGAAGGGAAATTAAACAAACAAACAAACAAACAAACAAGTAAGCTAGCCCAGATCTTCCTGTTGAGAGACTGTTTTACCCCTTAATTACAGCAGAGCAGGACGGGAGCAGCTTCCCTGAGGTCCCAATTAAGTGGGACGGCTCCGCGCTGGCCGCGGCGTGGATCCGAGGGCCTGGGCGAGGAGGGAGGGGGTGGTGGAGGATAATGAAGGAGCTGTTGGAACATGTGCAAGCAAAGTTCTCAAGTGACCTGAAGCAGCCCTCCTTGGGAAAGCTGGGCTGACTGCACCAGCAGATAATATCTCCTCTGAGCACAGCCCAGCTGAGGCATCATCCAGCCCTTTGTGTCTCAGAGCCAGCATCCTGGGAACGCTTCGGCGTGAGGAGCAACCGACGCTGAGCACACAGCCAGGCAGTTGTTTTGTTCCCAGGACCAGGCATTTCCTTGCATTCCCTTCTAATGGGGCAGCCTGCTTTTGAGCTTTAAAAGGTGGTTTGGAAGTGATGCAAAACTGTCCAACCCCTCAGATCCCAGGAAAGAACCAGGAGGATCGTCCTCCTGTACTCAGCACCGGTGAGGCCACACCTGGAGTACAGGTCTGGGGACACCACTCCAAGGAGGTCATTGAGGAGGAGGTCTAGAGAAGGGCAGCACAGCTGGGGAAGGGTCTAGAGCATGAGTGTTGTGAGGAGCAGGTGAGGGACCTGGGGTTGTTAAGCTTGGAGAAAAGGGCAAAGAGGGGAGATCTCCTGGGTCTCTACTGCTCCCTGAAGGGAGATTGGAGCCAGAAGGGGGTTGGGCTCTTCTCCCATGGAATAAGAGGAAATGGCCTCAAGTTGCACCAGGGGAGGTTTAGCTTGGGCATTAGAAGAAAGTTCTTCTCTGGAAGGGTTCTCAGACACTGGAACAAGCTCTCCAGGGAGGTGGTTGAATCCCCATCCCCGAAGTGATTTGCAGAGATGTGGTGCTGAGGGATGTGACTTAGCAGCAGACTTGGTAGACTTAGAGAATGGTTGGACTCTATGATAGAATCATAGAATAGAACCATAGAACCATAGAATCAATGAGGTTGGAAGAGACCTCAAAGATCATCAAGTCCAACCTGTCACCACAGACCTCATGTCACCAAGTGCCACATCCAATCCCCTCTTGAACACCTCCAGGGATGGGGACTCCACCACCTCCCTGGGCAGCACATTCCAATGGCTAACAACTCTCTCTGGGAAGAACTTTCTCCTCCCCTCCAGCCTAAACTTTCCCTGGCACAGCTTAGACTGTGTCCTCTTGTTCTGGTGTTGCTTGACTGGGAGAAGAGACCAACCCCCACCTGGCTACAACCTCCCTGCAGGGAGTTGCAGAGAGCAAGAAGGTCTCCCCTGAGCCTCCTCTTCTCCAGGCTAAGCAACCCCAGCTCCCTCAGCCTCTCCTCACAGGGCTGTGCTCAAGGCCTCTCCCCAGCCTCATTGCCTTTTCCAACCCAAATGATTCTCTGACAGACTGAAGCTGGGCAGCATTTAGCTTTTTCACTAGGAGGTCATCTTGGGTTCACAGCTCAACCTGAGGCCCCCCCCAAAGCTGTGAATGTAGAAGGGTGAGGAGCAGAAGCTGACAACAACCTCCTCACAGGGATGTGTGGCTGGGAGCAGCATCTGGACGTCACGCAGGGAGCACATTTGAGATAATGCCCAAGGTGGTTTGGGAAATTAGCTTTTAATTAACACAACTGTGCCTTTTCCAGAGGCTCTTAGCTGGGAGTTCAGCAGGGCTGGGCTGGCAGTAATGGGGCCAGGCTCTGCTCCGTGGTGCCCAGGGACAGCACAAGGGGCAAGGGGCACAAATTGGAACCAAGGAGGCTGCAGCTGAGCAGGAGGAGAAAGTTGTTTGTTGTGAGGGTGCTGGAGGGCTGGAGCAGGCTGCCCAGAGAGGTTGTGGAGTGTCCTGGTGTGGAGAGCTTCCAACCCCCCCTGGGCACTGTGCTGCTGGGCAAGCTGCTGTGGGTGCCCTGCTGGAGCAGGGGGTTGGACTGGGTGATCCCCAGAGGTCCCTTCCTACATCTGTCCTGCTGTGTTTCTGTGATGCAGAGCTGCCCTCTTCCACTTTAAGCTGGGAAGATAGAGAATGCCATGAATCTGATGTGCTTATGATGCCTGCTTGGGGAAGAGCACTTCAGAAGACACTCACTTAGGCCAAGATTACTCAAACCTTCACCCTGCTGGCATCTGTGCCACCACAGACTGCCTCTGACACTCCACTGCTCTCCCAGCAATAGCCTGAGGATGAGATGGGGGGCATGAGGCTGTGGCTCAGTGGTGCATGGCAGCTGGTGGCACACTGACCCAGCATCACAGACTCCAGATCACCAGCAGAGCAGGAGACCTTGGTTGCTGACCAGGTGCTGATGATGGCAGAGCTGTGAGCTCCCCCATCAGCCAGATCTCCTCTGGCCATATGATGCTGGAGAAGCCTGCCAAGCCCTGGTCATCAATGGGGTGTGTAGAGAGCACTTTGAATCTCCTCATTCACCACAAGTTCATCCCAGGAATGCCACTGTTGGTGGAGATGTGTGGACTGCTTCTCATCCTCTCCTTTCTTAGCTGGCTGCAGGCAAATGTTTGACTATGTGCTGGTGGGAAGCAGAGCTCCCACACCCACCTTTTGCTGGTGGTCCCCAAGAAAAGGCAAGGCCTAGGTGGCTTCACCAGGATGTCTCTTTCATAAGGCTCACTGTGTTCCATGGCTGGGGAAGAGTCTGGGTCACACAGCACGGCTTTGATGTGAGCTGCAGGAAGCATCAGCCCCAGCTCACCTGGCCATGCAGAGCCCTGAAGGCTTTTCCCATGCTGGTTTGACCTCCCTGATTCTCCCAGGCTTGCAAGATGGGGAAGATGTTTCCAGCTGAAGGACAAAACCACAGCAACCAGTTAGGCCTCCAGTACCTCTGGGCTGCAGAAGACTCCAGCAGCCAGGCAGCTTCTACAGAAGCAAGTCCTTGGATGATGGCAAGTGGAGCCCTGGCAGGGCAGAGGCAGCAGATGATGATGCTTGACCTCTCTCAGGCCAGAGGCAAAACCAGCTCTGGGCCAGTTCTTGGTGGCCCTGATGAAGACTCATGTGGCTTCCTTGCAGAGTAATGCCCCAGGGTGTCTGGGGGAAGAGCAGTACTCTTAAAACAGAGACAATCTTCCAGGGATTACTCCTCCCTGAGGTGTGGGCTGAAGGCCATCCTCTGGCAATGGCCAGCCCTGCCCCTCACACCCACCTGGAGCACTTTGAGCCTCCAGCTTTCCTCCTGAGAGGGCTGATATGAGGGCAGAGGCCAGCAGTGAGTTTCATGCAAGCCCAAGGAAGCTCTGCTGGGGGTCTGCTGCCCCTTGTGCGCTTGCTCAAGGTTTCATCTCAGGAAGGCTGAGGTGGCCCCAGCTTCATCCACACACCCAAAGGGCCACCTCAGCCCAAGCTGAGGCTGCTCCCACAGCCCCCACTGTTTTTTTTCTGCATGAAATGGGCTGCAAACTTCCATCTGAATGACAGCTGCCACCAGAGTCAAGCCACCTCATCCTGACTGTTCCCCACCACTCAAGAGCTGGTTGGCATCACCAAGACATCTTCTGGAACCCTGCCCTGTCATGGCACAGGTATGGGCAGGGTAGGCAGTGGTGAAGGTCACACTGCAGCAGACCTTCAGGCAGGAGAACCTGCAGAAGGAGACATTGAGTGTCACACCTCAGTGTCACTGGCACTGAAGGCCACCAGTGTGAGAGACAAGCCTTGAGAAGGAGAAAGAGGAGAAGGAGGAGACAGAGGAGGAGGAGAAGGAGAAAGAGGAGAAGGAGGAGACAGAGGAGGAGGAGGAGGAGGAGGAGGAGGAGGAGAAGGAGAAGGAGAAGGAGAAGGAGAAGGAGAAGGAGAAGGAGAAGGAGAAGGAGAAGGAGAAGGAGAAGGAGAAGGAGAAGGAGAAGGAGAAGGAGAAGGAGAAGGAGAAGGAGAAGGAGAAGGAGAAGGAGAAGGAGAAGGAGAAGGAGAAGGAGAAGGAGAAGGAGAAGGAGGAGGAGAAGGAGAAGAAGGAGGAGACAGAGAAGGAGGAAGGTGCTGCAGGAGTTCAGAGGAGGCCTCTAAGATGTGTGCAACAGATGAATCTGATGTCTTCAAACAGGGAAATGTTGGTTCACCAGTTGAGCTCTGTGGCCTATTGGTACACTGCCTGTGTGGTGGAGGGTTGTGTGCTCCTGCCTGACAGCTGAGACAAACAAAAGTCTGGCTGCAGCAAAAGAGAAGGCTCAAAATGCTCCCATGGAAAAGAAGGCTTGAAGAGGCTGAGGAGTTTTGTGTCTGGGCTCTGTCCTTAATCAAGCTAATTCAGATAAGTGGAGCCACTCAAGTGATATCAGCACCAAGAGCCAGAGCAAGATAATCAAGGATAAAGAGGTCTCTTGAAGATAGAGACAAGATTTCTGCTGTGAGCACAAGGACAGAGCCAGACAAAAACCAGAGGGGTTGAGGTTCTGGGAGCCAAGGGTGTGCTGCTGAGTGCAAGCACAGAGGTGCCCCCCACAGAGCAAGAAAGACCATTCAGGGGCTGGATGTGGGTGAAGCCTGCCTGGGGCAACAGTGTCCCATCAGCCTGGTTAAGGAAATGAAAGGCTGGAGCCTCCTAAGCACCTTTCTTTGCCCCATGGTCATTAGAGAGCTGCTTGTCTGTATCTGGGCTCAGGAAACAGGGATAAGATGTGGCTGGCCAGCTCTGGAGCACCCCTGCAGCCAGTGCTGACACCATCACACTGGTCCCCTTCCAGGCATGGGTCCAGAGGAGAAACATCATTTCAGTCTGGTCCTTCACTGGACCTCTTGGGGTGAGGAGATATGTGGAAGAGCTTTTAGAATAGAATAGACCAGGTTGGAAGAGACCTTCAAGATCATCAAGACCAACCTATCAACCAATCCAACACCACCTAAACAACTAACCCATGGCACCAAGCACTCCATCAAGTCTCCTCCTCAACACCTCCAATGACGGCGACTCCACCACCTCCCTGGGCAGCACATTCCAATGGGCAATCACTCTCTCTGTGTAGAACTTCTTCCTAACCTCCAACCTAAACCTCCCCTGGCACAGCCTGAGACTGTGTCCTCTTGTTCTGCTGCTGGCTGCCTGGGAGAAGAGACCAACCCCCACCTGGCTACAACCTCCCTTCAGGGAGTTGGAGAGAGCAAGAAGGTCTCCCCTGAGCCTCCTCTTCTCCAGGCTAAGCAACCCCAGCTCCCTCAGCCTCTCCTCACAGGGCTGTGCTCCAGACCCCTCCCCAACTTTCTTGCCCTTCTCTGGACACATTCCAGCAGCTCAACCTCCTTCCTAACCTGAGAAGCCCAGAACTGGACACAGGACTCAAGCTGTGGCCTGACCAGTGCAGTGTCCAGGGGCAGAATGACCTCCCTGCTCCTGCTGGCCACACTCTTCCTGATGCAGGCCAGGATGCCACAAAGAGCACCCCCAGGTCCCTCTCTGCCTGGCTGCTCTCAGCCACTCTGACCCCAGCCTGTAGCACTGCCTGGGGTTGCTGTGGCCAATGTGCAGAACCTGGCACTTGGATGTGTTCAATCTCCTGCCCTTGGCCTCTGCCCATTTGTCCAGCCTGTCCAGGTCCCTCTGCAGAGCCTCTCCACCCTCCAGCAGATCAACTCCTGCCCCCAGCTTGCTGTCATCTGCAAATTTACTGATGATAGACTCAGTGCCCTCATCCAGACTATCAATGAAGATGTTAAAGAGCACAGGGCCCAGCACTGCTCCCTGGGGCACAGCACTGGTGCCTGGCTGCCAGCTGGCTGTGGCACCATTCACCACCACTCTCTGGGCTCAGCCTCCAGCCACTTCCTAACCCAGCTCAGTGTGCTCCCATCCGAGCCAGGGGCTGGTGTCAAACAAGCAGCACAGAGATGATGACATTTCCCATTTCTTCCCTGCTTTCCATTTCCTCCCTGCTTCTGGGCACAGACAACTCAAAGCCCAGGCAACCATGGCCAGGAAAAGTAACCCAGAATGGGGAAAAGCTCAGAGCTGCAGGAAATGCACATCCCATGGGCTCAGAAAAGGACCATTGCCAACCAAGAGGTGCTGGTGGAGTCACAGGATCATTCTGGTTGGAAGAGACCTTTAAGATCACAGAGTCCAACCATTAACCCAGCACTGCCAGCTCACCACTGAACCATGCCCCTCAGCACCACAGCTACACAGCTTCTGGACACTTCCAGGGATAGGGAATCCTCCACTGCCCTGAGCAGCCTGGGACAGGTCTTGACAACTCTTTGGAGGAAGAAATTGTTCCTAAGTCAAACCTGAATATCCCCTGGCTCTTTCCTTTTATCTCATCAGTTGTTTCTTGGGAGAAGAGATCATTCCAAGCTCGTTTCAGGGAGTTGTAGAGAGCCAGGTCTCCCCTCAGCCTTCTTTTCTCCAGGCTGAACAACCCAGACCCCTCAGCTGCTCCTCACCAGCCCTGACCCTTCATCACTTCCAGTCTGGGGCCCATGGCCATCAGTCCAGTCTGTAATGCTTGACCTTACTAATACTGTCCCCAGATCCCATGGAGTAAAGGGTGCCAATGGATGGCACTAGCACCCCTGACTGAGAAGATACCAGGTCAGAGCAGAGAATGAAGCAAAACAGGAGCCAGGTCTTACACCAGGCAGCTCCCAAGGATGGACACAAGGACAGGAGGTTTCTGCCATCTGTGGCTGGATTTAAGCTGGGTATTAGGGGAAGTTAGGACACAGTCTCAAGCTGCACCAGAGGAAGTTTAGGCTTGAGGTGAGGAGAAAGTCCTTCCCAGAGAGAGTTGTTAGCCATTGGAATGTGCTGCCCAGGGAGGTGGTGGAGTCCCCATCCCTGGAGGTGTTCAAGAGGGGATTGGATGTGGCACTTGGTGCCATGGTTTAGTAGTCATGAGGTGTTGGGTGACAGGTTGGACTTGATGATCTCTGAGGTCTATTCCAACCTTACTGATTCTATGCAGTGCTACAGGCTGGGGTCAGAGTGGCTGAGAGCAGCCAGGCAGAGAGAGACCTGGGGGTGCTGATTGCCAGCAGCTGAACATGAGCCTGCAGTGTGCCCAGGCAGTCAAGAGGGCCAATGGCATCCTGGCCTGCATCAGGAACAGTGTGGCCAGCAGGAGCAGGGAGCTCATTCTGCCCCTGGACACTGCACTGCTTAGGCCACACCTTGAGTCCTGTGTCCAGTTTTGGGCTCCTCAGGTTAGGAAGGAGGTTGAGCTGCTGGAAGGTGTCCAGAGAAGGGCGAGAAAGCTGGGGAGGGGTCTGGAGCACAGCCCTGTGAGGAGAGGCTGAGGGAGCTGGGGTTGCTTAGCCTGGAGAGGAGGAGGCTCAGGGAGATCCTTATCACTCTCTCCAAGTCCCTGCAGGGAGGTTGTAGCCAGGTGGGGGTTGGTCTTTTCTCCCAGGCAGCCAGCAGCAGAACAAGAGGACACAGTCTCAGGCTGCACCAGGGGAGGTTTAGGCTGGAGGTGAGGAAGAAGTTCTACACAGAGAGAGTGATTGCCCTTTGGAATGGGCTGCCTGGGGAGGTGGTGGAGTCCCCATCCCTGGAGGTGTTCAGGAGGAGACTTGATGGGGTGCTTGGTGCCATGGGTTAGCTGGTTGGGTGGTGTTGGTTGACAGGTTGGACATGATGATTTTGAAGGTCTCTTCCAACCTGGTCTATTCTATTCTATTCTATTCTATTCTATTCTATTCTATTCTATTCTATTCTATTCTATTCTATTCTATTCTATTCTGTTCTGTTCTGTTCTATTCTATTCTATTCTATTCTATTCTATTCTATTCTATTCTATGATTCTAAGTTTCTTTCCACTAAGGTGGAAAGATCCAGGCCTCCCAAGCTGAAGGGACAAAGGTGAAGCCAAGTGAGTTTGACACCGAGCTTGGGAAGTCAAGACCAAAACACACTGCTCCTCAGAGAGGCATCTGCAAGGCAGGAGCTGGGGGGAGCACGGGGAGGTGAGAGCCAGGAGCGAAGCACTTGGCACTGCCACCTCCACCCTCAGCTCAGGATATGAACTGAGGAAGTAGCTCAGTGCCCTGAGGACTCATTTCCCCCCTTCGTCCCCCCGCCCTCCTTTTGTACAATAGGAATAACAACACTAATCCATGCTTGGGAACCACTCCAGACATTAACATCAAAGCATAACCACAGGAGAAACCTTCCTGCTTGGTGCTGCAGCACAAAATGTTAATCACTTCTAGTCGCTGGTGGCAATTACTTCAGGGTGGAAGGCAGAGGATCCCGTACAAGAGCTTGAGAGAGAAGCTCAGCCCATGCCAAAGCAGCCCCATGAGCATGTCACTGCAGGTGGTGCAGCAGCCAAAGCATCTCACAGCTTCCCAACCCCAGGATGAGTGGCTGCAGGGATAGAGGGACTGTAGGGGCATTTTGCTTGGACAAGACCCTTCAAGGTCATGCAGCTCCAGCCAGTGGCTGTGAGCAGCCTGGTGCCAAAACCATGTCCCTCAGCATCACAGCTCTGCCTCTCTTAAACCCCTCCGGGGTGGGGATTCAACCACCTCCCTAGGCAGCCTGTTCCAGTGTTTGAGAACCTTTCCAGTGAAGAACTTTCTTCTCATTTCCAACTTGAACCTCCCCTGGCACAATTTGAGGCCATTTCCTCTTGTCCACAAGGGTGGTTGTAGCCGGGAAGGGGTTGGTCTCTTCTCCCAGGCAACAAGGTCTCTTGTCCCAGAACAAGGGGACACAGTCTCAAGCTGTGCCAGGGGAGGTTTAGGCTGGATGTGAGGAGAAAGTTCTTCACCAAGAGAGTCATTCATCATTGGAATGTGCTGCCCAGGGAGGTGGTGGAGTCCCCATCCCTGGAGGTGTTCAAGAGGGGATTGGATGTGGCACTTGGTGCCGTGGTCTGGTCATGAGGTCTGTGGTGACAGGTTGGACTCAATGATCTCTGAGGTCTCTTCCAACCTCTGTGGTACTGTGAGACTGTGATACTGTCCTATCATTTATTCCTTGGGAGAAGAGACCACCCCCCACCAGGCTCCAGCCTCCCTTCAGGGAGCTCTTGAAGGTCTCCCCTCAGTCTCCTCTTCTCCAGGCTGAACACCCCCAGCTCCCTCAGCTGCTCTTCACCAGCCCTGTTCTCCTGACCCTTCCCCAGCTTCATTGCTCTTCTCTGGGCCTGCTCCAGCCCCTCAACATCCTTCTTGGAGGAAGAGGCCCAAAACTGAACCCAGGACTCACAGTGTGGCCTCACCAGTGCTGGGTACACAGGGGAACAACCCCTGCCCTGCTCCTGCAGCCCACGTTGGAGCAGGAGCAGACTCAGGACCGGGCACCACCAGCACGGAGACAGCCCTCCAAAGCTGCTCACTCCCTATCCATACAGCAGAGGTCCTGCCACACGGGGCTGGGCTCATTCTCCACAACAAAGTCTCTTTAAATTTTAATTGTCATGTGCACAGAGATCCACATCCCAGCAGCAACAGCCTGAGGTGTTGCCATGGCATCCCCAGCCCCAAAGCACCGGCGCGCAGCTGTTGGATTGTTGGCGCCCGGCGCCGCTGAGCGCCGGCGGAGGAAGGTTCACGGCCGGGATGTGCCAAGCACGGGGGAGGGGGAAGCCAGCCCCCTTCTTCACATTTATAGGGCTCTAAAGAATCAGTGGAAATTGCTGCTGTTCTGCCTAATCACCCACTCCATTAGCAACAGGGGGGGAGCAGCAGCACCGAAACTCCGGCAGCTTCCCGGTTGCTGGGAGGGGAGGTGTGAGGAGCTGGGCAGAGTTGGTTCATCAGGAGGACGCTCAGGATGCAGCCTGTGATGAGCTCCTGTGGGGTCAGCACTTGCCCAGCTGCCCACATATAGGTCCCCAGGATAGGTGAGGAACTGATCTGCTGGAACCTGGGAGGGCTGGGGGACAAAATTTCACTGTAGGCCGGCAAGGTGCCCCCACGGACAAGGAAGCCAACAGCCTCCTGGAGTGCACTAAGAGTGCAGGCAGCAGGTTGAGAGAGCTTCTCCTCACCCTCTACTCTGCCCTGGTGAAGGCACACCGACAGTATTGGGTCCAGTTCTGAGCTCCCCAGTTCAAGGGAGACAGGGAACTGATGGAGAGAATCCAGCAGAGGCTCTGAAGATGCTGAGGGGCCCTGGAGCAGCTCTGTGAGGAGCAAAGGCTGAGAGCCCCTGGGGCTGTGGAGCCTGGAGCAGAGCAGCCCCAGAGGGCATCTGAGCAATGCTCAGCAAGAGAGAAAGGCTGGGGGGCAAAAGACCTCTGGGGGACAAGAGGCTGGGGCCAGGCTCTGCTCAGTGGTGCCCAGGGACAGCACAAGGGGCAAGGGGCACAAACTGGAACCAAGGAGGTTCCATCTGAACAGGAGGAGAAAGTTGTTTGTTGTGAGGGTGCTGGAGGCCTGGAGCAGGCTGCCCAGAGAGGTTGTGGAGTGTCCTGGTGTGGAGAGCTTCCAACCCTCCCTGGGCACTGTGCTGCTGGGCAAGCTGCTGTGGGTGCCCTGCTGGAGCAGGGGGGGTTGGGCTGGGTAAGCTCCAGAGCTCCCTTCCAACCCCCCCTGGGCACTGTGCTGCTGGGCAAGCTGCTGTGGGTGCCCTGCTGGAGCAGGGGGGGTTGGACTGGGTGAGCTCCAGAGGTCTCTTCCAAGCCCCAGCAGTCTGTCATATCACATCCTGCTGTGTGCATGTGGGGAGCAAACCAGAGCCTTTCTGTCTTTAGCAGCTGATCAGCACCCAGAGGGAAATGTTGCACAGAGCAAACACAGCAGTTGATGTGTTCCCAGCCTGCAGTACTTATTCAGTCTAACCCCCCTGCTAAAATCAGTGTGATTTCCCAGAGGAAACAGGTATTTCAGTGGCTCTGGTGGCTGGTGCTCACTGCAGTTCTTGTCAGGCAGGGAGGAGGCTCTGCCCCAGACCCACCTTACCCAGCAGTGATGAGAGGAGGACTATGGGAACCTAATTCCCTCTGCAGACTGACTACAGGGCCACCTTTGCTGTGTTGAGTCTTCCCAGGAGGCCACAGGAGCTGTTAACCCACAGCATCTTCATTCAGGCAGGCTTCAGAGTGGAGCCTTTGCACCCTGTGTGAAGTTTCTTGGGCGGTTCAGAGCCTTCAGAATCCTAGGAGATGGCAGAAAGACAATCCCTGGGCTTTGGGAAAGAGGCAGAGCATGCAGCTTGGATTGAAGCTCCTCTGGAGGCATTGTCTGCAAGGGCAGTTTTCCTCCTCACCTGCAGGACACAGCCCTGAACCATGGATTCAGTTGAAGGTGAGCAGGGTTTACTCACAGCATGTGTGGGTCTTGGGCAAAGAGAGACATCAGTGGCTCTCACAGCAGCAGGGTCTCACCACTGCAAGAGAGACAAGGAGGGGCTGGAGCATGTCCAAAGAAGGTTAAAGGAGCTGGGGAAGGGTCTGGAGTCCAAGTCTGGTGTGGGTGCAGCTGAGGGACCTGGGGTTGTTCAGCCTGGAGAAGAAGAGGCTGAGCAGAGACCTTCTGCCTCTCTACAGCTCCCTGAAAAGAGGTTGGAGCCAGGTGGGGGTTGGTCTCTTCTCCCAAGAAACAAGTGGGAATGGCCTCAAGTTGCCCCAGGGGAGGTTTAGGTTGGACCTGAGGAACAGTTTCTTCTCTCAGGGGTTGTCAAGACCTTGACTAGGCTGCCCAGGAGTCCCCACCCCTGGAGAGGTTTCAAAGCTGAGTGCAGCCATGGTTCAGTGGTGACCTGGCAGTGCTGGGCTAACCCTTTGGACTCAATGCTCTTAAAGGTCTCTTGCAGCCTAAGAACCTGAGAGTAGTGTTTTAATTGAATCCATTATCTTACCTGCTGCTGAGGCTGCAGGATGGGGCCTGCAGACCTTCAATCCAGGCTGCCAAGGCACCCAACACAAGCATGCTCACTCCAGATGGAAGCAGACAAGAGGCTAGCAAAAAAAAAAAAACCCTGCTCTTAATTAAACATTTGTCTTGCAATTACATCCTTCTGAGCAATTATCACCATCCAAGACAAACACCAACTGGATTACACAGAGAAAAGACAGATGGTAAAGGTTAATGGGTCTTTCCCTGCCTTTGCAGTTACTCCTGAGATCTTGCAGGGAGAAGGGCAGGACATCCAGAGAGCAGCTCCTGCCCACCAGGGAGGAACAGCCTTGTTCCACTGAGGGACAAGCCCAGCCAAGGAAGAGCCCATAGACTCACAGAAGGGTCTGGGTTGGAAGGGGCCTCCAAAGCTCATCCAGTCCAACCCCCTCTTGCAGTCAGCAGGGACATCCTCCACCAGATCAGGTTGCCCAGGGCCTTTATTAGAATTAGAATAAACCAAACCAGGTTGGAAGAGACCTTCAAGATCATCTTGTCCAACCCATCAACCAATCCAACCCACCCAAACAGCTAACCCATGGCACCAAGCACCCCATCAAGTCTCCTCCTGAACACCTCCAATGATGGCGACTCCTCTTCAAGACTTACGTCGAGTATCTCTAGGGATGGGTCCCCAACCACCTCCCCCTGGGCAACCTGTTCCAGAGTTTCACCACCTTTTACCAGGGTAAAGAATTTATTCCTAACACCCAATCTAAATCTGCTCTTCTCCATCTTAAAGCCAGTTCCCCTTGTCCTGTCCCTGCAGACCTTTGCAAGCAGTCTCTCCCTATCCTTCTTACAGCCACCTGCAGGCACTGGGAGGCTGCTCTGAGGTCTGCCTGCAGCCTTCTCTTCTCCAGACTCAACACCCCCAGCTCCCTCAGCCTGTCCTCAAAGCAGGACTGCTCCAACCCCCTGATCATTTTCCTGGCCCTCCTCTGGACCCTCTCCACCAGGTCCATGTCCTTCCTGTGTTGAGGGATCCATAGGTGGACACAGTACTCCAGGTGAGGCCTGACCAGAGCAGAATAAAGTGGCAATTAGCCTGAGCTGGCAGATTCAGGGGGGCTGAGAGGATGGGAGGCGATTCTTTCAAGGTCTTGCTCCTGGCTTGGCACAGCCTAGGCCATGATCAACAGCCTCCAGTGGTTGTACATCATCTCCCTTTAACACCTTCACATGTTTTATTGTTCCCAAGCTCCAAGAAGGTAAATCTAAAGCCACCATAAAGGGCCCACAGTGTTGCTGCAAGGTTTGGGGCTCCACAGACAGCAAGGTTGGAAGCCCTCAGAAGTGGCTTCTGGTTACTGTTCTTGTCCCTCCTCCCACCCCTGTCCCTCTACCCTCAGAGTGGGGTCAGCCTAACAGCTTAGAATCACAGAATGTTAAGGGCTGGAAGGTACCTCCAGAAATCATCCAGTCCAACCCCCCCCTCCTCAAGCACCCAGGGCAGATCACACAGGAACACATCCAGATGGGTCCTGAAAGTCTCCAGAGAAGGAGACTCCATACCCTCTGAGGGCAGCCTGCTCCAGCCCTGCAGCACCCTCACACACAGAATTTTCTCCTCCTGTTGAGATGAAACCTCCTGGGTTCCAGTTTGTGCCCCACTGCCCCTTGTCCTGTCCCAGGGCACCACTGAAAAGAACACTGACCAGATCTCCTCTCAGCCTTCTCTTTTCCAGACTAAATAGTTTCCTCAAACACAGCCTTGTCTCCCCTTGCATCATCTCTTTCTGCAGCAAGTAACCCAAATTCCCTTCTTTGCCCTTAGACCAAACCAGTTTCTGTTTGGTAAACCCAGTTCTTATAGATAGTTATTGGCTCACTGTGTGGTGGCCACACAACCTGATCCCTGCTCTGCAGTGATCACAGAACTGTCAGGGTTGGAAGGGACCTCAAGGCTCAGCCAGTTCCAACCCCTTGCCATGGGCAGGGACACCTCACACCACAGCAGGTTGCTCACAGCCACCTCCAGCCTGGCTGCAAACACCTCCAGGGATGAGGCTTCCACCACCTCCCTGGGCAACCTCACCAGGTCTCCTCCAACATATCATTAGCATAGCATAGCATAGCATAGAACAGACCAGGTTGGAAGAGACCTTCAAGATCATCACATCCAAACCATCCTCCAACACCACCTGAACAACTAACCCATGGCACCAAGCACCCCATCCAGTCTCCTCCTGAACACCTCCAGGGATGGGGACTCCACCACCTCCCTGGGTAGCACATCCCAATGGCCAATCTCTGTCTGGGAACAACTTCTTCCTCACCTCCAGCCTGAACCTCCCCTGGCACAGCCTCAGACTGTGTCCTCTTGTTCTGGTGCTGCTTGCCTGGGAGAAGAGACCAACCCCCACCTGGCTACAACCTCCCTTCAGGGAGTTGCAGAGAGCAAGAAGGTCTCCCCTGAGCCTCCTCTTCTCCAGGCTAAGCAACCCCAGCTCCCTCAGCCTCTCCTCACAGGGCTGTGCTCCAGACCCCTCCCCAGCTTTCTTGCCCTTCTCTGGACACCTTCCAGCAGCTCAACCTCCTTTCTAACCTGAGGAGCCCAGAACTGGACACAGGACTCAAAGTGTGGCCTGAGCAGTGCAGTGTCCAGGGGCAGAATGACCTCCCTGCTCCTGCTGGCCACACTCTTCCTGATGCAGGCCAGGATGCCATTGGCCCTCCTGGCTGCCTGGGCACACTGTAGGCTCATGTTCAGCCTACCATCAACCAGCACCCCCAGGTCTCTCTCTGCCTGGCTGCTCTCAGCCACTCTGACCCCAGCCTGTAGCACTGCCTGGGGTTGCTGTGGCCAATGTGCAGCACCTGGCACTTGGATGTGTTCAATCTCCTGCCCTTGGCCTCTGCCCATCTGCCCAGCCTGGCCAGGTCCCTCTGCAGAGCCTCTCTACCCTCCAGCAGATCAACTCCTGCCCCCAGCTTGGTGTCATCTGCAGATTTCCTGATGATGGACTCAATGCCCTCATCCAGATCATCAATGAAGATGTTAAAGAGCACAGGGCCCAGCACTGCTCCCTGGGGCACACCACTGGTGCCTGGCTGCCAGCTGGCTGTGGCACCATTCACCACCACTCTCTGGGCTCAGCCTCCAGCCACTTCCTAACCCAGCTCAGAGAGCTGCTGTCCCAGCCAGGGGCTGACAGCTTGGCCAGGAATATCTCCAGTATCTCCTTGTCTGCACCTCACCTTAGTCTGTTCAGAAAAGTCTCATCTCTGGGCATCCATTTCTCCTCAGCTGCAGCTGGATGCAAGTAATTATCCACAAGTTCAAGGTGCTGTGCTGATGAATTGCACCCAGTGCTGCCTCACCTTCTCCTCCTGCCATGGGGGTGGTGAAGGCTGTAGTGGTGTGATGCTTCAGCCCCCACCAGCACCAACAATGAAGCACAGCTAACCCAGCTGGAGAAGTGAATGGAAAGCTGTGTCTCACAAGCAGTGATGAAGTGCAATGAATGTATGCCAAACATGTAATGTTTGCAATATCACACAAGAATTTACAGGGAGTGACACAAACACAGGAATCCCCCTTGCAGGGGGATCCCACCTCAGGTTCCCCCCAAACCTCTTCCTTCCCTTTCCCCTAGTAGTTAATCAGGTGAGAAAGAGGGAGAGAAGGATATCAAGGGAAATTCATTAGCTCAAAACAGTTATTAAGAAAGTTAGTTTCTCTTATCTTATCAGTTTCAGTCCAGAGTCAGCTGCATGCTCTCTGACCAAGAAAGGAAGAGTCAGAACAGGCTGAAGTTAGAGTGAGAGAAAACAATCTGGGAGATATTTGCTATGGTGAATCTCCCATCTGACCAATCAAATCCCTTTAGAATTAATCTTTGTTTTCCTTCTTACCTGCCTGACCAACCTGATCTCCTTCCATGCCCAGGTGACTGCCTGCTGGGTGTGGGGCAGGCTGTGGATGTGGTCTGCCTGGGCTTCAGCAAGGCCTTTGACACCATCCCCCACAGCAAACTCCTGGCCAAGCTGTCTGCCCCTGGCTGGGACAGCAGCTCTCTGAGCTGGGTTAGGAAGTGGCTGGAGGCTGAGCCCAGAGAGTGGTGGTGAATGGTGCCACAGCCAGCTGGCAGCCAGGCACCAGTGCTGTGCCCCAGGGAGCAGTGCTGGGCCCTGTGCTCTTTAACATCTTCATTGATGATCTGCAGGAGGGCACTGAGTCCCTCATCAGTAAATTTGCAGATGCACCAGCACCAAGCTGGGGGCAGGAGTTGATCTGCTGGAGGGTAGAGAGGCTCTGCAGAGGGACCTGGCCAGGCTGGACAGATGGGCAGAGGCCAAGGGCAGGAGATTGAACACATCCAAGTGCCAGGTTCTGTCAAGGGAGACCTTCTTGCTTTCTCCAGCTCCCTGCATGGAGGTGGTAGCCAGGTGGGAGTTGGTCTCTTCTCCCAGGCAGCCAGCACCAGAACAAGAGGCCACAGTCTCAAGCTGTGCCAGGGGAGGTTTAGGCCAGAGGAGAGGAAGAAGTTCTTCCCAGCAAGAGAGACTGGCCATTGAGATGTGCTGCCCAGGGAGGTGGTGGAGTCCCCATCCCTGGAGGAATTCAGGAGGAGCCTGGATGAGGCACTTGGTGCCGTGGTTTAGTTGATCAGATGGTGCTGGGTGATAGGTTGGACTTTGTGATCTCAAAGATCTCTTCCAACCTGGCTGATTCTGTACTCTGTAATGCAGTAAAGCAACTTCTGTCTTTAGTGAGATTTAGCAGCTGCATGCTGTGCTGTGGAAGTACCACAGAACTGCAGCAGCCTCCCTGACATCCCCAAACAGCTCAAGGTGGAGCATCACATAAAAAAACAAACCCAAAATCCAACTCTTAGAACAAACAGGAAATCATGGATTATGGAAACCAAACACCTGGAATACATCTCACACAGCAACTGGCTTCAAGTCAGGATTACTGGCAGCTGCCTTGCTCCAGCTAACCACCCAGAAGCAAGCTGCAGGTCTCTCCCCTGCTCTGAAGAAATGATTTTTCTACTCCCAAAAGAAGGGCTGCGTCCTTCTGAAGGGTTAGGCCTGGGCTGGCCACCAGGTATGTGCCAGAGCCTCTCCTTGGACCCCTCTGGCTTCCCAGAGGGAAGAAAGGAGAGAAAGACTGATGGACTTGGAAAGAAACTAACCCAGCTGGGATGGAAAGAACAATGCCATGGGATAGAGACACAGAGACACAAACCAGTGTGGAAGCCAACCCCTGCTGGCAATGGTGGCACCACTGATGCTGGGGGCAGGCACTGGGGGAGTCCCAGACTGGACTCAGCAGCAGCAGATGGGAACTGGGTTCAGGAGCTGGGTTCTGGAACAGAGGAAGCAGGATCATAGTATCACAGTATCAGTCAGGGTTGGAAGGGACCAAAAGGATCATCCAGTTCCAACCCCCCTGCCATGGCCAGGGACACCCCACACTACATCAGCCTGGCCACAGCCTCAGCCAGCCTGGCCTTAAACACCTCCAGGGACAGGGCCCCAACCACCTCCCTGCACAACCCATTCCAGGGCTTCACCACTCTCATGGGGAAGAACTTCCTCCTCCCCTCCAGCCTCAATCTCCCCACCTCCGGCTTCAATCTCCCCACCTCCAGCTTCATTCCATCAAAGGCAGAAGGGACAGAGTCCTCCTGGGCCACTGAAGAAGAGGCTTGACCCTGGGGGTGCCTCAGCCTGCTCCTGAAGATGCCACCCCTGGGCTGCCATCAATCCCTTGCTGGGCAGCTGAGGGTCACCTCTCCTGTCTGCTCCTCCCCACAGCTGCCACCTCTGCCTGGCTGCCCCCCAAGGTGTGGCACAGGCTGTGGCAGTGCCCTGGGTGTGCCCAGGAGCCAGCCTCAGGCAGAGCCTTTCTGCAGCCAGCCCTTGGCAGGAGCTCTCCCCCTCAGCGTGCTCACTGCTGGGAGCAGCCCCTGGGCTGTGCCAACCTGCCCTGAGCTGCAGAGAGAGCCTCAGTGAGCAGGGACTGAGCTGGGAAGGGGCAGCACTGAGCAGAGCTAGCTCTGGCCCGGCTCAAGCCAGGACAGACAGAAAAGCAAGGCCAAAGTTTCCTGTGAGCTGCTGAGCCCCATCTCCATTATCAATCAGCGCTGCGGTTTCTGCTCGGGAGTGAGCTCACAGGCCACGGCGTTACGTCAGCAGATGCCTCCAGCCAGCAGAGCTCACATCCCTGCAGAAGCTGAGTGACTCCTGGCTTGCTCAGGCCACTGGGAAATTTAATTATTTAGGTTTCTCAGCTGCTGCATAACTATGAAACATAAAACAGTGGCTGGTAATTGAAGTGCTGCTGCTCAGCACAGGGCGCAGAGACGCTGCGTCAGCAGGGATGGGCGAGATGAGATCTGTGGCAGCAGGGGCTGGGCTTCGCCCAGGAGCCAATTCCATCTGGCACTGGGGAAAAGAGAAAACAGCAAAGAGGGTGAAAGAGCTCGTTTTGGACTCCTACTCAGCATGAGACAGGCTTAAAATGTTGACAGGAGTGTCCACTGCAGCTAGAGCTCACAGAGGGATGTATCAGAGCCCAGCACTGGACCCAAGACTTCAGATGAGGGCAGAGAAGAGGGGGAGGAGACCCTCCCTGGACATGCTGACCACACTTTTCTTGATGTACCTCAGGACACCATTGGCCTTCTTGGGTACAACATCACATTGCTGGCTCATGGTGAACTTCCTGTCCACCAGCACCCTCAGCTCCTTCCCCACAGAGCTGCCTTACAGCAGCTCAACCTCTCCCCCATCCTGTGCAGGAGGTTGTTCCTCCCCAGCTGCAGGACCCTACTCTTGCCCTGGTTGAACCTCACGAGGTTCCTCTCTCCCAGCTCTCAGCCTGCCCAGGTCTCACTGCATGGCAGCACAGCCTGAGGGCTGTCAGCCACTGCTCCCAGTGATGTGCCATCAGCAAACTGCCTGAGGCTCCACTCTGTCCTTTCACTCAGGTCACTGAAGAAGGTGTAGAACAAGACTGGAGGAGTCCAGGCCCCTGGGGAGCATCACTTGTCACAGGCCTCCAACTAGGGTCTGCATCACTGATCACCACCCTCTGAGCTCTTTGTCCTTCAGCCAGGTCTCAACCCACCTCTCTGTCCATTCATCTAACCCACACTTCCTAAGCCTCTCCAGGAGGATGTGATGGGGACAGTGTCAAAGCCTTGCTGAAGCTGAGGTAGACAACAAACCTAAATTAAGCTTTCCTGCTCCTCCATGCTGCTTCCTCAAGAGGGGAGTTCCCAGCAGATAGCTGAATGGCTTGGCAGCCTGCTCAAAACACAAAGCCATGCTGGCCAGGTCCTGGATGCCAATTACCTTTGTCCTCACATGCTCACTTGCTGGCCTTGTTCTGAACAGAGCTGATCCAGTGTGGATGACACAAAATGCTCCTGCTCACCCCCTCCTGGAGGGCCCTGTGAGAGGCAGCATCTGAAGGAGCCTTCAGATGGAGATGACACCTCCTGGAATGACACACAGCTGAACACCCATCCCACCACTCAGGGGGAAGGAGTGCTCTGAGCACTGATTTCAACTGCTACAATTACTTCCATCGGTGCTGCTTCCAAAGGGGAGTGAGGAGAACAACGACCAACAGAAGAATAATTGTGCTTTAAACCAACAAAACAACAAAGCAACAGGAACAAAGGGAGCCTCTAAAAAGCAGTTTTGCTTTGTCTCAGCCTGTGTGGGGCCCCTACAGGCACAAACCCTATCTCCTCTGGGACCTTCTGAGCAGTGCACTCAGGCAGCTCCTCACTCCTGCTCCTGCCAGGCTTGTGCAATGCTGCTTTATCGTTGTCAGATGGCATCTTCTCTGCCCCCCAAGCCCCACACCACACACAGGGCAGCAGGATGCAGTAGGATCTCTGACCATCAAGGACATATATAGGAGATGTTTCTTTCCACCTCTGCTCAGGACATGATAACATCATAGACTGGTTTGGGTTGGAAAGGACCTTTTAAAAGTGTCCAACCCAACCCCCTGCAGTCATCAGGGACATAGCATCACAGAATCAGTCAGGGTTGGAAGGGACCACAAGGATCATCCAGTTCCAACCCCCCTGCCATGGCCAGGGATACCCCACACTAGATCAGCCTGGCCAGAGCCTCATCCATCCTCCAGGGATGGAGCCCAAATCACCTCCCTGGACAACCCATTCCAGGGCTTCACCACTCTCATCTGCAACTACAGCAGGTTGCTCAGAGCTGCCCAAACTCACCTGGAATGCTGCTAAAGATGGAGCATCCCCCACCTCTCTGGGCAGCCTGGAACAGGCTCTCACCACCCTCACTGTCAAACATTGCTTCCTTCATTCTCAATCTCCCTCTTGCAATTTCATCACCCCTTGTCCCCGGAAAACCTCTGTCCCCAGCTTGCTTCCAGCCCCCTTCAAGCACTGCAAGGCCACCAGAAGGTCTCCCTGGAGCCTTCTCCTCTCCAGGCTGCCCAAGGCCAACTCTCTCAGCCTGCAGCCTCCCAGCAGAGCCCTTCCAGCCCTGCCAGCATTGCTGTGGCCTCCTCTGGCCCTGCTCCAACAGCTCCCTGTCTGTGCTGAGCACTCCAGAGCTGCCCCAGCACTGCAGGGGGGGTCTGAGCAGAGCCCAGCAGAGGGGCAGAATCCCCTCCCTGCCCCTGCTGCCCACACTGCTGGGGATCAGCCCAGCACAGGGCTGGCTCTGGGCTGGCAGTGCTTAGTGCCAGCTTATGGCCAGCTCTGCACCCCCAAAGCCTTCTCCACAGAGCTGCTCTCAATCCCATTCACTTGACATTTACCACTTCACATCAGATTATCACAGTCTCAGAATCACAGAATCACCAAGATTGGAAGAGACCTCAAAGATCATTGAGTCCAACCTGTCACCACAGACCTCATGACTAAACCATGGCACCAAGTGCCACATCCAATCCCCTCTTGAACACCTCCAGGGATGGGGACTCCACCACCTCCCTGGGCAGCACGTTCCAATGGGCAATCACTCTCTCTGGGAAGAACTTTCTCCTCACCTCAAGCCTAAACCTCCCCTGGCACAGCCTCAGACTGTGTCCTCTTGTTCTGGTGCTGGTTGCCTGGCAGAAGAGACCAACCCCCACCTGGCTACAACCTCCCTGCAGGGAGTTGGAGAGAGCAAGAAGGTCTCCCCTGAGCCTCCTCTTCTCCAGGCTAAGCAACCCCAGCTCCCTCAGCCTCTCCTCACAGGGCTGTGCTCCAGACCCCTCCCCAGCTTTGTTGCCCTTCTCTGGACACCTTCCAGCACCTCAACATCTTTCCTAAACTGAGAGGCCCAGAACTGGACACAGTGTCTGTTTTGTCCAGACCAGCCTGAGGAGGTGAGTTTGCTCACCAAATTCACCAACCTCTCCTGTTCCTTATGCCTCCTGCTATGTATAGAGGGTAGAGAGCAACAGGTGTGAAACCATGAACCAAGCCCTGTCCTGAGGAGAAGAGATTGAGGCAGTGGGAAGATCATGATTCCTCTCTTGTGCACCAGGCACTTAATTAAGTTTGTGTTACCTTTGTTTCCAGGAGCTGAAGTATCACAGAGGCTGGCTTTTGGAGGAGCACAAGTTAGCACTGGAAAGCCCAAGTCAGCTCTGTTTGGAGGAGCATTACATTCAACCATCTGGCAGGGATAGCAGAAACACCTCTATCTGATGCCACTGCCAACTGTGTGCTGATGAAAGATATGGGGAGCACTGGTCAGAGGGAGAAATAAGCAAACACTCATCAGGAGATAACCATCTTTTGATGCAACACCTGGAGGTGAACATTTTGTCCCTAGAGCACCACAGTGTCAAGCTCAAGAGAGGAGATACAACTTGCTTGGCTCCTAGGACACCAGCAGCATCCTGCTCTCCCAGCTCAGGGTGAACTTTGTGAGGCAGGAAGGGGAAAGGGTGCAGTAAAGGACCACAACCCACAGCCAGCCTTCCTCAGGAGGAGTAAAACACAGCACTTAGGACAGGTGATTAAAATAACGAGCCCACTTGTGGGAATCTGCCCCAGGGGGAAAAAACAGTTGAGAGAATTAAAGAACTCCACAGTTAGCAGCCTGAAAGCTGCTAACCAACAGAGAGTTCATCACCAGCTGCAATCCCCACAACAACAACAAGAGAGGAGTCACAGGCAGGAGAGAAATATTCCTGCAGCAGTCAAATGTGCCCAGATCCAAACAAGTACTAAGGAAATAACCATGAAAACCTACCACAGAGATACCTGAGCAGGACAAAAAAACCCCAAAGAGCTTGTGATGGAACACTCAGCATTTGACTGTCACCAATCAAAGCCATGGATGTCTTTTACACTCTCAGGCCTTGGGTTTGAATGTCTAGCAGAAGGCAACCTGTAGGATCTCAGCCCCAGCCTGAGCTGGCAGCAAGGGCTGTGGTGAGCACCATCATGGTGCCTGTGGGTAGGAGCAATGCTCAGCCATGTTAGAAGCAAAAGTTAAGTCTTTGGCTGCTGTTTGCAGTCCACAGATTCACAGGATGGTTTAGGTGGAAAGGACCTTGAGGATCATCTAGTTCCAACCCCCTGCCGTGGGCAAGGACACCTCCCACTAGACAACATTGCTCAGGGCCTCATCCAGCCTGGCCTTGAACACCTCCAGGGAGGGGACATCCACAGGCTCCTTAGGCAACCTGTTCCAGTGTCTCACCACCCTCACTGGCAAGAATTTCTTCCTGTTCTCCAGCCTAACTCTCCCTTCTTACAGCTCAAAGCCATTGTCCCTCATCCTGCCACTACAAGCCTCTACAACTTAAACCAGCAGTTGTAGAATCAAGGAATCACAGAACTGTTTTGATTGGAAAGGGCCTCAAGATCATCGAGTCCAGCTATTGAGCTAATCCTGTGCTGCCTGGTCACCATTAAACCACATCCCTCAGCACCTCATCTACACAGCCCTGAAGTTCCTACAGGAATGGGGACTCCACCACTGCCCTAGGCAGCCTTTTCCAGGGCTTCACAACCCTTTGTTACAAAGCCCAACCTAACCTTCCCCTGGCACAGCCTGAGGCCATTTCTTCTCCTGCTATCACATGTTACTTGGGAGAAGTCACCAACTCCCATCTAGCTCCAACCTTCCTCCAGAGAGGTGTGGAGAGCCAGAAGCTCTCTCCTCAGCCTCTTCTCCAGGCTAAACAACTGCAAGATTGCCCAGTTTATGTTGCTCCTGCTCTGCTCCAGCCTTTAGATCTGCTCATGCTTGGCCAGGAGGTCCTGCAGAGCTGCTGCAGCTGTGTTTCTTCATCTGGAGAAGCCATATCAAGCTCAGGTGCCACAGGGCTTTAAATGATCCAAAGCTCTGCTCATTGGAATAGTGAAGAATCAAATGCTTTGGGGGACAGTAACCTTGAAACAAAAGGTCTCTCATCTTTCCCTGGATGAGGCTCTGGCCAGGCTGATGTAGTGTGGGGTGTCCCTGCCCATGGCAGGGGGGTTGGAACTAGATGATCCTTGTGGTCCCTTCCAACCCTGAATGATACTATGATACTATGATTAGATGAGTGTACCTCACTCTCATTTGCCCATCAACAAGTTCCACAAGTGTCCTGTATACTCTGACCTCTTCTTGCAGAGTGTTGCCTTGGACTTGGCTCTTCTGGATCCATTTGAGGTTGAATTCCTGAAGTTCAGGCCACATAATCACAGAGTAAATCCCAGTGGAAAGGAAGTCAAGGTGTTGTGGATAGCGAAATAGCTTCTGTCCAACAGACCAACCTCCCTCTAGGGACACCCAGACAAGGGGAGCTCCTCCTGGTGCAAGCTGGAGGTGGTGCTGAGTGAGATGGTCAGAGGAGGGCAGGAGTAAACAGGGTAGTTTGGAGCCAGCCACGCTTAACCATGAAATAACAGGCCACCCAGAAACAAAAAACCCCTTCACCAGATCTGTTTTTATTAATCATAAGTTTGCAAGTGCTAAATCTCAAGACATTCTTAACAGCACATGAAGTAAGGGCGGGGGTAAAGCACAACAAAACAAAAAGACATGGTGGTCCACAGACCCAAATCAACATCAAACAAGCTTTGGAGGAAATAGATGGACTCAAGTGACACCTGTGGAAGTCAGCATGCCCTCCCTCTGCTGTGTGAAACAGCTTCCAGCACCACGCAGCTGGGATCGAAGCACCCCAGAGGATAAGACAAAAACCACCTCAGAAGTCGACAGAGAAAGGGAATCCAGGATTATTTAGCACTCAACAGGATCTTCTCAGTGGGAAAGTTCAGGGTTCCCTCTGGGGTGTTTTGCTAGTTAAATTGTCACCAAGACTGGCAGGGAGCAAGAGGAGCTGTTTCAGATCAGATGGTGAGGATAGCAGCAGCAGAGACTCATGGAAGGAAAAAGAACACGAGATCAGAGGTTTTCTTATCAAAAAGGGTTTGATTACTCACTGGGTTGATATTCATCACAGTAAATGGGTTCTGGTGTTTACTATACTCAAAGCAACCTCCTCCAACAAAAACTGTGATGAGTCTGGCCAACATTTTCACTTAACAAACCCCACTGCTCTGCTGTTCCAGCCCTGAGAGTTGGTCTGAGGGGAAATCCTGGCTGCATGGTGAAGTCTGAAAGGCCACATGGCTCCCAGAGCTACTGGTCCTTTGTCTGGAGACATTTAAAGCACCTCAGCTCTTTCTGCTGGAGCCATGCAGGAAACTCCAAACCACACAGTTAGGCTAAGAAGCAAATGATGAAGAAGGAAAGGAAATCTGGAAATTGGTTGGAGGCATCAAATGCTTCTTAGGAGTAGCTCCAGAGGCTTCGACAGCCTCCGACGCGTAAACGCAAACAAGGAACATTACTAACGTGGGGAGAACCTAACTCTCAAGAGCTGACCTAAAAGATGTGATCAAAACCTCCTGTGAACACAGATGCACCAATTCCAATCTGGTTTCCATTCGTCTTTCACCCAGGGACAGCAGTTCCTCAAAACAGACCACAAATAACCTCAGCGTCATTTGATGTCGACACTCCCAATTTCAGTGAGAGAGAGAGAGAGAGGGAAAGCTCTGAGAAGCACCTCTTGGCACTCAGAAAGTAAGAGAGACCCTGACACAGAACCTCCCTGCAACCAACAGCCCCTTGGTGTGCCTCACAGCAATACTTCCCCCTTGGGCAAGCAGAAGGCTGCTCAGTAGATGATGTAACGGACGATCCTGGGGCCGTGGACATCTCTCAGCCTGTGGCAGTGGCGTAGGATGCTGAGCATGGTGTGAAAACGTTTGTCTGTCTTCTGCTGGGTGAACTCCCTGATGTCAGCCTCCACAACAAAAAACTCACCTGCAAAACAAACAGGGGCTTTGCTGTGCAAAGGGATGGGTTGTAAGACACAGGCTCAGAGGATGTCAGGGGCTGGAAGGGACCTCCGAAGGTCACCCAGCCCAACCCTCCCTGCCAGAGCAGGAGCAGAGAACCCAGCACAGGTCCCACAGGAACACATCCAGACAGGGCTGGGAAGGCTCCAGAGAAGGAGACTCCACAACCTCTCTGGGCAGCCTCCCAGGGCAGAAGTTCCTCCTCCTCTTGAGCTGGAACCTCCTGGGCTGCACTTTCCATCCCTTGCCCCTTGGCCTAGCCCAGGGTGCAGCTGAGCAGAGCCTGGCCCTGGCCCCTCCCTCCTGCCCCCCAGCCCTCAGCTATTGATAGACATTGATCAGATCCCTCTCAGCCTCCTCCTCTCCAAACTAAACAGCCCCAGGGCTCTCAGCCTCCCCCCATAGGGCAAGACACACTTCAGCACTTTATAACTAACAGCAGAGCCTCTTCTGAACTGCCACAGACAACGATGGAACAATACAGCCAGCAGCAAGGCAGCCCCACAGTATCTCAGGACTTCATTCTGCTTTCTCAACTTCTCCCCAGGAGTCACCAACCTTCCCATTCAGATCACCCCACAGTGCCCACAGGCCCTGTACAGCGAGCTCCATCTCTTGGCAGCTCTATGAACTAACATCTCCCAAGCCCTCTGTCCTCCTCTGTCAGGGCTCAAAGTCTGTAGGGGTCCCAAGCACCATCCAGAGCCAGATACCAGATGTGCCACTGGTGGTGGTGCCAGAAGACGTGAACACTAGAAGGTCATGGAAAACAAGTTCTGCATGGGGCAGCAATGTGGTCCTGAGGCCCAACAGAGCAGTATCCTGCAGTGTATTAAGAAAAATGTGAGCAACAGGTTGAAGGAGGTTCTTCTCCTCTACTCTGCCCTGGTGAAGCCACATCTGGAACACTGAGTCCATTTCTGGGCTCCCCAGTTCCAGAGAGACTGCAGAGCGTCCAGCAGAGGCTACAAAGCTGCTGAGGGGCCTGGAGTAGCTCTGGGAGTGAGGAGCAAAGGCTGAGAGCCCCTGGGGCTGTGGAGCCTGGAGCAGAGCAGCCCCAGAGGGCATCTGAGCAATGCTCAGCAAGAGAGAAAGGCTGGGGGGCAAAAGACCTCTGGGGGGCAAAAGACCTCTGGGGGGCAAGAGGCTGGGGCCAGGCTCTGCTCAGTGGTGCTCAGGGACAGCACAAGGGGCAAGGGGCACAAACTGGAGCCCAGGAGGTTCCAGCTGAGCAGGAGGAGAAAGTTGTTTGTTGTGAGGGTGCTGGAGGGCTGGAGCAGGCTGCCCAGAGAGGTTGTGGAGTGTCCTGGTGTGGAGAGCTTCCAACCCCCCCTGGGCACTGTGCTGCTGGGCAAGCTGCTGTGGGTGCCCTCAGCATCTCTGTGAAGGAGCAAAGGCTGAGAGCCCCTGGGGCTGTTGAACCTGGAGCAGAGCAGCCCCAGAGGGGATCTGAATTTGTGTGAAAGCTGGGAGAAGTTTGGTACCAGGAAGAGGGAAAACCTGCAAAACTGCTTAAAATGTAGTTAAATACAGTTGGAGAGAGACCATTTGCCATCTCCAGTGACAGGGGAGCACACCTACACCTTGTCAGGAACCCAAAGATAATGTGTGCAGTGGTTTTGCAGCCTGTGGTATCTGGGGGAGCATTAAAATGTCCTGAATCTGCACAGAAACATCAAACCACTTCTTGTCTGTTCCAAGATGCAGGGCAGCAGCCTTCAGCACAGCAGGATCTCCTTTGACAGAGAACCAAGAGCTGGATAAAGGATGGTGGTTTGGCTGGAAAAAGTAAGTCCCTGCACCAAAGCCACCTTCCTGGCTGGAAGGTTACCCTGATAAACCAGGCAGCCTCTTTTCTCATCTTGAAATCAGAGGACAAAGTCAGCTGGCAATAAGCCCAGGCTGAGAAACTGCAGGAATCCTAAGCAGAGAGACACTCACAGTAGAAATGTAAGCAAACAAATCAATGAATGCACAACCTCATCCTGAGAAATGCAAGGGATAAAGACATTTAATCATTCTGTGCTGGCCAGATAAGAACAGCCTGACAGCCTGACAGACTTTTTCCTCTAGACTTTCCAGGTGATTAGTCACAACAAATGAAAAGAACAAACAAAAAAGCCCCTGCCACACAGACACACTCTCAGGTGCTGAATGCCCTGGATTCACACAGTCCCAGCGTGGCAGAGGGTGGAAGGGACCTCTGGGCATCACCCAGTCCAACCCCCCCTGCTCCAGCAGGGCACCCACAGCACCCTGCCCAGCAGCACAGTGCCCAGGGGGGGTTGGAAGCTCTCCACACCAGGACACTCCACAACCTCTCTGGCCAGCCTGCTCCAGCCCTCCAGCACCCTCACAACAAACAACTTTCTCCTCCTGCTCACATCCAACCTCCTGGCTTCCAGTCTGCACCCCTTGCCCCTTGTGCTGTCCCTGGGCATCACTGAGCAGAGCCTGGCCCCAGCCTCTTGCCCCCCAGCCTTTCTCTCTTGCTGAGCATTGCTCAGCTGCCCTCTGGGGCTGCTCTGCTCCAGGCTGCACAGCCCCAGGGGCTCTCAGCCTTTGCTCCTCACTCCCAGAGCTGCTCCAGGGCCCCCCAGCATCCCTGCAGCTTCTCTTGGACTCTCTCCAGCAGTTCCCTGTCCCTCTGGAACTGGGGAGCCACTGCAGATGTGGCATGACTAGGGCAGAGCTGACCAGAAAAGGTGACTGGATTGTGTAATAGCTACCTATTGCTGCATACCTTCATGTTTCTTATGGCATATAATCTGACCTGGAGACAACTCTTATTGCTGTTCTCCTCCTCTTACATCAGAGGAGAACCAGAGTTTTCATTGCTCCAGAATGTCATAGAATCATAGAATGGTCTGGGTTAGAAGGGACCTCCTAAAGCTCACCCAGTCCAACCCCCTCTGCAGTCAGCAGGGACATCCCAAACTAGATCAGGTTGCCCAGAGCCCTGCCCAGCCTCACCTTGAATATTTCCAGGGATGGGGCTCCAACCACCTCCATGGGCAACCTGTTGCTGTGTTGCACCTCCTCCATGATGCAGAACTTGTTCCTCACATCCAATCTCAATCTGCTCTGCTCTCATTTCAAACCATTGCCCCTGGGGCTGTCACTGCAGGCCTTTAGGGGCAGTCCCTCTGCAGCCCCCTTCAGGTACTGGAAGGCTGCTCTGAGCTCTCCCTGGAGTCTTCTCTTCTCCAGGCTGAACACCCCCAGCTTCATCAGCCTGTCCCAACAGCAGAGCTGCTCCAACCCCCTGAGCATTTTCATGTCCCTCCTCTGGCCCCAGTCCACTAGGTCCAGGCCCTTCCTGTGCTGAGGGCTTCATAGCTGGACACATCACTGCAGGTGAGGTCTCACCAGAATCATCTCTGTGGAGTGTTTAGAGTTTGGTACCGACAGCAGAAAACCAAAATACCTTTGGTGTCATCTGTTTCTTCCTCCTTGAACCTGTGGTAAAGGTTTCTGGTCACTGCATTCATGGATTTCAAAGGCTGCTTCAGGATCTTGTACTTGCACTGCACAGCTTTGTTGATCTCAATCAAGGTGGTGTTGACCTGCTCATAGCTGATACGACCTTTCATATAGCTGCAAAGGAAAACCCCAAGATCAGAGAAGCCAGAAACATAGCTCTGGGTTGGTTTTCCTCCTGAGCTGAATGTGTTATCCCCCTTCTCAGAGGCAGTTTCCCCTGCTTTGTGTTAATGAGTAAACCCAGCAGCTGGTTTTGCTCATTTCCTCAATGGTTTAATGACCTTGAAGCCACAGCACAACCTAAACCAGAAAGAGGAAACACAGGGAAGTTAAATTAAGTAAAGAATACCCAGTGCTTAAGCTGTGAGGAGCATCCAGAGCAGAGTAAAGGTTGTTTTTGCAGTGTAAAACCTTAAACTGCAAGCTCAGGGGAAAAAAAATATCAAGTAACTTTGCAGAAAGCATGGCATGAGGCAGAAGTGAAATGATCCTGCCTGGGAGTGCAGTTGGGTTTGTGTGGTAACCATAATTCACCTGTGTTCCACCTCCCAGCTGCTCCCTGGGGGGTTTATGTGAAGACATAGCCATTTCCAGCTGCCCTCTGCACGTCACTGAGCTGCACAGACACGGTCTGGCACTACCAGCTTCCACTTCTGCACCTTTCACACAGCAAGGAATGAAGCAAGATTTGTTGATGACAGCCTGGAGGTGGTTCAGAAAGCACTACAGAGGAAAACCAAGGGCTGTGGAAGTAGTGGAAGGCTGGAATGTTTGCAAGGGAGGTCCTTCTGAATTTACAGAAGGGATGCACTGAAGGAGAAAGGAAAGACACAGCCAGCAGGCTGTGAAGTCATGGCATGAGAATGAAACCTGAAACTCCTGTGACAAGCCATAAGCTAAGCACAAAATCAAAGTACAGAAGAACTGGAGACCTGCAGCTTCTTGTGCTCCCCAGGGGTCAGGACTGGGTCAAGTCTTCTTTAACACCTTCACCAGTGGCCTGGGTGAAGGGGCAGAGTGGAGCCTCAGGCAGTTTGCTGATGGCACAGCACTGGGAGCAGTGGCTGACAGCCCTCAGGCTGTGCTGCCATGCAGTGAGACCTGGGCAGGATGAGGGCTGGGAGAGAGGAACCTCATGAGGTTCAACCAGGGGAAGTGTAGTGTCCTGCAGCTGGGGAGGAACAACCTCCTGCACCAGGACAGGTGAGAGGCTGAGCTGCTGGAAAGCAGCTCTGTGGAGAAGGTCCTGGGAGTGCTGGTGGGCAGCAAGCTCAGCATCAGAAGCAATGTGCCCTCATGGCCAAACAGGCCAATGGTCTCCTGAGCTGTATGAAGAGTGTGGTCAGCAGGTCAAGGGAGGTTCTGTTTTGCCTTGGTGAGGACACATCTTGACAATTCTGTCCAGTGCTGTGCTCCCCAGGGGCAGGGAGCTACTGGAGAGAGTCCAGCAAAGGCTACAAAGCTGCTGGGGGGCCCTGGAGCAGCTCTGTGAGGAGCAAAGGCTGAGAGCCCCTGGGGCTGTGCAGCCTGGAGCAGAGCAGCCCCAGAGGGCATCTGAGCAATGCTCAGCAAGAGATAAAGGCTGGGGGGCAAGGGGCTGGGGCCAGGCTCTGCTCAGTGGTGCCCAGGGACAGCACAAGGGGCAAGGGGCACAAAGTGGAACCAAGGAGGTTGGATGTGAGCAGGAGGAGAAAGTTGTTTGTTGTGAGGGTGCTGGAGGGCTGGAGCAGGCTGCTCAGAGAGGTTGTGGAGTGTCCTGGTGTGGAGAGCTTCCAACCCCCCCTGGGCACTGTGCTGCTGGGCAGGGTGCTGTGGGTGCCCTGCTGGAGCAGGGAGGGGGTTGGACTGGATGATGCCCAGAGGTCCCTTCCAACCTCCACCATGCTGAGATTGTGTCAAAACACTGCAGGAAAAGCCAGGGCAACCTTGCCACTGGAATCATCAAGCACTTTTCAGCTGCTGGCAGGCAGCAGCGTGGTTGGCTGCTCATGTTGGGTTCACTGTCAGTTTGCAGATGGGTGGAATTAGATCACTTCCTTCAGGAAAAAAAATGTCACAATTCCTTTTAAGAATCAATGATGTTCTTTAGGTGAGGCAGCTAAAAGCTGTGGTACAAAAACAAAAAAGGAGTGAAAAGATGAGTGAACAGGACCTTGGCAGTTCAATTAATCCAGGCTTAGTGTCAGAGGTGCAGCAGTTCCAATCAAAACCTCTGCTCAGCACACTTCTGCTCAGCCAAATGCAACGTGACCACCCCTGAGATGAGCCAGGCTCAGCATCAAGGAGCAGCCCAACCCCTCAGCACAGAAGGGCTTTGCCTGTGTGTACATTAACTGCTCCTTAATGCTCTGCCTGCCTCCCTCAGCCTGTTTATTGAGCCACAGGGGAGTGTGCAGAGCTATGAAGATTAAGGCCAGAGGTATAAAACACCAGAGTTTAAGCTCCTGTGCTCCTGCTAGCAAGAGAGACACAGTGATTCCACTTCATACAGAGTGCAGCCTTGCTGAGCCTGCAGACAACACCAAATGAGGTGGGAGTGGTGGCCTGGTTGAGGGCAGAGAGGATCTGCAGAGGGATCTGGAGAGGCTGGATTGGTGAGTGAGGGCAGATGGATGAGGTTCAACAGGGCCAAGTGCTGGGTCCTGCACTTTGGTCACAGCAACCCTAGGAACACTCCAAGCTGGGGACAGAGTGGCTGCAAACTGCCTGGCAGAAAAGGACCTGAGGGTGTTGGTTGACAGCTGTTTGAAGATGAGCCAGGGGGTGCCCAGGTGGTCAAGAAGGGCCACCAGCATCCTGGCTTGGTTCAGCAACAGTGTGACCAGCAGGAGCAGGGCACAGATTGTCCCCCTGTGCTGGGCACTGGTGATGCCACACCTCAAATCCTGGGTTCAGTTTTGGGCCACTCACTCCAAGAAGGACACTGAGGGGCTGGAGCAGGTCCAGAGAAGGGCAACAAAGCTGGGGAAGGGTCTACAGCAAAAGTCTTGTGAGGAGGAGCTGAGGGAGCTGGGGTTGTTCAGCCTGGAGGAGAGGAGGCTGAGGGGAGACCTTCTGGCTCTCTACAGCTCCCTGAGAGGAGGTTGGAGCCAGGTGGGGGTTGGGCTCTTCTTCCAAGGAACAAATGATAGGAGAAGAGGCAATGGCCTCAAGTGGCCACAGGGGAGGTTTAAGTTGGGCACTGGAACAATTTCTTCCACAGGAGGCCAGACCAGGCTGCCAGGGCAGTGGTGGTGTCCCCAGCCCTGAAGGGGTTTCAAAGCTGTGTAGATGTGGTGCTGAGGGACACAGCTCAGTGGTGACCTGGCAGTGCTGGGCTGACAGCTGGACTTGATCTTGGAAGTCTCTTCCAACCAAAGTACTTCACTGATTCTACAGGAGAACACCTCATCTCATGCAGAAGCAGAAGCACTGAGAATCAAGCTCTCCTTGAGAGGCCTTCAGGCATCCAAGATGCTCCCATGGGGCTAGCAGATGTGCTGGGGTTTGGAGAACATTCAGCAACCAAAGATCTGGCAGCGGACACCAAAGCAGCTGCAGCAGAACCAGATGTCTTCTGGTGTCCCTGGCTGCACTGACCAGTGACAGGAGTGGCAGTGGGGGCCATGTGGTGAGCATGGAGACAGCCTTCTCACAGAGCTGGAGATGCAGGCACCTGGATCTGAAAGTAAATTCTGCCTAAAGCAACTGGAAAATGTTTTTTCCTGCTGTGCATAACCAGGGATCACAAAAGCTCCAGGTGTTCCTGTCTCCTCATCTTTCTGCCTAGCAAACCTGGGAGTGCTGACACCTACTTCAGCCCATGGCTACAATAATAAAAGCTGAGCAGCTCCAAATTCTCTCCTTCAGGCTTAAAACAAAGGGTTGAAAATAAAACCCCACCACCCCAGCTTCCCTGCACCAAAAGCAGAACCATTCAGAACTACCCTTTCCCTGTGAAAAACAAGTGTCCCATTTTCCTTGTTGAAAGCCACAGAAGCCCTGTTCAAAATAGCCTTTTCCCCCCCACTCCATAGGTATGAAAAGCAAGGCACAGGGCTCTGTGCTTCAAAGAAGTAACAGCAGTGTATCACATATATAGGTCTGGAGAAGAGAGAAGCCTCCTAATGGCAGATGCTGCTCCCTCAAAAACACACAAAAGAAATCTGTGTTCCCCCCCCACCCAGGTCACCCTCTCCTGAGACTTTAGAGCTGGAAGCACTGAATCACAGAATTGGTTTGGTTGGAAGAGACCTCTAAGGTCATTGAGTCCAACCCTGAGCCCAGCACTGCCAGGGCACCACTGAGCCATGGTCCTCAGCACCACAGATGCACAGCTTGGAAACCCCTCCAGGGATGGGGACTCCCACAGCTGCAGACTAGTCAAGACCTTGACAACTCCTGAGAGAAGAGCTACAGGCTGGGGTCAGAGTGGCTGAGAGCAGCCAGGCAGAGAGGGACCTGGGGGTGCTGGGTGATGGTAGGCTGAACATGAGCCTGCAGTGTGCCCAGGCAACCAGGAGGGCCAATGGCATCCTGGCCTGCATCAGGAGGAGTGTGGCCAGCAGGAGCAGGGAGCTCATTCTGCCCTGTGCTCAGCACTGCTTAGGCCACACCTTGAGTCTTGTGTCCAGTTCTGGGCTCCTCAGGTTAGGAAGGAGGTTGAGCTGCTGGAAGGTGTCCAGAGAAGGGCAACAGAGCTGGGGAGGGGTCTGGAGCACAGCCCTGTGAGGAGAGGCTGAGGGAGCTGGGGTTGCTTAGCCTGGAGAAGAGGAGGCTCAGGGGAGACCTCATTGCTCTCTCCAACTCCCTGAAGGGAGGTTGTAGACAGGTGGGGGTTGGTCTCTTCTCCCAGGCACCAGAACAAGAGGACACAGTCTGAGGCTGTGCCAGGGGAGGTTTAGGCTGGAGGTTAGGAGGAAGTTCTACACAGAGAGAGTGATTGCCCATTGGGATGTGCTGCCCAGGGAGGTGGTGGAGTCACCATCCCTGGAGGTGTTCCAGAGGGGATTGGACGTGGCACTTGGTGCCATGGTTTAGTCAGGAGGTCTGTGGTGACAGCTTGGACTTGATGATCCTTGAGGTCTCTTCCAACCTTTATGATACTGTGTTCCTCATGTCCAACCTAAACCTCTCTTGGGGCAACTTGAGGCCATTTCCTCTTCTCCTATCCCTTGTTCTTGGGAGAAGACCCCAACCCCCACCTGGGTCCAGCCTTCTTTCAGGGACTTGTAGAGAGCCAGGTGGTCTCCCCTCAGCCTCCTTTTCTCCAGCTCAACACCTCCAGGCCTCTCAGCTGCTCCTCCCCAGCCCTGTTCTCCAGACCCTTCCCCAGCTTGGTTGAATGTGCAGATGCCAAGTAGTGAGGATTTCAGGGACAGAATAAAGCAAGTGGTTTCCTTTGCCTTGAATTCAAAGTTAACTCAGGCACCTACTGTGCCATTTCCTTTTTCTTCCTCCAGAAAGTGTCCTTTTTGCACCAGATTTGAAGGCCAGAGATAATGTGCAGGTTTCTTACTGTGCAGGAGTGTTCTGTTTGATCCAGGCCTCCTCATCCACACCTTAGTGCAGCACATATCTTCATTAAGGACCTGCTGCAGAGTTCTGAAACTGAAGTCACTGCAGACTGTACTTTCAGTGCCCTAATGATGTTAGGCAGAGATTCTCCTGCATAATCAGCTGCACAGAATGAGTGAAAACAACCAGAATTTTCCAGTTACAGCCTGTCACAGCTGTGGTAGGAAGGGAGAGAGGAAGGGGACTCAGATGGAAAACCAGGGAGGCACAGCTGGTGAGGGATTCAGACACATGGGAGGCATGGCTCTCTGTGAGCACAGCCACATGGCTCCAGGAGCTGCAGCAGAATGCAGTCATGTCTGTGTCACCACTGCCAGTAGAGATCCTGCAGCAGAGCCTGTGCTGACCTGGACAGCTGGGGTAGGAACCTTGTCCACATTCTCCTAAGGGAATGTGTTAGGTGGGAGAAAATGTGGGTCACAAATGTTTACTGCATAGACCTGACTGTGTCTCTGTGTGAATGGTGCCCTTGTACTGGGCCCTGGTGAGGCTGAACCTCAAATCCTGGGTTCAGTTTTGGGCACCTCACTCCAAGAAGGACATTGAGGGGCTGGAGTGTTTTCACACAGAGGCAAGAAAGCTGGGGAAGGGTCTGGAGAGGAGCAGCTGAAGGACCTGGTATTGCTCAGCCTGGAGAGAAGGAGGCTGAGGGAAAACCTTCTGGCTTGCTACAGCTCCCTGAAAGGAGGTTGGATCCAGGTAGCAGCTGGTCTCTTCACCCAAGGAACAGAATCACAGAGAATTACAGAGAGATAGAGGTTGGAAAGCACCTCTGGAAATCATCTAGTCCAGCTGCCCACCAGAGCAGGTTCAACTGCAGCAGGTTGCACAGGACAGTGTCAAGGTGGGCATTGAGTGTGTCCAGAGGTGGAGACTCATCAGCTCTCTGGCCAGAGTGCTCCACCTCCCTCAGCATAATCAAGCTCCTCCTCATGTTTAGATGGAACTTCCTGTGTTCAATTTTGTACCCATTACCCCTTGTCCTGTCACTGGGCACCAAGTGACTGGGCAGGGACTGGGTGGAAAGCAGCCCTGAGGAGAGAGCCTTGGGGGTGCTGGGGGAGGAGAAGCTCAGCAGCAGCTCTCAGTGTGCACTTGCAGCCCAGAAAGCCAAGCAGAGCCTGGGCTGCAGCAGGAGAAGTGTGGCCAGCAGGGCAAGGGAGGTGATTCTCCCCCTCTGCTCAGCTCTGGGGAGACCCCACCTGGAGTCCTGCCTCCAGTTCTGGAGCCCCTATGGCAAGAGGGATCTGGAGGTGCTGGAAGGTGCCCAGAGCAGGGCCAGGAGGATGAGCAGAGGGCTGGAGCTGCTCTGCTGTGAGGACAGAGTGAAGGAGTTGGGGCTGTTGAGTCTGGAGAAGAGAAGGCTCCCAGGTGACCTCATTGTGGCCTTCCAGGATCTGCAGGGGGCTCCAGGAAGGCTGGGGAGGGACTGCTCAGGATCTGAGGGAGTGCTAGGACTAGGGGGAATGGACTGAAGCTGGAGGTGGGGAGATTGAGGCTGGAGGGGAGGAGGAAGTTCTTCCCCATGAGAGTGGTGAAGTCCTGGCATGGGTTGTGCAGGGAGGTGGTTGGGGCCCTGTCCCTGGAGGTGTTTAAGGCCAGGCTGGCTGAGGCTGTGGCCAGGCTGATGTAGTGTGGGGTGTCCCTGGCCATGGCAGGGGGGTTGGAACTGGCTGATCCTTGTGGTCCCTTCCAACCCTGACTGATACTACTACTACTACTAAGTGATGGGATGAGAGGAAACAGCCTCAAGTTGCCCCAGGGAAGGCTTGGGTTGGATATTAGGAAAAATGTCTTCCCTGAAAGGGTTGTCCAGGCCTGGCTTAGGCTGCCCAGGGCACTGGTGGAGTCCCCATCCCTGGAGGGGTTTCAGAGCTGAGCAGCTGTGCCTCTGAGGGACATGGATTAGTGGTGACCTGGCAGTGCTGGGTAAATGGTTTTGAACTTGATCCTGAAGGTCTCTTCTAACCAAAACAACTCTGTGATTAAATAATGTGTGTGAAATCACAATCTTAGCAGACTCTACCCATCTTGTATTACAACACTGCCAGGCAACAGGGGGGAAAAAAACCCACACCCTGGTCCATTAATAGATCCATTTAAATTCATCTAACTCTTCCTCCACAGAATGAAGATGCCTTCCCCTCCTCAAGAAAAACATTCCTGCAGCTCCCAGCCACCAGCAGCAAAGCACAGATCCAGCTGGACCCAGGCTCCCAAACCTTCATCTTTGAAGGAAGATGGAACACTTGAAGCAGCTACTGGCAAGGATCAAAGCTTTAACTGGAAAGCAAAGATTCCATTTCACTGGAATGGCTTCTGACTCTTAGCAGAGATCAAGACCAAAGACTCCTCTTGCTCCAGTTATCAGGGAACACACTGAACCTAGGCTCTAGGACTCCTCCTGGAGTCACTACTTGCTCAAAAGAATAGTGAAGAGGTAATTGGGAACAGTCAGCATGGCTTTGCCAAGGGCAAATCCTGCCTGACCAACCTGGTGGCCTTCTATGAGCAGGTGACAACATTCATAGATGAGGGGTGAGCAACTGATGTCGTTTGCCTGGAGCTGAGCAAAGCCTTTGACACTGTCCCGCACCACATCCTGGTCTCCAAACTGGTGACACATGGGTTTGATGGGTGACCACTAGATGGATAAGGAACTGGCTTGATGGCTGCACCCAAAGAGTGGCTGTCAATGGCTCCATGTCCCAGTGGAGGCCAGGGACAAGCAGAGTCCCTCAGGGATCAGTCCTGGGACCTGTCTTGTTCAACATCTTTGTGGGTGACATGGACAGTGGCATTGAGTGCAGCCTCAGCAAGTTTGCTGATGACACCAAGCTGTGTGGTGCAGCAGACACACTGGAGGGAAGGGAGGCCATCCAGAGGGACCTTGACAGGCTGGAGAGGTGGGCACAAGCCAACCTCATGAAGTTCAATAAGAGCAAGTGCAGGGTCCTGCATCTGGGTCGAGGCAATCCCAGGCACAAATCCAGGCTGGGCAGGGACTGGCTGGAAAGTAGCCCTGAGGAGAGAGACTTGGGGGTGCTGGTGGACAAAAAGCTCAACATGAGCTCCCAATGTGCACTTGCAGCCCGCAAGGCCAATCAGATCCTGGGCTGCATCAGGAGAAGTGTGGCTAGCAGGTCGAGGGAGGTGATCCTCCCCCTCTGCTCAGCCCTGGTGAGACCCCACCTGGAGTACTGTGTCCAGTTCTGGAGCCCCTATTACAAGAGGGATGTGGAGGTGCTGGAACGTGTCCAGAGAAGGGCCAGGAGGATGATCAGAGGGCTGGAGCACCTCTGCTGTGAGGCCAGACTGAAGGAGTTGGGGCTGTTCAGTCTGCAGAAGAGAAGGCTCCCAGGTGACCTCATTGTGGCCTTCCAGTATCTGAAGGGGGCCTACAGGAAGGCTGGGGAGGGACTGCTCAGGATGTCAGGTAGTGATAGGACTAGGGGGAATGGAATGAAGCTGGAGGTGGGGAGATTCAGGCTAGATGTGAGGAGGAGGTTCTTCACCATGAGAGTGGTGAGACCCTGAATGGGTTGTCCAGGGAGGTGGTCGAGGCCCCGTCCCTGGGGGTGTTTAAGAGCAGGCTGGATGAGGCTGTGTCCAGGCTGATGTAGTGTGGGGTGTCCCTGCCCATGGCAGGGGGGTTGGAACTAGATGATCCTTGTGGTCCCTTCCAACCCTGAATGAAACTATGAAACTATGAAACTATGAAACTCTAGGTAACAATTTTGCCTACAGCTCCAAGAGAGGTTTTTTATTCCTCCCTTTTGCAGAACACTTTGTCCTTGTCCCCAAAATGTCATTTGAGGGAAAGTTATTCTTACATGACAGGCCTGAGACAAGGAGTTTTATCAATCAGGCCCTGGTGGCAGGGGAAAAGAGACCCACAGGGTTTTATGCCAGACACCAGTGATGTCTCAGCAGCAGGGGGGTTTATTTGGCAATATGGTGTTTGCCTTTTTTTCCCCTCCCCCTGTCAAGTCAAAACTTGAAGGCTGTTTTTTATGACACCCATAATTGGGTCAAAGAAAACCAGCACTTGTCATGGGCCACAGCAACCCCATGCAGTGCTACAGGCTGGGGTCAGAGTGACTGAGAGCAGCCAGGCAGAGAGGGACCTGGGGGTGCTGGGTGATGGTAGGCTGAACATGAGCCTGCAGTGTGCCCAGGCAGACAGGAGGGCCAATGGCATCCTGGCCTGCATCAGGAAGAGTGTGGCCAGCAGGAGCAGGGAGCTCATTCTGCCCCTGTACTCTGCATTGGTTAGGCCACACCTTGAGTCCTGTGTCCAGTTCTGGGCTCCTCAGGTTAGGAAGGAGGTTGAGCTGCTGGAAGGTGTCCAGAGAAGGGCAAGAAAGCTGGGGAGGGGTCTGGGGCACAGCCCTGTGAGGAGAGGCTGAGGGAGCTGGGGTTACTTAGCCTGGAGAAGAGGAGGCTCAGGGGAGACCTTATCACTCTCTACAACTACCTGAAGGGAGGTTGTAGACAGGCTGATGATGGTCTCTTCTCCCAGGCACCCAGTACCAGAACAAGAGGACACAGTGTCAGGCTGTGCCAGGGGAGGTTTAGGCTGGAGGTTAGGAGGAAGTTCTACACAGAGAGAGTGATTGCCCATTGGGATGTGCTGCCTGGGGAGGTGGTGGAGTCCCCATCCCTGGAGGTGTTCAGGAGGAGACTTGGTGGGGTGCTTGGTGCCATGGGTTAGTTGGTTGGGTGGTGTTGGATGATGGGTTGGACACGAAGATCTTGAAGGTCTCTTCCAACCTGGTCTGGTCTATCCTATCCTACCCTATCCTATCCTACCCTATCCTACTCTTCCTTCTAAGTTGAACCACAGCTTTCCTCTTAGGAGAGGATGGCTCTGCTCTTTAAATGCCAGGTCTCAAAACAAGAAGAGGATCCAGCTGTTAGCAAACATGCTCCTGCATTTGAGCAGCCTTTGAGAGAAGAGCTTTGGAGTCTGATGAATCTTCTGCATCCAGAGAAGTGCAACAAAGCTAGTGAAGGGTCTGGAGCACAAGTCTGGTGAGGAGCAGCTGAGTGGAGTGGGGTGGTTTAGGCTGGAGAAAAGGAGGCTGAGTAGCAACCCTCTGGTTCTCTACCACTCTCTGAAAGGAGGCTGGAGCCAGGTGTAGAAGAGAGGAAATGGCCTGAAGTTGTGTCAGGGGAAGTTTAGGAGCAATTCATACATGCAAAAGGTTACCAAGGCCTGCACCAGGCTGCCTAGGGCAGGAGTCCCCTGCCCTGGAGGGACTGAAAAGCTGCGTGGATGTGGTGCTGAGGGACATGGTTTAGTGGTGGACTTGGCAGTGCTGGACTCAACAACCTTAAAGTTCCCTTCACCAAACTAATTCTATGATACATCTAACAAAGGAAGATCATCAGGTCAGTTAATTTAATTTTCAATAGAACCACACAATTGTTTTGGTAGGAAAAGGCCCTTAGGATCATGGTGTCCAACCATGCTCTAGCTCTACCAAGCCTGGTGCCACGTCCTTCAGCACCACAGCTCTGTGTCTTTCAAACCCCTTCAGAGATGGTGTCTCAGCCACCTCCCTGGGAGCCAGTTCCAGTGTTTGAGAACCCTTTCACTGAAGAAGTTTCTTTTCATAGAAACATAGAATTGTTAGGGTTAGAAGGGACCCTCAAGGATCTTCTGCCTCTCTACTGCTCCCTGAAAGGAGGTTGGAGTCAGATGGAGGTTAGTCTCTTCTCCTGAGTAACAAGTGATAGGAAAAGAGGAAATGGCTTCAAGTTGTGCCAGGGGAGGTTTAGGTCGGGCAGGAGGAGCAATTTCTTCCCCAAACAGGTTGCCAAGCCCTGGCAGTGGCTGCCTAAGGCAGTGGGGGAGTCCCCATCTCTGGAGGGCTTTTGGAGCCATGAAGGTGTGGTGCTGAGGGATGTGGTTCAGTGGTGATCTGGCAGTGCTGGGTCCATGGCTGGCCTTGATCTTAAAGGTCTCTCCCAACCAAAACAAATCTATAATCTGATCTCCTGTTACACCTTCAAGGACCAGTCTTGCTTGGCTTTGCTCTAGCCAAGGCTCAGCCAGCCCCAACCCCCTGCCATGGGCAGGGACACCTCACACCACAGCAGGTTGCTCACAGCCACCTCCAGCCTGGCTGCAAACACCTCCAGGCAGGAGGCTTCCACCACCTCCCTGGGCAGCCTGTGCCAGGCTCTCACCACCCTCCTGGCCAACAACTTCTTCCTCACAGCCAATCTCAATCTCCCCACTTCTAGTTTTGCTCCATCCCCCCCAGTTCTATCACTCCCTGACACCCTCAAAAGTCCCTCCCTTTCTTGTAGACCCCCTCCTTCAGATACTGGAAGGCCACAATTAGGTCTCCTTGGAGCCTTCTCCTCTCCAGCCTGCACAACCCCAACTCTCTCAGTCTTTCCCAGCATCCTAAAGAGCCTCTCACCAGCTTCCACCTCCAAGCTAAACCTTCCTTGGTGCAACTTCAGGTCATTCAGCATCACAAACAAGCCATGTGAAGCTGCTGTCCTCCTGTGGAACATCAGAACACCTCTGCCAGTCTCAGGGGCGAGGGCTCACTGTCTGAAACTGACATTTGCCACCCAAAGTGGCGTGGCAGGGTCCCAGGACAGCCACGGTACTCACGCAGGAATGTCTCTGAATTCTTCTTCTGTTATTAATGCCATCTGTTTAATGAGTTTTGCTTCTCTGCCTGGCTTCTTTGGTGGTTCAGGGTTGGCAACTTGTCCTTTGTCTTTGCTTCTCACAGCTGGGGCAGCAGCGCTGTAAAAGGAATGAACAATAAGTGTGTAAAGAGCAAACCAGTAGTAAGCACCACCCTTAGGTCAGCAGCTCTGTGTGCTCACAGGCTGGAGACCCAGCCCACCTGTGAGGCTGGATGGACACAACCCCTGCTCTAAGGAAAGGAAGGACAAGGAGCCTGCTCTCTTTCAAATCCCACACTGCAGCTGAATTCATTCCTCTGCCACCAGCTGAGCTGGGAGCAGTCCAGCTGCAGCAGGGCTCGGAGCTCACCATGCTGTGACAGCTCGCAGAGCATGAGGCCTTGTCTCTTACCAGAGGAACCACAGTGCAGAGCTGCAGCCCCAACAGGCAGACCTGAAACACTTCCCAAGCTCAGACCTTGTGAAGCCTGACTCATCCATTCAGCTTCTGAAGTGAAGAAACTCAACAGCATCCAGCAGCCTGGGATGTGTAATAGACACATTCTTTCTCACACAAGATCCCAACAGCTGAGGAATTTCCTCTTTTGAGCATTAAACTTCCTCCTTCCTCAACACCCCCACCTGAGGAGCCTCAAACACTGAGTTACTTCACAGAACTCCAGCATGGTGGGGTTGGAAGGGAGCTCTAGAGCTCACCCAGCCCAACCCCCCTGCTCCAGCAGGGCACCCACAGCACCCTGCCCAGCAGCACAGTGCCCAGGGAGGGTTGGAAGCTCTCCACACCAGGACACTCCACAACCTCTCTGGCCAGCCTGCTCCAGCCCTCCAGCACCCTCACAACAAACAACTTTCTCCTCCTGCTCACATCCAACCTCCTGGGTTGCAGTTTGTGCCCCTTGCCCCTTGTGCTGTCCCTGGGCACCACTCAGCAGAGCCTGGCCCCAGCCTCTTGCCCCCCAGCCTTTACCTCTTGCTGAGCATTGCTGAGATGCCCTCTGGGGCTGCTCTGCTCCAGGCTGCACAGCCCCAGGGGCTCTCAGCCTTTGCTCCTCACTCCCAGAGCTGCTCCAGGGCCCTCAACATCTCTGTAGCCCCTGCTGGACTCTCTTCAGGAGCCTTCCATCTCTCTTGAGCTGGGCACCCCAGAACTGGAGACAGTACTGCAGATGTGGCCTCACTGTGGCAGAGTAGAGGAGGAGGAACACAACTTCCCTCAACCTGCTGGCCACACTCTACTGAATGCACTCCAGAATTTGCCAGCCACCCACCTCCTACTCACCTGTGGGACAGCAAGGAAGGTGCATTGGGCTGAATTCACTGACCTCTGACCACAAGGACAGGGCTGGGACAACAGAAATAACTAAAGCAGTACCTGTCTACAAAGAACTGCTCCCCTGCTTTGATCTCACTTTCCCCACAAGAAGCCACCTTGGTTGGAGGGCACCCCTGCAGTCATCAGTGCCCCATCTGCTGCCCTGAGGGCAGCACGGTTCGATGTGACACCACTAAAGCCCCCTCCCCCTGCCCCCTGCGCTCCAGGGATGTGGAGGACAGCCAGTGCCACCTGCTGGGCTCTCCAACTGCTGCGTGACACAGGGACGGGGGAAGCTGCCCTGGAGCCCTGCTGAAGTCTTGGACAGCCACAGTTTAACTAAGGGAAGATGTAAACACCTGAAAGACAAAGTGAGGCCCTGCACATGACTCAGCTTGGCAGCAGTCACAGGGAACAGGAGCAAGGAAGGGGGGGGGGAGTTGTGGTGGTGGGCTTGGAGAAGAGGGATAGGGATACACACATGGAGGGAGGGAGGGAGGGAGGTGGTGTTTGCATCTTAAAACATGCTCCTCACTGCAAGAAAGCTCTTACCTGCTCTATATAACACCCCAGCCTGGGCCATTTCTGTTTTGGGGTCCCACCCACCCCACACTGCCTGTTGCTCTGCAAGCTGGCCTGGGCCCTGAAAGCACCAAAGCCCTGATTTTAATCCTGGCTGTGAAGCAGAGACAAGCTGCTCTCAGGGAGCACCTGGAACCCAAAGCGTTCAAGACATTGGACTTGATTTTTTGCTGCAGGGAGGTAAATAAGAACATCAAGGACACAGGAGTGAAACAACAGCTGGAGCCAAGCAGTGTTTGATTTGTCTGTGTGGGCACTTTTGACCCCTCTGAGATACCAGCAGTGCTCAAGCACTCGCTCTAGAGATGGGTTCTGACCCTTTATGGCCTTCTCCTGCCCTTGCTTGCTTGTCCACCCCACACCAGAGTGACCACCAGGAAGTGACAAGATAGGGACAAAGGGTGCTGTGAGAATGGGCATTAACCTGGAGTGGAAAACCCAGCAGCAAAACCTGGCACAGGCAGGACAAGATTAGAAGGGAAACCAGCATCCCAAAGAGTCTTTCTGATGCCAGAGGTGACATAATCACTCAGCAGGGTCTACCTGCATCCAAGCAATTCCCAGGAGCTAACAGACAAAAGGCAGAGTTCTCCCACATTAAGAAGGTGAGTAATAAGAGAGATGCTGGGGTTGGAAGGGACCTTTACAAGGTCATCTAGTCCTGCCCCCCTGCACGCAGCAGGGACATCCCCAGCCAGAGCAGGCTGCTCAGAGCCACAAACAACCTCCCCTGGGATGCTGCCAGACATGGGGCAGCTCCCACCCCTCTGGGCAGCTTGGCACAGGCTCTCACCACCCTCAGCCTAAACATTTCTGCCTTCTCTCCACTCTCAAGCTCCCAAGTTCACTCTCAAGTTCACTTTCACTTCTGTAACTCTATTCCACATCCTTAGACTTCTACTTTGCTGGAACACATCCTGGAATCCTTGCAGCCTGAAGCCTGTCTAGCACCAGAGGCAAGACCAGCTAGAGCTGACAGATAGAGAAGGGGATCAAGAGGGCTGGGGCAGCCCCAAAGTGTTCTGAGCAATGCTCAGCAAGTGCTAAAAGACCTCTGGGGAGCAAGAGGCTGGGGCCAGGCTCTGCTCAGTGGTGCTCAGGGACAGGACAAGGGGCACAAACTGCAACCCAGGAGGTTCCATCTGAACAGGAAGAGAAACTTCTTTCTTGTGAGGGTGCTGGAGGCCTGGAGCAGGCTGCCCAGAGAGGGAGGCTACAGAGATGCTGAGGGGACTGGAACCCAGGAGAAGAAACTCTCTTCTGAGCCTGCCCAGAGAGGTTGTGGAGTGTCCTGGTGTGGAGAGCCTCCAACCCCACCTGGGCACTGTGCTGCTGGGCAAGCTGCTGGGGGTGCCCTGCTGGAGCAGGGAGGTTGGGCTGGGTTGGAGTGGGTGAGCTCCAGAGGCCCCTTCCCACCCCCTTCATGCTGGGGTTCTGGGATATTTCAAACCCCCACAGAAAGATGATTGAGCTACAGGATTTCTATGTTTTCAAAGGAGATGTGGAAGGGCACAGTCAAACTTCAGCTCTAGTGACCCAGCTCTTAGGCCACCCCCTCAGCCTTCACTCCTCACACACTGCAGCTCTCAGGTTGGTGCCTTTGCCATTCTAAAGCAAAGCCAAACATGCTCAGATTGATCACAGAGCTGGCTTCCTACTGCACAGTCACATCCACCCTTCGAAGCTTCAACCTGAATAGCTTGGTTTTACCTGAGGGAGTTGAGTCACCTGTGGTGCTGGCAGCAGCCTGGCAGGAAACACTCACAGAATCACATCATTGTTTTGGTTGGAAAAGAGTTTCAGGATCCCTGAGTCCAATCATTAACCCAGCACTGCCAGGTCACCACCAAATCATGTCCCTCAGCACCTCAGCTGTGCAGCCCCTACAGGAACAGTGACTCCACTATTTCCCTGGGCAGCCTGGTCCCTTGACAGACCTTTCCATGGAGAAATTGTTCCCCATGTACAACCCTAAACTACCCATGGCACAACTTGAGGCCATTTCCTCTTACCCTATCCCTTGTCCCTTGGCAGAAGAGACCAATCCCCACCTGGCTCCAACCTCCTATCAGGGAGCTGCAGAGAGCCAGAAGGCTTCCTATCAGCCTCCTTTTCTCCAGGCTCAACACACCCAGCTCCCTCAGCTGCTCCTCCCCAGCCCTGCTCTCCAGACCCTTCCCCACCTTGGTTGCCCTTCCCTGGACCTGCTCCAGCTCCTCAATGTCCTTCTTGCAGTGAGGGTCCCAGATTTGAAGACATAGCCTCACCAGTGCCCAGGGCAAGGGGATAATCCCTACCCTGGTCCTGCTCACCATACCATTGCTGCTAACAGGCTAGTAGAGAGCAAACTCCAGTATCAACAGATATAAACACCTGGACTCTCTGAAGGTCACAGTCAAGATACAGTAGAAGGAGTAGAGCTGCAGAGTGCTGCAGCTGGACAGGAGCAGCCTCACAACTCCATACCCAGGCAGCACCTACCTTGGAGGTTCTTTAGGCAGCTGAGAAAAGTTTTCACACAGATACTGTGCTACCTGCAGATCTTTCTGAACAGAGTTCTGGAGGTCCTGCAATTAACATTAAGACTGATTAGCAATCTGGTACTACTGAATGCCAGGCAAGCAACATGATTAGGGCAATACTAGAAGAACTTTTAACTTCATTAGGAAGTGTTCATCCAATTAAAATCAAGAAGTGTTCATCAAGTTGCTCTCTCCTCACCATCTTACATCCCTGTTCCACTTGTAAGCAGCCTCACACATTTCAAGCACATTGCTGAGGATCTAGAAAAGAACAGCTACAGGCTTACCAAAGATCATAGTATCACAGAATCAGTCAGGGTTGGAAGGGACCACAAGGATCATCCAGCCCCAACCCCCCTGCCATGGCCAGGGACACCCCACACTACAGCAGCCTGGCCACAGCCTCAGCCAGCCTGGCCTTAAACACCTCCAGGGACAGGGCCCCAACCACCTCCCTGCACAACCCATGCCAGGGCTTCACCACTCTCCTGGGGAAGAACTTCCTCCTCCCCTCCAGCCTCAATCTCCCCACCTCCAGCTTCATTCCATTCCCCCTAGTCCTAGCACTCCCTCAGATCCTGAGCAGTCCCTCCCCAGCCTTCCTGGAGCCCCCTGCAGATCCTGGAAGGCCACAATGAGGTCACCTGGGAGTCTTCTCTTCTCCAGACTCAACAGCCCCAACTCCTTCAGTCTGTCCTCACAGGAGAGCAGCTCCAGCCCTCTGCTCATCCTCCTGGCCCTGCTCTGGACACCTTCCAGCCCCTCCACATCCCTCTTGCAATAGGGGCTCCAGAACTGGAGGCAGGACTCCAGGTGGGGTCTCCCCAGAGCTGAGCAGAGGGGGAGAATCACCTCCCTTGCCCTGCTGGCCACACTTCTCCTGCTGCAGCCCAGGCTCTGCTTGGCTTTCTGGGCTGCAAGTGCAGACTGAGAGCTCCTGGTGAGCTTCTCCTCCCCCAGCACCCCCAGGCTCTCTCCTCAGGGCTGCTTTCCAGCCAGTCCCTGCCCAGCCTGCATTTGTGCCTGGCATTGCCTCCCCCCAGCTGCAGGACCCTGCCCTTGCTCTTGTTGAACCTCCTGAGGTTGGCTTGTGCCCACCTCTCCAGCCTGTCCAGCTCCCTCTGGATGGATCCCTTCCCTCCAGCTGTCTGCTGCACCACACAGCTTGGTGTCATCAGCAACCCTGCTGAGGGTGCACTCAGTGCCACTGTCCATGGCACCCACAGAGATGTTGAACAAGCCTGGTCCCAGGACTGATCCCTGAGGGACTCTGCTTGTCCCTGGCCTCCACTGGGACATGGAGCCATGGACAGCCACTCTTTGGCCATCAAGCCAGTTCTGTATCCATCTAGTGGTCACCCCACACACCCATGTGTCACCAGTTTGGAGACCAGGATGTGGTGCAGGACAGTGCTGAAGGCTTTGCTCAGCTCCAGGCAAACGACATCAGTTGCTCTCCCCTCAGCTATGAATGTTGTCACCTGCTCATAGAAGGCCACCAGGTTGGTCAGGCAGGACTTGCCCTTGGCAAAGCCATGCTCACTGTTCCCAATCACCTCTTCACTATTCTTCTGAGCCAGTAGTGCCTCCAGGAGGATCTGCTCCATGATCTTCCCGGGCACAGAGGTGAGACTGACTGGCCTGGAGTTCCCTGGCTCCTCCTTCTTACCCTTTTTGAAAAGATCCCCTTGAGTTAGGTTTATAATAGCAGGAAAAATAATTACTTCTAGGTTATCCCTCACTTTCTCCTGCTGGTACACTTCCATTTCCAATTTATTGAGGAGTTCTTGCACAGCAATAAGGTCCTTCCCTATTTTACAGAGCATAGCTTTGAGGGAGGGCTCTTCACCTGCCAAAGACAGAACATTACATCAGAAAGCACAAAAAACACCTCCAACACAAACCCCAAATCCCATTTCCCTCCTCTCCATGAGCAGCAATTGTTTACTGAGTTTATGCTCCTGAACCACCAGATCTTCCCAGGAGAAGCAGCAATATTCACTGGTCAAACTGTCAGTATCCTACTCCACAAAGCACTGAGCTGTACCCACCACCACTGCAGGCTGCAGCTGGAGGACATGGAGCTCAACTGCACCCTGGCTCTCACAGCTGCTTGGTGCAGCTGGAGGACGTGGAGCTCAACTGCAGCCTGGCTCTCACAGCTGCTTGGTGCAGCTGGAGGACATGGAGCTCAACTGCAGCCTGGCTCTCACAGCTGCTTGGTGCAGCTGGAGGACATGGAGCTCAACTGCACCCTGGCTCTCACAGCTGCTTGGTGCAGCTGGAGGACATGGAGCTCAACTGCAGCCTGGCTCTCACAGCTGCTTGGTGCAGCTGGAGGACATGGAGCTCAACTGCAGCCTGGCTCTCACAGCTGCTTCGCTGCAGCTGGAGGACATGGAGCTCAACTGCAGCCTGGCTCTCACAGCTGCTTGGTGCAGCTGGAGGACATGGAGCTCAGCTGCACCCTGGCTCTCACAGCTGCTTGGTGCAGCTGGAGGACATGGAGCTCAGCTGCACCCTGGCTCTCACAGCTGCTTGGTGCAGCTGGAGGACATGGAGCTCAGCTGCACCCTGGCTCTCACAGCTGCTTGGTGCAGCTGGAGGACATGGAGCTCAACTGCAGCCTGGCTCTCACAGCTGCTTGGTGCAGCTGGAGGACATGGAGCTCAACTGCAGCCTGGCTTTCACAGCTGCTTGGTGCAGCTGGAGGACATGGAGCTCAACTGCAGCCTGGCTTTCACAGCTGCTTGGTGCAGCTGGAGGACATGGAGCTCAACTGCAGCCTGGCTCTCACAGCTGCTTGGTGCAGCTGGAGGACATGGAGCTCAACTGCAGCCTGGCTCTCACAGCTGCTTGGTGCAGCTGGAGGACATGGAGCTCAACTGCAGCCTGGCTCTCACAGCTGCTTGGTGCAGCTGGAGGACATGGAGCTCAACTGCAGCCTGGCTCTCACAGCTGCTTGGTGCAGCTGGAGGACATGGAGCTCAACTGCAGCCTGGCTCTCACAGCTGCTTGGTGCAGCTGGAGGACATGGAGCTCAACTGCAGCCTGGCTCTCACAGCTGCTTGGTGCAGCTGGAGGACATGGAGCTCAGCTGCAGCCTGGCTCTCACAGCTGCTTCGGTGCAGCTGGAGGACATGGAGCTCAGCTGCAGCCTGGCTCTCACAGCTGCTTCGCTGCAGCTGGAGGACATGGAGCTCAACTGCAGCCTGGCTTTCACAGCTGCTTGGTGCAGCTGGAGGACATGGAGCTCAGCTGCACCCTGGCTCTCACAGCTGCTTCGGTGCAGCTGGAGGACATGGAGCTCAGCTGCAGCCTGGCTCTCACAGCTGCTTCGCTGCAGCTGGAGGACATGGAGCTCAACTGCAGCCTGGCTCTCACAGCTGCTTGGTGCAGCTGGAGGACATGGAGCTCAACTGCAGCCTGGCTCTCACAGCTGCTTCGCTGCAGCTGGAGGACATGGAGCTCAACTGCAGCCTGGCTTTCACAGCTGCTTGGTGCAGCTGGAGGACATGGAGCTCAACTGCAGCCTGGCTCTCACAGCTGCTTGGTGCAGCTGGAGGACATGGAGCTCAACTGCAGCCTGGCTTTCACAGCTGCTTGGTGCAGCTGGAGGACATGGAGCTCAACTGCAGCCTGGCTTTCACAGCTGCTTGGTGCAGCTGGAGGACATGGAGCTCAACTGCAGCCTGGCTTTCACAGCTGCTTGGTGCAGCTGGAGGACATGGAGCTCAACTGCAGCCTGGCTTTCACAGCTGCTTGGTGCAGCTGGAGGACATGGAGCTCAACTGCAGCCTGGCTTTCACAGCTGCTTGGTGCAGCTGGAGGACATGGAGCTCAACTGCAGCCTGGCTCTCACAGCTGCTTGGTGCAGCTGGAGGACATGGAGCTCAACTGCAGCCTGGCTCTCACAGCTGCTTGGTGCAGCTGGAGGACATGGAGCTCAACTGCAGCCTGGCTCTCACAGCTGCTTGGCTGCAGCTGGAGGACATGGAGCTCAACTGCAGCCTGGCTCTCACAGCTGCTTGGCTGCAGCTGGAGGACATGGAGCTCAACTGCAGCCTGGCTCTCACAGCTGCTTGGTGCAGCTGGAGGACATGGAGCTCAACTGCACCCTGGCTCTCACAGCTGCTTCGGTGCAGCTGGAGGACATGGAGCTCAACTGCAGCCTGGCTTTCACAGCTGCTTGCTGCAGCTGGAGGACATGGAGCTCAACTGCAGCCTGGCTTTCACAGCTGCTTGGTGCAGCTGGAGGACATGGAGCTCAGCTGCACCCTGGCTCTCACAGCTGCTTGGTGCAGCTGGAGGACATGGAGCTCAACTGCAGCCTGGCTCTCACAGCTGCTTGGTGCAGCTGGAGGACATGGAGCTCAACTGCAGCCTGGCTCTCACAGCTGCTTGGTGCAGCTGGAGGACATGGAGCTCAACTGCAGCCTGGCTTTCACAGCTGCTTGGCTGCAGCTGGAGGACATGGAGTTCAACTGCAGCCTGGCTCTCACAGCTGCTTGGCTGCAGCTGGAGGACATGGAGCTCAACTGCAGCCTGGCTCTCACAGCTGCTTGGTGCAGCTGGAGGACATGGAGCTCAGCTGCAGCCTGGCTTTCACAGCTGCTTGGTGCAGCTGGAGGACATGGAGCTCAACTGCAGCCTGGCTCTCACAGCTGCTTGGTGCAGCTGGAGGACATGGAGCTCAACTGCAGCCTGGCTTTCCCAGCTGCTTGGTGCAGCTGGAGGACATGGAGCTCAACTGCAGCCTGGCTTTCCCAGCTGCTTGGTGCAGCTGGAGGACATGGAGCTCAACTGCAGCCTGGCTCTCACAGCTGCTTGGTGCAGCTGGAGGACATGGAGCTCAACTGCAGCCTGGCTTTCACAGCTGCTTGGTGCAGCTGGAGGACATGGAGCTCAACTGCAGCCTGGCTCTCACAGCTGCTTGGCTGCAGCACCCTGTTGTCCTTCCTGCCCTCCCTCTGTTTAGGTTCCCTTCCAACAGGAGGTTGGCCTAGGTGATCTCTGCTTCATGCTACACTCCTTGTCTAATGAGAGCATTCCCATTCTCTGCAAGGAGCTGCAGACCCAAAGCCACTCTTAGTTTCTTTTACCTATCCTCCTTAGCTGAAGGGTCTTTGTAACAGCGGAAATCTTGTTGTTGATGTGAAAGCACAAGTTTTGCAGGTCTGAGGACGCCATGTCTTCTGTTCTTGTGCTGAGGAGGAATGAGAAGGAAATAGTTGAAGAAAGACCCAAGCTGCAAACACCAAGTACAGAGGTAGAATTTTGTAAAGGACCCTGATCAGCAAATGAAGAAGTAGATGTAGCAGCTCCCTTTCATCTTACTGTGCTCAAAACAGGAGTGAAAGCACAAAGAGCCTGGCATTAGACAAAACAAAACAACTCCTCCAAACTCTGGTGTATAAATCAGTATTTGTGAAACCAGAGAAGTCTTTATCACAGAACCACAGACACCCAGGTTGGGAGGGACTTCAAAGGTCATTGTGTCCAACTTCTCTTGGCAAAACCTCCCCTGGCGCAGCCTCAGACTGTGTCCTCTTGTTTTGGTGCTGCTTGTCTGGGTGAAGAGACCAACCCCCACCTGGCTACAACCTCCCTGCAGGAAGTTAGAGAGAGCAAGAAGGTCTCCCCTGAGCCTCCTCTTCTCCAGGCTAAGCAACCCCAGCTCCCTCAGCCTCTCCTCACAGGGCTGTGCTCCAGACCCCTCCCCAGCTTTCTTGCCCTTCTCTGGACACCTTCCAGCAGCTCAACCTCCTTCCTAACCTGAGGGGGCCCAGAACTGGACACAGGACTCAAGGTGTGGCCTAAGCAGTGCAGTGTCCAGGGGCAGAATGACCTCCCTGCTCCTGCTGGCCACACTCTTCCTGATGCAGGCCAGGATGCCATTGGCCTTCTTGGCCCCCTGGGGTTGCTGTGGCCAATGTGCAGCCCCTGGCACTTGGATGTGTTCAATCTCCTCCCCTTGGCCTCTGCCCAGGACCCTCTGCAGAGCACTCCTACCCTCTAACAGCCCAGGAATGCAGCGCCCCCCCCCCCAGACAGCCCTATTGTGGCTACCGCCCCTCAAAACGAAGCTCTGATCTCTCCTGACTTCTATCACACCACGAACTGGCTGATAACTGGAGGCAGCCGTTAGGGATTTGCCCTTTTCCGCCCCCACCCCGGCCTCAGCGGGAGCCGCCGCCGCCGCCCCGACCCCGCAGCCCAGCGCCCAGCACTCCCCGCCGCGATGACCGCAGCCCGGCAGCCGCTGCCCCCCGCCCCGACCCCGCAGCCCAGCGCCCAGCACTCCCCGCCGCGATGACCGCAGCCCGGCAGCCGCTGCCCCCCGCCCCGACCCCGCAGCCCAGCGCCCAGCACTCCCCGCCGCGATGACCGCAGCCCGGCAGCCGCTGCCCCCCGCCCCGACCCGCAGCCCAGCGCCCAGCACTCCCCGCCGCGATGACCGCAGCCCGGCAGCCGCTGCCCCCCGCCCCGACCCGCAGCCCAGCGCCCAGCACTCACCGCCGCGATGACCGCAGCCCGGCAGCCGCTGCCCCCCGCCCCGACCCCGCAGCCCAGCGCCCAGCACTCCCCGCCGCGATGACCGCAGCCCGGCAGCCGCTGCGAGCCGCCGCCGCCCCCCCCCGCCCCCGCAGCCCAGCACTCACCGCTGCGATGACCGCAGCCCGTCCGATCCGAATAGTGAAGAGGAAGGAGGCTACCCGACGCAGAGTCCCGGCTGGCGCGGTGCAGCGGGACAGAGGCGCGAATCCTGCGCGGCAGCAGCTCCGGTTTGAATAGGCCGCGCTCTGACTTGCCTTTGGAGTGCGCAGGCGCGGAAGGCGGGGAGGGTGGGAGGTGCTCGGGGGGGCGGGGCCGGGCCGGAAGGCGTTCCGAGGGGCGGGGCCGGGGCGGAAGGCGGTCGGGGGGGCGGGGCCGGGCCGGAAGGCGGTCGGGGGGGCGGGGCCGGAGCAGGGCAGCGTAGAGTCGAAAGCGGAGTTGGGTTTTAGGCTGCTCCCTCCAAGAAGGAGCTGCAGCAGCTGCAGAGAAGGGCAACCAAGCTGGGGAAGGGTCTGGAGAGCAGGGCTGGGGAGGAGCAGCTGAGGGGCCTGGGGGTGTTGAGCCTGCAGGAAATGAGGCTGAGGGGGAGACCTTCTGGCTCTCTACAGCTCCCTGAGAGGCTGGAGGGAGATGAGGGTCAGGATTTTCTCCCTAGTATCAGGTGAGAGGATGAGAGGAAAGGGCCTGAAACAGTGCCAGGGGAGGCTTGGGTCAGAGATGAGAAAGAATTTCTTCGATGCCAGAGTGGTCAGGACTTGGCACAGGCTGCTGAGGGAGGTGGTGGAGTCCCCATGCCTGGAGGTGCTGAAGACGTGTGTGGCCAAGGCACTATTGGGATGTGGCTTAATGGCCAGGGTGGTCTTAGGTCAATGGTTGGACTCGATTGGAGAGGCTTGATTCCAGCTGAAACAATTTTGTGGTGCTGTGATTTTTATCCCTTTCTCCCCCCAGAGCACTTTTCAGCCTTCTTCATCCTTTTTCCCTTCCTGGAGCACTTCTTTTCTTTCTCCCCTCCAGAAACTGGGATGGCCCCAGCCTAAGAACACACCACAGCATTTGTTAACTGGTTATACAAATCCAGTTTATTTAGGCATTCGACAGAAGACAAAGCCCTCAACAAAAATCAGGTCACTTTTTAAACACATACAGGGACTGGGTATGTCTCATACAGAGTATCAACATCACACATGGCCTTTGCTTTGTTATCTCTAGGGAAAAAGGAAGATAAATAAGCAATTTACACTAAGCCCAAACTCCTTTTTTTTTTTCCTGATTTGCTGCAAGTATAAAAGTTCATTTTTTCTTGCTTTTAGAATAGAATTAAAGAGGCTGGAAGAGACCTTTGAGATCATCCAGTCCAACTCATTACCCAATACCATCACTTTGCTCAAAATTAAGAAGAAAACAAACCACTGTTGCTGTTCCCCAATTTCCTAATGAAGGCAAGCTCGGCTCCCTCCCCTCCTCAACTCTAAACCAGAAGCCCCTAAAGAACTGAGAACTAAACTGGCATACACATGGGTTAAAAGACCATTTTTAAAGCAGTGATGCAATCCAAGACCTGACTCTGTTCAGAAGAACTTCAAGGAGAAATAAAAAAACCCAAGCACAAACCAGGAGTCACAGGGATGCTGCTGGACAATATAGGTCATTGAAACTCTTCGTTACTGAAGCTATTTCCACACTATCAGTGGTGAAAAGCAGTCAGGGCATGAATGGATGCAGGAGTGGCTGCACTAATCCCTCCAGCAGTCCTGGCTACACAACCACCTCCAGCCAACCTGTCTTGTGACTCCCACCCCCTAGCTGGTAACTCCTTTTAACCTCCACAATGACCAGAGACAGAGCACAGCTCTCAGACAAACCATCAACCCATCAGTAAGAGAAGAACAATGCTTCAAAACCCTGCTTCATAAGCAGCGTTTGCTAGGAGACAATAACTAAGAGACACAGAAGACCACAACCCAACAAGCCAGAGGTGTCCCAAGCACTACAACTTGAAACACATATCCCCCTCCTCACCTGAGATTGTTCACATTTTGCTAACTGCCTAAAAAATTAAACAACTCAGATGTCTGTTCTAGAGTTTTAACTTGGGGTTGTTTTGCACCAAGAACCTCTGCAGTAAACTAAATCACAGTGTAGGACTGCAAAGGGGAAAAGCCACACCATTAGATATGGGGGGGGGGGGAACCCCCAACAAACCCTCAACAACCCAAAAACCCCCAAAGTGGGGGGGGAGGGGGGGGGAAACAAAGAAAGAAAAAAAATCCAAACACCCCAAACTTACCCCCCCCAAAACTGAACCAAAAAAACCCCAATCCCCCCCAAACACCCCAAACTAAAACCCCACACAAAAACCTCAAACTACCCCTAACAAAAACCCCCAACCCCCCCAGCTGCCCCTAACCAAACCCCCAGCTGCCCCTAACCAACCCCCCAGCACCCCAAACCAAACCCCCCCAAACCAAACCCCTAACCAAAACCCCCAAGCTACCCCAAACCAAACCCCCAAACCCCCAAGCTACCCCAAACCAAACCCCCTAACCAAAACCCTCCAAGCTACCCCAAACCAAACCCCCCAAACCAAACCCCCAAGCTACCCCAAACCAAACCCCCAAGCTACCCCTAACAGAAACCCTCCCCTAAGCTACCCCTAACCCAACCCCCAATCTGCTCCTCACAGAAACCCCCAACCTACCCCTAACAGAAAATCCCCAAACTACCCCCAACAAAACCCCAAACAATCCCCAAAAAAAAAAAACCCACCAAAAAAAAAAACACCCAACCAAAAGAAAAGGAAAAAAAAGAACCCCAAACAAAAACAATCAATCAAAACAAAACAAAAACCCCAAACAAATAAAACCCAAAACAACACAGAAGCTCTTTTAACTCCCCACACTGATGGAAACCAGGTGAACCTGGCACTCCACAGGCTGGGGGAGGGAGAAGGGGGTGGGGGGGTTTTGCTGTTTAAGCACGTCATGGGAAGGCTCTGAGCTCGGTGCAGACAACTGCAACCCCTCCCCTGCGCTCTCAATCCGTTTGGTGACTAAAGATAAGGTTTCTCCTGGTGCTGTCTGAAAGTCACAATATTCAAATCAACAATAACCTGACCCTCCCCCCCTCCCCCCCAAAAAAAAAGAAAACACCCAAACCACACAGAGAACAGAAAAAAAATCCCCAAACTTGCAGTATGCAAAAGATAAACCATCAGAGCGTGGGGCTGCAGGGCACTGAGCGTGGAAATGGCCACTGGTGTCGACTGCAAGGAACCTCCCCACCCCCACCCCCAAAACAATGTTCTTTGTTCCATGTACATAGAATGTTCAGCCAGAAGGTCACACAAGGTCCACTTAGCATTCATCTTTGCAAGTCTGATCATCAGGGGAGCAAAAAAAAATGCAAAGGTAACTCTTCTGGATTAAGTGAAGACCCCCGAGTAAAGAGGCTGATATCCAGTGTCCTCTCTCTTGCAGGTAAGCACACAGACACTCAGCATGCCAAAGAACTGGAAAAGAGAGAGAGATTTAATTTAGTTCTGCTGCATTTTCTTTAGAACAATGGAACTAAGCAGGTTGGAAAAGACCTCAGAGATCACCAAGTCCAACCCATCACCCAGCACCATCTGATCAACTCAACCATGGCACCAAGGGCCTCATCCAGGCTCTTCCCTGAACACCTCCAGGGATGGGGACTCCACCACCTCCCTGGGCAGCACATTCCAGTGGCCAATCTCTGTCAGGGAAGAACTTCTTCCTCACCTCCAGCCTAAACCTCCCCTGGCACAGCTTGAGACTGTGTCCTCTTGTTCTGGTGCTGGTTGCCTGGGAGAAGAGACCAACCCCCACCTGGCTACAACCTCCCTTCAGGGAGTTGTAGACAGCAATAAGGTCACCCCTGAGCCTCCTCTTCTCCAGGCTAAGCAACCCCAGCTCCCTCAGCCTCTCCTCACAGGGCTGTGCTCCAGACCCCTCCCCAGCTTTGCTGCCCTTCCTTTCCCTTTCAGTCATCAGACCCAAGGTTCATTGGACCTTTTTCACAGTATCACCAAAGTTGGAAGAGACCTCAAAGATCATCAAGTCCAACCTGTCACCACAGACCTCATGACTAGACCATGGCACCAAGTGCCACATCCAATCCCCTCTTGAACACTTCCAGGGATGGGGACTCCACCACCTCCCTGGGCAGCACATCCCAATGATGAACGACTCTCTTGGTGAAGAACTTTCTCCTCACCTCCAGCCTAAACTTCCCCTGGCACAGCTTGAGACTGTGTCCTCTTGTTCTGATGCTGGGTGCCTGGGAGAAGAGCCCAACCCCCACCTGGCTACAACCTCCCTTCAGGGAGTTGTAGAGGGCAATGAGGTCACCCCTGAGCCTCCTCTTCTCCAGGCTAAACAACCCCAGCTCCCTCAGCCTCTCCTCACAGGGCTGTGCTCAAGGCCTCTCCCCAGCCTTGTTGCCCTTCCCTGGACACCTTCAAGTGTTTTGATGTCCTTCCTAACCTGAGGAGCCCAGAACTGGACACAGGACTGAAAGTGTGGCCTAACCAATGCAGAGTACAGGGCACAATGACTTCCCTGCTCCTGCTGGCCACACTGTTCTTGATTTCCATCATAGCAGGGGCAGTCTTTGCATACTAAAAAACACTTAGGAAACACATCTAAAGAAAGTGACTTTTTGCATTACAGCAGTACCTCCAGCTGGACTTTTTTCCTACCATTAATTTAAGACACATTAATTCCCAAGTTATCTTACTGTGGGGAAAATGCAGAGATGATGACAGGCAAGGTCCTGGTGTGAGGGTTCATCATGAATAGTAATGGGATGTGTAAAGGGAGTGTAGAACTCACCACTTCCACAGAGGGAAGGGAAATGAACAATGTTAAGGCCATGAGATCAAACAATCACCTGCCTGCTAGGGCCAAAATGAAAAGGGCAGTCTAATTAAGCCATGGGGATGACATTATCTGGACGGACCCTGGCTTCTGCATTGAGTTCAGGAGCAGGATGTTAAGCTGTACAGTGTGTTCTGCCCAGCTTCAGGTTACAGCTGCTCTTAAACAGAGGCCAGACAAAACAAACTGCTTTGCTGTTATTAAAGGGTTCAAATCTATGTCAATAAGGAACAGGCTGTGAACCTGGGAGAAGAGGGAACAAGGACAAACCACCAGGCTCACATTGATGGGTCAGATCTTCACCAAGCTGTGCTGCTATTTCTTGGAGGTGTCAGCTGTGATGAGTTTGGTCAAGGGAGGCGATTCTCCCCTTCTACTCTAGTGAGACCCCACCTGGAGCACTGTGTCCAGTTCTGGAGCCCCTAGCACAAGAGGCATCTGGAGGTGCTGGAAGGTGTTCCAGAGAAGGGCCAGGAGGATGAGCAGAGGGCTGGAGCACTTCTCCTGTGAGGACAGACTGAGGGAGTTGGGGCTGTTCAGTCTGGACAAGAGAAGGCTCCCAGGAGACCTTCTTCTGGCCTTCCAGTATCTGAAGTGGGCTACAAGAAAGCTGGGGAGGGACTTTTGAGGGTGTCAGGGAGGGATAGGACTGGGGGGAAGGGAGCAAAAGTAGAAGTGGGGAGATTGAGATTGGCTGTGAGGAAGAAGTTGTTCCCCATGAGGGTGGTGAGAGCCTGACACAGGTTGCCCAGGGGGGAGGTGGAAGCCTCATCTCTGGAAGGTTTTAAGGCCGCTCAGCTTATTGTAATACCTACCAAATGACCAAGATGGATTCTCTGTTGACTCTCTATCCCAAAACCCCCTACTAGCATTTTGGATCCCTCCTCTTATTGCTAGACAGAAATGGAGACAGCTGAAATAAAGTCAGTGGGGGACAGAGGACTGGGTCTAATTGAGAGCCAGAAAAAGGCTGTAGGCTAACAGCACATAAGAGAAGAGGCCCCAGGTCAAAGGGCAAACAATTGTTCAGGGAAGAGACAGAAACATTTACCTTCACAATGGCAAACCCCAGGATTACAAGCATAGCATAGCTGAAAACGCTCTGCAGGCCAGACTCCAGCTCCTCTGCACAGCCCTGCCAGGAAAGAGAGGTGAAAGTAAGTTAGAATACAGCCCAAATTAACATCTATTTTTATCCTTTCTTCCTCCCTGACCCTTTAAAGGAAGGAGGACCTCATAGCACCTGCAGACCTAAGGTCTTCCATGCTTGTCTTCCAGACCTCCTCCTGCTTAAGGAAGGACACTCACAAACTCATTCACTTACATGTGCTGCTTCTCAATCTTATCTAGCTGAGGTCACCTAAAGAAGTGCCCAAGACTCAGAGCCAGGAAGACCAGCAATGGTATCTCTAGAAGCCAAATTATAGGCAAGTATCTCAGGCTGAAGAACCTGGCACTCAGTTCTACATTCACAGTCAGTCCCTACTAGAGTCTCTTCCCCTTCCTCAGATCTGTTTGAATTAGGTGCCCACAGCTAGTGCTCTGGTCTTGCCATGGTGCTTCTGTGGCAACATGAAATGGAAGAGTTATCATCAGACAAACAAGACCAAACATCAGCCTGGTGTGCCAGCATGGTGGAGGTGCTCTTACAGAACACAAAGAGAGAGTTGTTGGCCATTGGGATGTGCTGCCCAGGGAGGTGGTGGAGTCCCCATCCCTGGAGGTGTTCAAGAGGGGATTGGATGTGGCACTTGGTGCCATGGTTTAGTAGTCATGAGGTCTTGGGTGACAGCTTGGACTTGATGAGGTCCTAGGTCTCTTCCAACCTTATTGATTCTATGATTCTCAAGGAAAAGTATAGGAAGAAAAGGGTTTGGGAGACCTAGGGTTAGGTAAGTTCCAGCAGGAGTAGGGAAGCAATTCTACCTCTGTACACAGCATTGATGAATCCACACCTCAAATATGGGGTTCAGGTTTGGGCCCTTCACTCCATGAAGGACATTGAGGTGCTGGATGAAGCATGTCCAGAGAAGGGCAACAAAGCTGAAGGGTCTAGAGGACAAATCTTACGAGTAGCACCTGAGAGAACTGGGGTTGGTTAGTCTGGAGAAAAGGGGGTTGAAAGGATTCCTCCTCTCTCTCTAAAGCTCCCTCAAAGGAGGTTGGAGCAAGGTGGGGGTTGGTCTCCCTTCCCAATGAACAAGTGATAGGACAAGATGAAATGGCCTCAAGTTGCACCAGGGGAGGTTTAGGTTGGACCTGAGGAACAATTTCTTCCTCTCCCTGACCAGGGCAGCGGTGGAGTCCCCATCCCTGGTAGGATTGAAAGGCCATACACAGATGTGTAGCTGTGGTGCTGAGGGCCATGGTTCAGTGGTGCCCTGGCAGTGCTGCTGGGTTAACAGTTGGACTTGATGATCTTAAAGCTCTCTTCCAACCAGCATGCTTCTATGTCATCCTTAAACCCTGCCTGAAGCACTTTCCTCATTGGTTCTGTCTGTTTCAGAGCACAACCATGTGCTGTCTTTAAGGAGTGGAGAAAGACAGGCTCCTTGATTCTCCTCAAAGGAACTGAGGAAAACTCCACACAGGATTAGATTGAAATACAGAATATATGGGAAGATTAAATGGAAGTGCTACTCATAAGCTACATGCTAGAGTGCAAAAGCATACTAAATGCACAAAATGCGTAGCCTGGGCTTAACACAGAAGCCCACTAAGCCAAAGCTCTCCCAGCCTCCACCAAGCCAGGCCAAAAATTCAGGCCTCAAATGCCCCCCCCCCCCCCCCGCCCATACTAAGCCTCTCTGCACCCTCATTACTGAGCCTTTAGGTCGCCAGCTTCAGGCCCCTGCCAAGGCTGCTCCAGACCAAGCTCCCACATGTTAGCAAGGATAAGGAAACCAGCCAGAAAGGAAGGAAGAGAGAGAAAGGGGGGAAAAAAGAAAAAGGAGGAAGGAACAGCTTGTGCTGCCCCCTTAGAAAGGTTAGCTGTAGGCATTCTGGGAATGAGGTAAAAATCACGCTTCCCACTCCACCTCCCGGACCTATTTCTGGACCTCCTCGAGGTCCTCTCTATGGTTCACAGAATCACCGAGGTTGGAAGAGACCCCAAAGATCATCAAGTCCAACCTGTCACCACAAACCTCATGACCTTCTCTAGTTTGAAGCCATTGTTCCTTGTCCTGTCATTCCCAGCCCTTGTCCAAAGTCCCTCCCCAGCTCTCCTGGAGCCCCCACAGGTACTGGAAGGCTGCTCTAAGGTCTCCCTGGAGCCTTCTCTTTGCCAGGCTGAATAGCCACAACTCTCCCAGCTGCACCCAAGTTCATGCCTCAAAAGATTCAAGAGGCAGCAGTAGCTTCTTCCTGCACCTGTTCTCCTGGAAGAGTTTCTAAGCAGGATGGTGTCAGCTCCAGACACCCAACAAGGTCAGAAAGCACAAAGCCAGGTGGAAGTGGTTCCACCTCCAGCACCATGCAACCTGTGCTCTTCACAACAAGAAGCTAAGAGAGAGCAGACTGACAGCCATGGAAGGGCTGCAGGAGATGGACTTAGGAAGGAGTTCTTCCCTAAGGTGCTGCACTTTGGCTACACCAATCCCATGCAGAGCTACAGGCTGGGGTCAGAGTGGCTGAGAGCTGCCAAACAGAGAGGGACCTGGGGGTGCTGGTTGACAGCTGCCTAAACATGAGCCAGCAGTGTGCCCAGGTGGCCAAGAGGGCCAAGGGCATCCTGGCCTGCATCAGGAACAGTGTGGCCAGCAGGAGCAGGGAGGTCATTCTGCCCTGTACTCTGCATTGGTTAGGCCACACCTTGAGTCCTGTGTCCAGTTCTGGGCCCCTCAGTTTAGGAAGGAGGTTGAGAGACTTGAAGGTGTCCAGAGAAGGGCAAGAAGGCTGGGGAGAGGCCTTGAGCACAGCCCTGTGAGGAGAGGCTGAGGGAGCTGGGGTTGCTTAGCCTGGAGAACAGGAGGCTCAGGGGTGACCTCATTGCCCTCTACAACTACCTGAAAGGTGACTGTAGCTGGGAAAGGGTTGGTCTCTTCTCCCAGGCAAGCAGCACCAGAACAAGACGACACAATCTCAAGCTGTGCCAGGGGAGGTTCAGACTTGAGGTGAGGAGGAAGTTCTTCCCAGAGAGAGTTGTTAGCCACTGGAATGTGCTGCCCAGGGAGGTGGTGGAGCCCCCATCCCTGGAGGTGTTCCAGAGGGGATTGGACGTGGCACTTGGTGCCATGGTCTAGTCATGAGGTCTGTGTTGATAGGTTGGACTCGATGATCCTCGAGGTCCTTTCCAACCTTAGTTATACTGTGATACTGTAAAGGCACCCGGTCTCAACCCCTGGCATGGCTCCACTGTGAACCTGTGCCCTTCATCCTCACCCGTGTGTTGAGCTCCTGAGGCTGGTCCAGACGCCCTGTGCAGTTCTTCAGCTCCTGCCTGCAGCAGCTCAGGGGGACGCTGTTGTTTCCGGTGGAATTGAACCACTGCGTGGTCGTCCAGTCGCTGTAGTTCTTCACCCCGCAACAATGAAGCTGCCAAACACAGCACAGTCTCAGGGATGTAGGAAGACACACACACATAGATGCTAGATGTGAGGAGGAAGTTCTTCCCCATGAGAGTGGTGAAGCCCTGGAATGGGTTGTCCAGGGAGGTGGTTGGGGCCCTGTCCCTGGAGGTGTTTAAGGCCAGGCTGGCTGAGGCTGTGGCCAGGCTGATGTAGTGTGGGGTGTCCCTGGCCATGGCAGGGGGGTTGGAACTAGATGATCCTTGTGGTCCCTTCCAACCCTGGCTGATTCTATGATTCTAAAGTTGAGTTGGACCCCTCTCAGGAGGGCAAGGGTCATCTCCTTCCATACATTACTACCTCCTGTGCCAGGTTGCACCCAGCCCAGGAGAGGATGGGCTGAAAAGAACCTACCCCCCAGATAAAGAAACCTGACCCAAGTGAGCAGAGAGGCTTGGTCCTCCCTCCCATGTGGAGGGGTCCCCAGGTCCAAGTCTATTCCACTTCCACTTCCTGTCCACAGCCTATTTAAGGGGAGCCATTTCCTGTCTCTCTCTCGCTCCTGCCCTCCCCTGCCCAAGATGCTGTTCCATGCAGCTCCTGCTGCTGCTGTAACCACGTGGTGGGGCCTGCTCCATGCTGCCCCAGACTCCTAAGGACTGCATCTAAAAAGAATCCACATTGCACCCAGAGAATCCTTTGCCAGCTGTGCCTGGTTTTGTATGCATTTTTATTTACCCTCTTTCCTTACACCTTTGTAACCTTCCTTTCACTCAAAACCTTTTCATGCCTGGTCAAACCCTACCTTTCCATTTCCAAATCAGTTCAAACCTGTTTCTTTTGTAGTTCTACCTCTCTTTTCTCCTGCCTAATTTGCTTTCCCCTACTAGGGAAAAAGGGAGAGGAGAGGCAATCCGAGTCTGTTCCACTTGGGCTTTTGGACTCTGGGAAAGTTTAAACCACATCACCTCCTTGTTCTTTGTGGAAGCTCTAATACTGAAGTGACAGGCTGTGGGATGGAGTCCACAGAGAAGGGCAATGAAGTTGGTGAGGGGTTTGGAACACAAGGCATATGAGGAGAGACTGAGGGAGCTGGGGTTGCTTAGCCTGGAGAAGAGGAGGCTCAGGGGAGACCTTCTTGCTCTCTACAACTCCCTGAAGGGAGGTTGTAGCCAGGTGGGGGTTGGTCTCTTCTCCCAGGCAGCCAGCACCAGAACAAGAGGACACAGTCTCAGGCTGTGCCAGGGGAGGTTTAGGCTGGAGGTGAGGAAGAAGTTTTACACAGAGAGAGTGATTGCCCATTGGAATGGGCTGCCTGGGGAGGTGGTGGAGTCCCTATCCCTGGAGGTGTTCAGGAGGAGACTTGATGGGGTGCTTGGTGCCATGGGTTAGTTGTTTAGGTGGGTTGGATTGGCTGATAGGTTGGACACGATGATCTTGAAGGTCTCTTCCAACCTGGTCTATTCTATTCTATGTTTTACAGCACAGGACTGTCAGTAGCAGTCACTCATGTGAGCTCATTTGGGTTGATCCAACTGACAGTGTCTACAAGGCCATTCACCCACAGCTTCACAGCAGGAGCCCAAGAAGGCCAAACCTGCAAAATGGGGAGCGCCCTCCATTGCCTTGGAGAAGCTGAACCGCTGCAGGGCCGAGCTCCAAGATACACCCATAAAGATCTACTTCCCCTTCTTTGCCAGGCAAATTCCTTGGCAAGGGCCCAGCTGTTCTTTTCTCAGCAATTCTCAGGTCAGCCAACATATTTTCTTACCTGTTCCTGCAAGTAATCCACAACAGTAGACTCAGGATTTTTCCCATCGTATCTCTCAAAGACGGAGCGCATCGTGCCTTGAACGTCAGTTTTAACCTGTTCAGGGAGGAAAAAAACACACCCATGTTGGTTTAGGTGAAGTGTCTGTCTCTTCAAATGCAGTATGCTGGACCAGGCCAAGGGCAATGGCATGAGGTTCAACAAGGCCAAGTGCTAGGTCCTTCACTTGGGTCACAACAACCTCATGAATGATCCAGGCTTGCAGCAAAGCGGCTGGAAAACGCCCAGCAGAAAAGGACCTGAGGGTGTTGGTCAGCAGCTGTTTGAAGATGAGCCAGGGGGTGCCCAGGTGGCCAAGAAGGCCACCAGCATCCTGGTCTGGATCAGCAATGGTGTAGCCAGCAGGAGCAGGGCAGGGACTGTCCCTTTGCACTGGGCAGGACGCACTGTGAGTGCTGGGTTCAGTTTTGGACCCTCATTCCAAGAAGGACATTTCGGTGGTGGTCAAGGTCCAGAGAAGGGCAACAAAACTGGTGAAGAGTGTGAAGAGTCATGTCAGGAACAGCTGAGGGGACTGGGGTTGTTCAGCTTGGAGAAAAGGAGGCTGAGGGGAGACCTTCTGGCTGTGTACAACTCCCTGAAAGGAGGCTGGAGCCCAGGGGGGGTTGGTCTCTTCTCCCAAGGAACAAGGCACAAGAGGAAAATGTCTCAGGTTGTGCCAGGGGAGGTTGAGGTTGCTCATTAGGAACATCTTCTTTCAAAATGATTACATTCCTGAAGTATTTATTCCTAACATTCACAACCTACATGACTGCACAGTTCCATTTATCTGAACTGGTGGAAGCTGCAAAGGTCTGTGTCCCCACCAAGCCAGGGGAAAACAGAACTGCAAAGCAATGATGACTTAGGTAAACTTCAGGAAGCACTTGACAAGAATCACCTCTCTGGATCAAAGTTTGCCTCCTCTGATGCAAAAGCCTTCCTCTGTGAGCATCAGGAACTGTTTAATCCAGCTTAGAGATCTTTGCCAGGTTCTTAATGTACCCTACATGTTCCCACAAAGGCTGATCCATGTGCTGGGTGGTGACACCCCCACTCCCACTTGCCCTTGCAGACTGCAGGATGGATGGATTGCAAGAGCACTGGATGCATTCAGCTCTGACAGCACAGGACCTGTTCCTCCTCTCAAGTCAGCACAGAAAAGCTGATTCTTCACTCACCTTTTCCCTGTAAACAAATCCCAGGACGAAAGCAGATACTTCAGCAACAAAAATAACCAGGATAATGGCCAAGAACTGAAATTAAAACAGAGAGAGAGAAACACTAAGGAAGAACTCCACAGCTTCTCAACCCTACTGCACATCAATTGATCATGCAAAGTTATCCTTATCTTTACAATCAAAATAGCTTCCACAAAACAATTTAGGAGATCACTGTGCATGGCTGGGACAGAAGCTCCCCAGGACCTGTGCCTGGTGCAGGCAGCCTCCTGAAAGCTGCTGTGATGTGAGCTGCACAAAGAGCCTGTGAAACACTCCACAAGGTGGCCAATCATATTTGCATAAATATGAGAACTGAAGTCAGCTGAAAAACAGATGGAAAGCAGCTCTGTGTGAAGGACCTGGGAGTGCTAGTAGGGGGCCTGGCAGAAGGCTGGGGAGGGACTGCTCAGGATCTCAGGTAGTGATAGGACTAGGGGGAATGGAATGAAGCTGGAGGTGGGGAGATTGAGGCTGGAGGGGAGGAGGAAGTTCTTCCCCATGAGAGTGGTGAAGCCCTGCAATGGGTTGTGGAGGGAGGTGGTTGGGGCCCTGTCCCTGGAGGTGTTTAAGGCCAGGCTGGCTGAGGCTGTGGCCAGGCTGATGTAGTGTGGGGTGTCCCTGCCCATGGCAGGGGGTTGGAACTGGATGATCCTTGTGGTCCCTTCCAACCCTGGCTGATACTATGATACTATGTAAGTTCACCATGAGCCATCAGTGTACCCCTGTGGCCAAAAAAGGCCAATGATCTCCTGGGGTACATGAAGTAGTGTGGCCAGCAGGTTGTGGGAGGTTGGCTTCCCCTTCTACTCTGCCCTAGTGAGGCCACAACTGGAGAACTGTCACCACTTCTGGGCTCCTCAGTTCAACAGAGAGAAGGAGTGAGTGGACAGAGTCCAGGGGAGGCTAAAGATTCTGAGGAGCCTGAGGCAGCTCTGTGAGGAGAAAGGGTTGAGAGCCCCTGGGGCTGTGCAGCCTGGAGCAGAGCAGCCCCAGAGGACATCTGAGCAATGCTCAGCAAGAGATAATGGGTGGAGGGGAAGAGGCTGGGGCCAGACTCTGCTCAGTGGTGCTCAGGGACAGCACAAGGGGCAAGGGGCACTGATTGGAACCCAGGAGGAGAAAGTTGTTTGTTGTGAGGGTGCTGGAGGGCTGGAGCAGGCTGGCCAGAGAGGTTGTGGAGTGTCCTGGTGTGGAGAGCTTCCAACCCCCCCTGGGCACTGTGCTGCTGGGCAAGCTGCTGTGGGTGCCCTGCTGGAGCAGGGGGGGTTGGGCTGGGTGATCTTCAGCCTCTACCATTCTGCAGTTCTGTTTTGCTTGCTTTGAAAATCCACATCTGCCCCTTCACCACCAGCTTTCTTCTCTACAGTGACTGCTCTCCACACTCCCCTCCAGCAAGGCAGCCAAGGCAGAGCCACAAAACTGGCCATGGCTGTGGGTGTTTTGTTTCTACAAGGCACAACTCATCATTCAGCCTATGCCTTGCTCCCCATCACACAGTGCCTCAAAGGTAACTCCCTTGAAGGGGCAGTGCTTCATCATGGAATGATCTTGTACTTTCTATTCTGTGCACCCTCAGAAGCTCTAGAGGAGCACCTCCCATACCACCCAACAGTGTTTTTGTTTGGAAAAGACCTCTAAGATCAAGTCCAGAGGAGGATGAGGGGGGTGGTGAAGAAGAGGACGTGCAGAAGCGGGCAACACTCACCAGACCCAGGCCAACTCGAGACTCCCGGAAGGTGGCACAGCAGCCAATCAACCCAATGATGAACATCACCACAGCCACACAAAGGATGATCACAGCTGGCAACAGAGCATACTTGTCCTGCAGAAAGTTGTCATAGCTCTTGTAGGTGTTGATGACATATCCCCCCACATAGCCAAGACCAGCTGCTGCCGCCTGAAATGCAATAAAAGGAAGTTAATGACAGTTATTTAGACTAGACTAGAGTAGGCTAGGCTAGCCTGGAAGAGACCTTCAAGATCATCATGTCCAACCTATCATCCAACACCACCTAAACAACTAACCCATGGCACCAAGCACCCCATCAAGTCACCTCCTGAACACCTCCAGGGATGGGGACTCCACCACCTCCCTGGGCAGCACATCCCAATGGGCAATCACTCTCTCTGGGTAGAACTTCCTCCTAATCTCCAGCCTAAACCTCCCCTGGCACAGCTTGAGACTGTGTCCTCTTGTTCTGCTGCTGGCTGCCTGGCAGAAGAGACCAACCCCCACCTGGCTACAACCTCCCTTCAGGGAGTTGGAGAGAGCAAGAAGGTCTCCCCTGAGCCTCCTCTTCTCCAGGCTAAGCAACCCCAGCTCCCTCAGCCTCTCCTCACAGGGCTGTGCTCCAGACCCCTCCCCAGCTTTCTTGCCCTTCTCTGGACACCTTCCAGCAGTTCAACATCTTTCCTAACCTGAGGAGCCCAGAACTGGACACAGGATTCAAGGTGTGGCCTAACCAGTGCAGTGTCCAGGGGCAGAATGACCTCCCTGCTCCTGCTGGCCACACTCTTCCTGATGCAGGCCAGGATGCCATTGGCCCTCTTGGCTGCCTGGGCACACTGCAGGCTCATGTTCAGCCTACCATCAACCAGCACCCCCCAGGTCCCTCTCTGCCTGGCTGCTCTCAGCCACTCTGACCCCAGCCTGTAGCACTGCCTGGGGTTGCTGTGGCCAATGTGCAGCACCTGGCACTTGGATGTGTTCAATCTCCTGCCCTTGGCCTCTGCCCCTCTGCCCAGCCTGGCCAGGTCCCTCTGCAGAGCCTGTCTACCCTCCAGCAGATCAACTCCTGCCCCCAACTTGCTGTCATCTGCAGATTTACTGCTGATGGACTCAATGCCCTCATCCAGATCATCAATAAAGATACTGAACAGGATGGGGCCCAGCACTGCTCCCTGGGGCACACCACTGGTGCCTGGCTGCCAGCTGGCTGTGGCACCATTCACCACCACTCTTTACTAAGCACCTGCCCAGGAAAGTACACATGGACCACAGCAGTCAAACATTTCAACTGTAGAAGTAATGACTAGAGCATGCAGACACTCAAGCTTTAACCCAGAGAAGGCAAAATTCAGCTGCTGTGAATCACTCCTCTACCCCTGGAAAACCACCAAGGTGAATGTGGGACTCTCCTGACACACATCAGCCACAGCTCCCCCATACCCAAGACCACCTACCCTCAACCCAACACTGCACTTGAAGGAATCAACTCCTAAGATGGGCCCCACAGGGATGAGTTGCTGGTCTTGGGGGCTTTTTCTGGGTTTGAGGATGAAGAAAGCCTCATCCATTTGACTCTGACAGCAGCTTTAACCACTAAGGCACAACTGTTCTGGATCTCAGGAACACAGCCCCTCCTTTTCCTGCAGGAAACAGATTGCTCTGTCCTCTCAAACTCTCCTCCAAAAGGAAGTTTAGCAGGCTGAGGCCAACAGAGTGCACCAGTGACAACTGCCCTGGAAATAGCACTGATAAGACTCAGCAGTGCCCTGCCAGGGCCTCAGCAAAGGCTTGGAAAAGGTCCCTGAAGAGTTGCAACAGCTCATCCGTGCTCTGCAATCCTGTAGCACAAGATGACATCTGTACAAGGGAAGCACAGCCCACAACCACGTTCTGGAAGCTGGAGGGAGACCAGGCTGTTTGTTTTCCAGAGGCCTCAGCTGGATTTCATCATGCAGCTCAGGGGCAGCTCAGTGCTTCCCTCCGTGCTGTGTGTTTTAATTAAATCAAACACTCCTCACACTGGAGCTAGGACTTGCTAATTCCTTCACCTTGTTTGGCTTCTTCCCCTCCAGCCAGGTCTGGTTCCTGCCCTCCAATTACCTCCAAGCACAGGGGAGATATTTCAGACAGCTCTCACACTCCTGGACACTGTGTGTAGTTTGAAATTACCAGGATCAGCTGCACCAAGAGACAAAAGCAGGACCAAACCAACCCTTAGAGACATTTAGCACATAGGAAAACACACTGGTGAGGGCTGGAAAGGATCTCTGGGAGATCATCCAGCCCAATCCCTCTGCTCAATAAAGGGCACTCACAGCACCCTGCCCAGCAGCACAATGCCCGGGGGGGTTGGAAGGGACCCCCCAGAGACCACCCAGCCCAACCCCCGCCGCTGCAGCAGGGCACCCACAGCAGCTTGCCCAGCAGCACAGTGCCCAGGGGGGGTTGGAAGCTCTCCACACAACCAGACTCCACAACCTCTCTGGGCAGCCTGCTCCAGCCCTCCAGCACCCTCACAACAAACAACTTTCTCCTCCTGCGCAGATGGAACCTCCTTGGCTCCAGTCTGTGCCCCTTGCCCCTTGTGCTGTCCCTGGGCACCACTGAGCAGAGCCTGGCCCCAGCCTCTTGACCTCCTACAACAATCTCAAACACATCTAAGATTACATACAAGGTTGCCAGAACAATTCCAATAAATTCACACTAGAAATCCTTACTGACTTTTGCCTCCTGCTCGAAGTCTCCTTCTGGAGAGCTCAGTGCAGAACAGGATCCAGCAATGCAGGGTAAATAGAACAGAATAGAATTAACCAGGTTGGAAAAGACCCTCAAGATCATTGAGTCCAACCTATCACCCAACACCATCTGATCAACTAAATCATGGCACCAAGGTCCTCATCCAGGCTCCTCCTGAACACCTCCAGGGATGGGGACTCCACCACCTCCCCAGGCAGCACATCCCAATGGCCAATCTCTGTCTGTGAAGAACTTCTTCCTAACATCCAACCTAAACTTCCCCTGGCACAGCTTGAGACTGTGTCCTCTTGTTCTGCTGCTGGCTGCCTGGCAGAAGAGACCAACCCCCACCTGGCTACAACCTCCCTGCAGGGAGTTGGAGAGAGCAAGAAGGTCTCCCCTGAGCCTCCTCTTCTCCAGGCTAAGCAACCCCAGCTCCCTCAGCCTCTCCTCACAGGGCTGTGCTCCAGACCCTCCCCAGCTTTCTTGCCCTTCTCTGGACACCTTCCAGCAGCTCAACCTCCTTCCTAACCTGAGGAACCCAGAACTGGACACAGGACTCAAAAGGCTTGGCCCAGTGCAGCTGGCACAAACCCCAGGGCAGGCAGCCAAGGGGTGGCAGGAGGTTGGTAGGGAAGAACCAGTTCACCTGGCCTGTGGGGCCATACCATTGCCTGCCCATTGCTGGGCTCACCAGGGGTGGCAAGAACAACTTCCTAACCCTGGCACTTCTGCCCCAAACATCCCTGACTGACTCACTGGGGCTTCAGGAAGTGCTGCTGGTGTTTGCTCACAGCACTGCAAGACAAAGGACAAACAGAGAGATAAGGCAAGTGGAAATTTTGCAGGAAAGCCCCTGTTTGCAGCTGTGTGACAAAGCTGGCCCTCTCCCTGCTGTCCCTCCCACCCACCACAGCTCGCACCCTTCAGGCACCCAGCGCCAGCATTGCTCGCTCTTTTCATACAGAGCCCCAGAATGGAAGGGGTTGGAAGGCACCTCCAGAGATCAAGCCCAACTCCCCTGCTAAAGCCTCCCTGACAGAGAGCAGAGGTCTTCAGTTGTTTGTGAACAGCCAGCTCCTTGCTGGGGACAGGTGAGAAGAAAGCACAGCTCTACCAAGCTGGGTTCTCTAGGCTGGTGCTCAGGCAGCACCTGGGCTGGGCTACTCATCGAGCTGACTTCCCAGAATTGTCAAAGGGTTTGGGTCAGCAGGGACCTTCAAAGCTCATCCAGTCCAAGCCCCCTGCACTCAGCAGGGACATCCCCAGCCAGAGCAGGCTGCTCACAGTCCTGAACAACCTTACCTGCAATGCTGCCAGGGATGGGACAGCTCCCACCTCTCTGGGCAGCCTGGCACAGGCTCTCACCACCCTCAGCCTCAAACATTGCTTCCTTCTCCCCACTCTCAATCTCCCTCTTGCACTTCAAACCATCACCCCTTGGACTCTCACAACAGGCCCTCAGAAAAGCTCTGTCCCCAGCTTGCTTCCAGCCCCCTTCAAGCACTGCAAGGCCACCAGAAGGTCTCCCTGGAGCCTTCTCTACTCCAGGCTGCCCAAGGCCAACTCTCTCAGCCTGGAGCCTCCCAGCAGAGCCCTTCCAGCCCTGCCAGCATTGCTGTGGCCTCCTCTGGACTGGACTTGCTCCAACAGGCTGAGCCAAGGGGGCCAAAACACATGGTGCTCTGCTGCAGGAACAAACTGAAGCTGTCTCCAGTCACATACTTCACTCTCTGCACCACCAATATAGTCATGAGCAACCAGTGTTCAAGGGGACAGAACTTATGAAGAGGCTGAGCTGTCCAAACCTAACAAAACATAGTAAAGGAGCCAAGCTACTGGCTGTGAAATTAAGAGGCAGTGTTTTGAGGTTTTGTGGGGGGAAGTCTCTCCCAGCACCCACCAATTTCAGTGTGGATTTGAACATATGATCTGTTACCATGGACCACTGTGGGGTTGTAAAGACTGGCCAGTAAACAGAGTAACAAAGGTAGAATAGAACAAAATTAAGCAGGTTGGAAAAGACCTCAGAGATCATCACATCCAACTTCTCACCCAGCATCATCTGATCAATTAAACCATGGCACCAAGTGCCTCATCCAGGCTCTTCCTAAACACCTCCAGGGATGGGGACTCCACCACCTCCCCAGGCAGCCCATTCCAATGGGCAATCACTCTCTCTGTGAAGAATTTCTTCCTAACACCCAGCCTGAACCTCCCCTGGCACAGCTTGAGACTGTGTCCTCTTGTTCTGGTGCTGGCTGCCTGGGAGAAGAGACCAACCCCCACCTGGCTACAACCTCCCTTCAAGTAGTTGGAGAGAGCAAGAAGGTCTCCCCTCAGCCTCCTCTTCTCCAGGCTAAGCAACCCCAGCTCCCTCAGCCTCTCCTCACAGGGCTGTGCTCCAGACCCCTCCCCACCTTTCTTGCCCTTCTCTGGACACCTTCCAGCAGCTCAACCTCCTTCCTAACCTGAGGGGCCCAGAACTGGACACAGGACTCAAGGTGTGGCCTGAGCAGTGCCAAGCACAGGGCAGAATGAGCTCCCTGCTCCTGCTGGCCACACTGTTCCTGATGCAGGCCAGGATGCCATTGGCCTTCTTGGCCCCCTGGGCACACTGCTGGCTCTGTTCAGCTGCTGTCAATCAGCACCCCCAGGTCTCTCTCTGCCTGGCTGCTCTCAGCCACTCTGACCCCAGCCTGTAGCACTGCATGGGGTTGCTGTGGCCAATGTGCAGCACCTGGCACTTGGATGTGTTCAATCTCCTGCCCAGGTCCCTCTGCAGAGCCTCTCTACCCTCCAGCAGATCAACTCCTGCCCCCAGCTTGCTGTCATCTGCAGATTTACTGCTGCTGGACTCAATGCCCTCATCCAGATCATCAATGAAGATGTTAAAGAGCACAGGGCCCAGCACTGCTCCCTGGGGCACACCACTGGGGCCTGGCTGCCAGCTGGCTGTGGCACCATTCACCACCACTCTCTGGGCTCAGCCTCCAGCCACTTCCTAACCCAGCTCAGAGAGCTGCTGTCCAAGCCAGGGGCTGACAGCTTGGCCAGCAGTTTGCTGTGGGGGATGGTGTCAAAGGCCTTGCTGAGGTCCAGGCAGACCACATCCACAGCCTGCCCCACATCCAGCAGGCAGTCACCTGGGCATGGAAGGAGATCAGGTTGGAGAGGCAGGACCTGCCCCTCCTAAATCCATGCCGGATTAGTTAGAGCATTAAAGTTGGAGCATTAAAAGAAAAGAAAGCTCTTAAGAACAGGGGAAATTCACCAAACAAATGTGTTCAGGAAGATGCAGCCTCTCCACAGTGAAACACCTGAGATAACACAGCTTAAAAGAAAAGGACCTTTTTTTTTTGACACACCAACAGGGGACTTGCCCAGGGCCAGCTCTAACCTCCTCCACAGCACAAAACTTGGACCTGGTTTGACTTTGCCCCCTATCATTAACTTCTTGTGGGCAAAGGAATCATAATATATAATTATGGAATCATAATATCAATAAGGTTGGAAATGACCTCAAAGATCATCAAGTCCAACCTGTCACCCAAAACCTCATGACTACAAACCAAACTACAACTCTCTCTGGGAAGAACTTTCTCCTCACCTCCAGCCTAAACCTCCCTAGGTGCAAGATAAAGAGTATTTATCTTTGAAGGCTAACAGCAGCTCTTTCCTGCACTGAACTACTACAAACACACACTGGAAAACACTCAGTATCCACACAAAGACTTTCTGAACTACTCCCCTCAAGGTCTTCACATGACCATCATCTCTCAGAGGTGCTTTAGTTCATTTTTAAGACTTTGGGGGAGGGAGAGGGAAAATAAAAGAGCAAAAAACCCCCCAATATTTTTTCTTTCCCTCCCACCAGTACCATTGCACAGTAGTGATTTAAGTCAGAGAACCTCTAAACCCAGCACAACACCTGATGTATTTGAAGGGCTTTGCTGGTACCTCCACAGGTAAATCTTCTGCTTAAAAGGGTTTGCACAAGGTTTCCTCCATAAGTAATTTGTTTTGTCACCCAGCAGCCAGCATTCATGACAAGGGGAATTGCTCCTCCTGGCCCCCTCGCTGCTTTATGGTGCTGCAAGTTGGAGCAGGGCCAGAGGAGGCCACAGCAATGCTGGCAGGGCTGGAAGGGCTCTGCTGGGAGGCTCCAGGCTGAGAGAGTTGGCCTTGGGCAGCCTGGAGAGGAGAAGGCTCCAGGGAGACCTTCTGGTGGCCTTGCAGTGCTTGAAGGGGGCTGGAAGCAAGCTGGGGACAGAGTTTTCCTGAGGGTCTGTTGTGAGAGGCCAAGGGGTGATGGTTTCAAGGGCAAGAGGGAGATTGAGAGTGGAGAGAAGGCAGAAATGTTTGAGGCTGAGGGTGGTGAGAGCCTGTGCCAGGCTGCCCAGAGAGGTGGGAGCTGCCCCATGCCTGGAAGCATCCCAGGGGAGGTTGTTCAGGACTGTGAGCAGCCTGCTCTGGCTGGGGATGTCCCTTGCTGACTGCAGTGGGGTCAGACTGGATGAGCTTTAATGGTGCCTTCCAACCTAAAGTATTCTGTGTCCCCTAAATTTCATTCTTCCCATTCACCACCAGTTTTCCAGGTTCCCCCCTACCAGTTCCAAGGAGTCAAGGTGGTTTCTAGTGACTTCAGGGGGAAACAAAGGCTCTGAGCACTTCCCAAAAAGCTGCCCTCATTCAGTGCTGCCTTTAACGACTTCACAACTCCCATTTACAACTCCACTCTGCCTACACACATCACCCTTTGTCCTGACAGTTTGACCCAAGGCAGAGCTGTTTTTTCCCCCCACTAGCGATAAGGTCAACCATAAGTCACCACTTCCCATCCCACTTGCACAGGTTCCTCTCCTTTTTCCTGTCCCAGCCAGCTGGGAAGGACCTCCTGGCTTTGGCTGCTGTTTTCCCACCCTGCTGACAGTGTTCATTTCTCTGAACATTAAATCAGTTATGGACTCATTTCCCTCATCTGGCTTCATCCAGCACAGGCTGGGACCTTCCACCAGTGGCACAGAGATGCAGACAGGCTGCAGCATGCCCATCAGACAGCCACACAAAGTGCTGCAGCTTCTGCTTCATGGCCACCACAGGCAGGGAAGGAGTTCAGAGAAGGGTTGGGGTGGGAAGGAATCACAGAATTGTCAGGGTTGGAAGGGACCTCAAGGCTCAGCCAGCCCCAACCCCCCTGCCATGGGCAGGGACACCTCACACCACAGCAGCTTGCTCACAGCCACCTCCAGCCTGGCTGCAAACACCTCCAGGCAGGAGGCTTCCACCACCTCCCTGGGCAGCCTGTGCCAGGCTCTCACCACCCTCCTGGGGAACAACTTCTTCCTAACATCCAGCCTCAATCTGCCCACTTCTACAACTCATCTGGTCCAACTCACGACAAGCCAGCTAGAGCTGCTTGTCCAGGAACATGTCCAGATAGCTTTGGAGTATCTCCAAGGATGCAGGTTCCAACACTTTCCTGGGCAGCCTGTGCCAGTGCCCCATCACCCTCACAGTGAAAAGGTGCTTCCTGAAGTTCAGAGGGAACCTCTTGTGTTTCAGTTTGTGCATGCTGCTCCTTGCTGGGCCACCACTGAGAGGAATCACAGAAGCCTCTTCCAACCTAGAAGACTGCAAGAGCTTTGGCCCATGAAGCCACCACCAAACCACGTTCCTCAGCACCACATCTCCATGGCTTTTGGACCCCTCCAGGGATGGGGACTTCACTACCGTCCTAGGCAGCCTGGGACAGGCCTTGACAACCCTCTCAGGGAAGAAATTGTTCCTGATGCCCAACCTAAGCCTCCCCTGGAGCAACTTGAGGCCATTTCCTTTTGTCCTATTGCTTGCTCCTTGGGGGAAGGCTCACACACACCCCCACACACCCCAGCTCCAGCCTTCTTTCATGAAGCTGTGGAGTGTTTCAGTTCATGCCCATGCCCTCTGGTGCTGCCACTGGGCACCACTGACAGAAGCCTGCTTCCATCCTCTTGGCACCATCCCTTCAGCTATTGAGGTATACAAGTAAGACCTCCCTGAGCCTTCTCCAGGATGAACTGTCTCAGCCTTTCCTCACAGGAGAGACCACAGAGTCTGGGCTTTAAAGGACTCCATCTAGACCAACACCTCTACAGTGAGCAGGGACATCTGCAGATGCTGCAAGTTCCTCAAAGCTCCATCCAACCTGGACTTGAACACTTCTGAGGAGGAGGCACCCACAATCTCTCTGGGCAGCCTGTTCCTGTGTCTCACCATCCCACCCCCCAGTGAAGAATTTCTCCCTAACACCTAATTTAAACCTACCCTCTTGCAGTCTGAAACCATCCATTCAAGGTGCTCCAGTCCCTTCATCCCCTTTGTTGCCCTCTCCAACATGTCTGTCTCTTCTCATGGGAGCCCAGCACTGGATCCAGCCCTCCAGACATGGCCTCACCACTGCTGAGCAGAGGGGGAGAACCACCTTTCCTCCATCTGACAGCAACACTTCTCCTGATGCTTCCCTGTGTGCCCACCACCTTCCTGCAGCAAGGGCACGCTGCTGCCTCATGGTCAGTTTGGTGCACAGCAGGACCCCATCCAGGGCCTTTTCTGCTCTCAGATGCTTCCTAGGAAATGCACAGCTCTGCCCCTCACTGTCCTACAGCTGCTTCAGTCTTGGAAGCCCACAGCTTCAAGTTTGACCTGGCAGTGCTGGGTTAACTGTTGGACTTGATGACCTTACAGCTGCTTTGGTTGTAGGAGGCCTCTATGACTCTCTCTTTCCTCACCTTTTTCTAGTGGAAAAAAAACCATAAAGGCAATGAAAAAAGAAACCACCAAAGCAAACAACAACTAACCACACTTTCTGTATTCCCACAGACCCTGAAGCTATGAAAACACTGATCTGCCAAAACAGTGAGACATAGCTCAGGGAGTTGGCTTTGGGTTGGAGCACGAAGCACCCAAACTGCGAGCTCCCACAAGGCTGTCCTCCACTGCCAGCAGCACCAGCAGCCCTAGGAGAGACTGCCCACTGATGCTGTGAGGGTCATCAGCCACAGCCCAAAAACCTTTGAACAGCCTCCTCCTGCGAGGCACAGAGGTGGGACCTACCTGACAGAGCTGTACTGAGCTTGCAAAGCCATGGGAGGCCCTTAAGAGCAGCTTCTCTCTCAACATTCAGCCACCATGTGTGGCTACAGGGCATGTTTCATCCTGCCTTCAACACACACCACACAGCTGCTCAGCAGGTACAGTGGGAAGAGTTTGCTTTTTCCTTTCCTTCCTCAAATCAAAACAAGCAGCAGCAGCCAAAAGCCTGAGAAAACCTGTGGCTGTCTTTCAGGGGGTGGGGGTGGTAGTAAATACCCAAATCAACATCCAGTTGGAGTTTCAACATGCTGCAAACCCACACACCCAGCAGGGGATCCTGGGTGCAGTGGGTTTATTTTGAAGTTAGGTTAAATACATTTTTCCTTGGAGCTGCCCAAACATGTATTGCCCTGCACAAGGCACTGGTGAGGCTGCACCTAGCATCCTGGGGTCAGTTTGGGTCCTCTCACTCCAAGAAGGACATTGAGGGGCTGGAGTTCATCCAGAGAAAGGTAACAAAGCTGGGGAAGGGTCTAGAGCACCAGTCTTGTGCGAGGCAGCTGAGGGACCTCAGGGTGTTTAGTCTGGAGACAAGAAGGCTGAGGGGAGACCTTCTGGCTCTCTACAGCTCCCTGAAAGGAGGCTGGAGCCAGGTGGGGAGTGGTCTCTCCCTGCTTTTTCTTGGAAAGAAAAGTGTAGGTTGGACACAAGGAAGAATCTCTTTCCCAAAAGTGTTGTCAAGGCCTGGCCTTGGCTGCCCAGGGCAGTGGGGGAGTCCCCATCCCTGGAGGGGTTTCAGAGCTGTGTAGTTGTGGTGCTGAGGGACATGGTTTGGTGATGACCTGGCAGGGCTGGGCTAGTAATTAAGACTTAATGACCTTCCAACCAAAATATGTCTCCTTCTGCTCCCCAAGCCTAGCTACATGGTTGTTTTCCATCCCTAATAGCCAGCATGCATCCTCTGGTGGGATGCCCTCATGCTGACACCACACACCAGTGAAAACAAGGAAGCCTGCCCCAAGTTCCATGACTCCTAATGCTTAAACCTCTGCCCTGGGTTCAATCTGCTGCTGCTCCTCAAAATCATGGAACATCACACACACAACAGGACCACCAGGAGGAGAAAGCAGCACCCCACTCTTCACCCTTCCCCCCAGACTGCAGGGCAAGAGGTTCCTGTGAGCACAACTTCAGCTCAGCACAAATGGATTTGATCAGCTGCTGCCAAGCTGTTTAGGCTCAGAACAGCCAGTTCTGACACAGGATCCCTTCAGTTCAGTATCTGCCTTCAGAAACACCTCCTCCTTTCTTCAGAAGCTGTTCCTGGCTCAGACACCTGACCACATCAAACAGCCAAGTGCACTGCAGACACAGCAGAGTGAGTAACAAAGCTTGGGAAAAGCTCTTGGGAGGTGGTGACAAAGCAGACACCTCCTTATCTACCCTGACACATTGCCTGTTACCCAGCTAAACAGGGAGGGATATGGGCAGGGAGGCCACATGGTTGTGTGCCTCCTCCTGCAAGGAAAGACAACACAGGTTGAGGTTCTCCAGACACAAAAGGACCTTTCCAGCCCCATGGTAAAGCAAACCCAGCTTGGTGGTGCCACACTTTGGGGGAAAACAGAGGAAATGCCCAGTTCAAAACTCAGGAACAAACCAGTCTCTACTGCCCCTGGATGAAGAGTCCTCCAGCTCTGTCCTTCTCACAGAGGGGCAACAAGACAGGACCTCTCAAGCAGCTGTGATTATCAGAGGCAAGTCTACATCAGACCTCTGGTTTCAGAGATATGCAATCTCTCAGACTTGTGATGAGACCAACATGAATCACAAGCCAGATCCATAACCTGTCCGTCCAGCAGGTCTCCTCACAGCCTCAGGAACTGCCAAGGCTAAAGCTTGTTTCTCAAGAGGTGAGCAGGGAAGGGTAAAGCTTCTCACATCACAGCTGCATCACCAGCAGAACGCTTCCCTTTTCCTGACCACACTGAGCCACACCTTGGCTCTCATGTCGCCTGTGAGGGCCCTGACACACAGCAAAGCACATTTTCCTGGAAGTCACTTAAGTTCTGCTTCCTGGTTCTGGGCAGAGTAGCTCACAGTAAGGAGGAATTGTAGAACCACAGAAATGTCAGGGCTGGAAAGGAACTCAATGGCAGGGACACCTCACACCACAGCAGGTTGCTCACAGCCACCTCCAGCCTGGCTGCAAACGCCTCCAGGCAGGAGGCTGCCACCACCTCCCTGGGCAACCTGTGCCAGGCTCTCACCACCCTCATGGGCAACAACTTCTTCCCCACAGCCAATCTGTATCTCCTCATTTCTAGTTTTGCTCCATCCCTGTCCCTCCCTGACCCCCTCAAAAGTCCCTCCCCAGACACTGGAAGGCCACAATGAGGTCTGCTGGGAGCCTTCTCCTCTCCAGCCTGCACAACCCCAACTCCCTCAGTCTGTCCTCAGAGCAGAGCAGCTCCAGCCCTCTGCTCATCCTCCTGGCCCTGCTCTGGACACCTCCCAGCACCTCCAGATCTTTCTTGTAATAGGGACTCCAGAACTGGACACAGTGCTCCAGCTGTGGTCTCACCAGAGTGGAGCAGAGAACTTTCCCCTTGATGCACACTCAAGTGGATCACACCAAAGCACCAGCTCCAATACCAAGCCCTGACATCAATCCCATCCAGTGCCCACTCTGGCTCATGTGGCTGTTTTTTCCCCCCTCCATGGTTCAGCAAAAAGTTCACAGCAGAGCTAGAACAGAACTCACCACTGCCCACCCAAAGCCCCTCACACTGGATCAAGACATCCCATAGCTCTTCCCAGCTCATCCCAGAGGAGCACAACCAGGGCCATGACTCTACCCAAAGGGGCATAGTCAAGGAGCCTGGGAGAAAACCTGTCCTGAGCTCTTTCAGAAGTGGGTGAACAACTGTTACAGGTTTAAGACCAAAGTCTTAATTGTAAACAAGAGTTTTCTAGAGAATCCAAAAGTCCAGGGGGCTCCATGTCTCAGAGGGAGATGAACAGAATGTATGAGAGACCTTCATCCCCACTCCATTGGTCTGCAGAGCCTCTACATAACCTGAAGCACAGTTTGTTCCTGCCCTCTTCTGCTTTCCCCTCCCTGTCTCTTCTTCTGACCTTGCTGGCTTGGCTTCCTCACCTCTGTTTGGGTTATGGTGAACAACAGTGGTGGGGATGAAAGAGACATAACTTGTCAGCTGGCAGTAGCCCCCTGGGCTTTGTCCAGGGGGGCTCTGAGCTTTGTTGGATTCTATGTATGCAGATTTACATTTACTGCCTTTCATATTCAGTTTACTTCTGTATTTAATCCCCTTTTGTAAACATTATTCTCATGCAGCTTCCAAGTTCTGAGTACCTGTGGTTATTGACTCTCTTGGGGCTAATTCCACATTATGATTGGTGTAAAAACAACAAAAAAACCACCCCCAAGCAAAACAGCACAACCACCACAGCTTTGCTTGCTGGGTGTGCTAAAAATAAAGCAAAGCTCTTGATTAAGCAGCTTTTTCCACTGCTGTGAATCAGACTGACCCTGTGCCCCACCAGCATCATTTCACAGGGTCACAGGATGTCAGGGGGTGGAAGGGAGCCAAAGACATCGCGCAGCCCAACCTCCCTGCCAGAGCAGGGCCATACAATCTAGCTCAGGTCACAGAGGAACACATCCAGAGGGGCCTTAAAAGTCTCCAAAACAGACTCCACAGCCTCTCTGGGCAGCCTGCTCCAGGGCTCTGTGACCCTCATAGTAAAGGAGTTCCCCCTTGTGTTGAGCTGGAACCTCCTGTGCTGCAGCTTACATCCACTGCTCCTTGTCCTGTCCCAGGGAGCAAGTGAGCAGAGCCTGTCCCCTCCCTCCTGACCCCCAGCCCTCAGATGTTTATACACATTTATTAAACCCCCTCTAAGTCTTGAGACTAAACAGCCCCAGGTGCCTCAGCCTCTCCTCATAAGGCAATGCTCCAGTCCCCTAATCACCCTCGCAGCCCTCGTTGGACCCTCTCCAGCAGATCCCTGTCCCTCTTGAACTGGGGAGAGCCCAGAACAGAACACAACCGCTCCCTGACCTGGGGCTGGGAGGACACCTTCCCCAGCATTCCCATTTTGCTGTCAGGTAGCAAACACAGCATCGAAACCCAGCAGACCTGCCTGTCCCCCACTGTCACAGCTTACAGGCAGGATTAAGGATTTGCCCAAGAACACATGGAGGAAAGGTGAGAAACAGGTCACAGGGCTGCTGATGCCCAGACATCTACTCATGCTTTGGAGAGTATCTCCATCCTTTGCTCCTCACCACAACCTTAATCTCATTAAGGGATTAAAAATTTATCCTCTCCACTGGGATGGATTTTTATTATGATTTAAGCTGATTTATTTCTTCTCTGACTGAGGTTTAAAGGACACCCACTACCAGCACAAGTGATTTCAAACCACTCAGCAGAGATGTAGGAACCTTATTTTTCCTTTGTTAATGGAAAAATTTATGCCTCCTAATAACGACTACAAAGTGACACCACAGGAATACTGTGATTGCCTGAGCTTCCAGTGTGCTCACAGCCTCACACAGCTTGTGCCTCTCACAGCCTTCAGCACATCACCCTCAGTTTGAAAACAGGTAGCTTTTGGTCTTGGAGGCAGCAAGGACAAAGGAGATATGACTAAACACAGAGCACACAGACATCTAGACTGTCTCTTCTCAAAGCAGGCATGACAGTAGTACCCCAAATTACATTTAACTGATGCTCCTTGCAAAGTCCTGGGTCACAAATCCAAAGATACTTGCCAAGAAAAAAAACCACCTGAGGTAAGCTGGTGGAGAAGAGAGATGGGGGACAGCTGGTGACCAGGAGCTGAAGGTCTTCTCACCAAGGACCAGGTGGAAAGGCAGCACCCACCTCTGCACTCCAGCAACCATCTGGAGGCAAATCCCCACACAGAAACTGCAGTTCACACCTCCTTAGCAAAGGGGCAGAACCCAAGTGAGTGCTCTTCTGAAGAGCATTAAGAACCCTTCTGGAGAGTCAACAGAGCTCCTGAAGCACCTGTGACAGGCTCCAACGCACCACAAGAGCATGTGGATGCCAAAGGAGCCAGGGACAAGCTGGGGAAATCCTAGTACTGGCTTCATCTCTCACAGGAAGAGCAGGAATCTTCCTCCTAGGTTGATGATTCTCAGTCTCTTCCCCTTGAACCAGCAGGCACTTCACCTGTCTCCTTCAAGAAGCACCATCCTGCCAAGACACTGCCAAGAACACTGGAGCCTCTTCCCTCCCTCCTCTCCCTCTTCCAGGTGACCAGAGTCAAACCATCACCCCTCCATCTTCACCTCCAGCAGGCCAGCACCCAGTGACCAAGATAACCACACACCTGGACCTAATTAGTAGGTGCTAAAAAGCAACACAGGAGGTGGGCAGGTCTCCCCCAGCTTGAAGCAACACCTTTGGTAACTGTGTACTTAAAACAGCCCCAATCCATGTCCCATTTGGGGGGGGAAGAGGGGGGTGTTACTCATACCTACAACTCCCCCCCACATCTACCCTAGATATGATACTGAGCCCTGTAGATAGCAGACAAGTTGCTTTCCCACTTCATTTAGAAAGCCCCTGCTTGTTACATAGGAAAAAAACTATCTTCACTCCTGCACTCTGATAAGGATCTGCAATCCACAACAGCTTTTCTTTACCTTTTTAGGCCATTTCTAAGCAAAAACCATTTGTCAAAGCAGCAGAGCCACACCAGGTGGTGAATTATTTTCCATAAACACTTCCAGGCTGGGGAAGATTTGCAGCATGTGATGCCCCAGCACAAGCTGCTCCTCAGAAAAAGGGCTCTAATGTTCTTTGCCAACACTGTGTTGTGATAAGGATCTGGAGCCTCATAGAGCCCCAGTGGTTTAGAAATGTTCTGGAAGAGTGCAAAAAAAAAGTCAGTTCCACCTTCCCCACCCTCCCAAAACCTGAATTCCAGGTTCTGCAGTTCTGCTGCAGGAATGCAATTAACAAAGGTAATGGTAGTGGGCAGTGTCTAAACACCACAAGCTTGGGCAGTACCTAGGATAAAAACACAGGGCTGGTCTGGGTCACCCCAAATTCAGAGGCTAGAGGCAGGGAGAAGGGTAATTACTAAAGGTCTGTGGATCCAGAATCTCTGGCCAGGCTCTGCTCAGTGGTGCCCAGGGACAGGACAAAGGGCAAGGGGCACAGATTGGAACCCAGGAGGCTCCACCTGAGCAGGAGGAGAAACTTCTTTGTTGTGAGGGTGCTGGAGCAGGCTGCCCAGGGAGGTGGTGGAGTGTCCTTGTGTGGAGAGCTTCCAAGACCCCCTGGGCAAGCTGCTGTGGGTGCCCTGCTGGAGCAGGGGGGTTGGACTGGGTGATGTCCAGAGGTCCCTTCCAACCCTCACCATGGTGTGACTCTGTAATAGCTTCAGTCATGACCAGAGAGCTCCCCTACAGCAGAACAAAAAGAGACCAGAGACACTTCTAGGAGGACATGAGGCCAAGCAATGAATGCTACTCTGAATCACACAGCTCAGGACACCTCCACACACAAACAGCAGGATTCCCCCCTCAACCCCGTGTTTCTCTCCAGCGAGTTCAAGAAACCTTCACCAAACAAACAGAGTGAGATCAGGTCCCCCGAGGTCCACCAAGCAAACACAGCCTCCAGCACTGCAAAGGCTGGGGATGCTTTCCAGACTCACCCCTTTCCCTTTCCAGAGTTCACCTGGAAGCCCAGCACAGCAAAAAGTGATGCTGAGGACCCCACAAAGGGTGCACAGCACCGGAAGGGGACAAGCTCCTTGAGGTGACAGCACCCAAACCACATGCCCAGCACGCACAAGGTTCAAGTGGGGCCCTCCTCCAAGAGCAGCAGCAAGTGCTTGGCTGGTGACAGGGTGGTTGTGCAAACTTCCCCAGGCAGGAGGAAAGCCACAGCCTGGTGAGCAGAATCATCTCTCCTGAGCAGCCACCCACCCCAGGCCCCACTGTCAGTGCCGAGCACCCCACATAGGTGCTCAGGAGTCCGCAACTCCACCTTCCTTCCTTCCTTTCTTTTTCACTGATTGCTGGCAAGTGTTTATTGAGGAAGCAACCTGGAAGAGCATCAAGAGTAGAAACACGCAGTGGGAGCAAAGTTCTCTGACTTTTCTGCCCCACAACTGGGAGGGCAGCCCCTGCCTAACTATCCTCACCCCACTGCAACCAAACAGCTCCAGGCTCCCAGCCACAAGCAGGAGCTTCTGGGCTCTCTTAATAGCCTGTCCTTTAAAGGCTGCCTGAGAAAATACTACCCCCAAACAGCTGCTTACTACAGCACACAGACCCCACCCCCCAAAATAAAGCTGCTTACTACAGCACAGACACCCACCCCCCAAAAAAGCTGACATCACACAGACCCCCCCAAAATAAAGCTGCTTACTACAGTGCACAGACCCCCTAAAATAAAGCTGACATCACACAGACCCCCTCCCAAAACAGCTGCTTACTACAGAACACAGAGCCCCCAAACAAAAGCTGCCATCACACAGAGCCCCCAAACAAAAGCTGCCATCACACAGAGCCCCCCCAAACAAAAGCTGCCATCACACAGAGCCCCCAAACAAAAGCTGCCATCACACAGAGCCCCCAAACAAAAGCTGCCAGCACACAGAGCCCCCAAAACGAAGCTGCTTACTACAGCACACAGAGCCCCAAAACGAAGCTGCTTACTACAGCACACAGAGCCCCCAAAACGAAGCTGCTTACTACAGCACACAGAGCCCCCAAAACGAAGCTGCTTACTACAGCACACAGAGCCCCCAAAACGAAGCTGCTTACTACAGCACACAGAGCCCCCAAAACAAAGCTGCTTACTACAGCACACAGAGCCCCCAAAACAAAGCTGCTTACTACAGCACACAGAGCCCCCCCCAAACAAAGCTGCTTACTACAGCACACAGAGCCCCCCCAAAACAAAGCTGCTTACTACAGCACACAGAGACCCCCCAAAACAAAGCTGCTTACTACAGCACACAGAGACCCCCCAAAACAAAGCTGCTTACTACAGCACACAGAGACCCCCAAAACAAAGCTGCTTACTACAGCACACAGAGACCCCCAAAACGAAGCTGCTTACTACAGCACACAGAGCCCCCCCAAAACGAAGCTGCTTACTACAGCACACAGAGCCCCCCCAAAACGAAGCTGCTTACTACAGCACACAGAGCCCCCCCAAAACGAAGCTGCTTACTACAGCACACAGAGCCCCCAAAACGAAGCTGCTTACTACAGCACACAGAGACCCCCAAAACGAAGCTGCTTACTACAGCACACAGAGCCCCCAAAACGAAGCTGCTTACTACAGCACACAGAGCCCCCAAAACGAAGCTGCTTACTACAGCACACAGAGCCCCCAAAACGAAGCTGCTTACTACAGCACACAGAGCCCCCAAAGCTGCTTACTACAGCACACAGAGCCCCCAAATAAAGCTGCTTACTACAGCACACAGAGCCCCCAAATAAAGCTGCTTACTACAGCACACAGAGCCCCCAAACAAAGCTGCTTACTACAGCACACAGAGCCCCCAAAACGAAGCTGCTTACTACAGCACACAGAGCCCCCAAACAAAGCTGCTTACTACAGCACACAGAGCCCCCAAAACGAAGCTGCTTACTACAGCACACAGAGCCCCCAAGTTGGTTACTACGTCAGACACCCCCAAAAAGCTGCTTACTACGTCAGACAGAACCCGTCGAAGTTGGTTACATCAGACCCCCAAAATAAGCTCACTACGTCACCCACCCCCAGAATAAGCTGCTTACTACATCAGACCCCCAAAAAGCTGAGTACTACGCCAGACCCCCAAAAAAAGCTGCTTGCTACGTTAGATTCCCCCAAAAAGCTACGTCAGGCTCCCCCAAAAGCTACTTACAACGTCTGACAGACCCCCAAAAGAAGTTGGGTTACTACATGAGGGAGAGCCCCCTCAAAAGCTGAGTACGTCAGACCGCCCTCCCCCAAAAAAGCTGCTTACTACGTCAGACTCCCCCAAGAAAAAGCTACTTACAACGTCAGATCCCCAAAAAGTTGGGTTACTACATGAGGCAGACCCCCCAAAAAAAAAGCTGAGTACTACGTCAGACCGCCCCCCAAAAAGCTGCTTATTACGTCAAACAGACCCCCCCAAAAAAAACCCAACCCTGCTATCTCCAAAATACTACCCAAAAAAAATAAACCCCCAGCCAGACTCTCAAGATTATACCCACCCCCAAAAATAAATCTCCTATCTAAAAAACACCCTAAAAAAACACAAAACCCCAAACCACCAAAACAAAACAAGCGGGAAAAAATAAAAGTATAAAGTTCCGACAGCGTTTTGGTGTTGGTTTTTTAACTCAGAAACATTAAAAACCAGTAAAAGCGAAACTTCTCGTCCTCGGAAATACACAGGAGCGGCTAACAGAGCGGCCGAACACCGACTCAACGCTCGATCCCCGGGAGAGCCGAGCAGAGCAGCCCCCCGGGGGGACCCGCAGCCGCGCCCCGGGGGGACCCGCAGCCGCGCCCCGGGGGGACCCGCAGCCGCGCCCGGCTCCCCCAGCGCCCACGTCCCCCACCCCCCGCCTTGACCCTAGCCAACACAACCCCCGCCGGGTGCCCCCCCAGCCCCTCGACGGTACCCAGAAGGCGAGGCTGAGCAGCAGCAGCACGGTCTTGGAGGTGATGACGCCGCAGTCCATGTCGGCGACGGCAGAACGCGGGTCCGGACCCACCGAGCGCACCGCGGCTTTGGAGCCTGCCCCGGGTCCGCCCCCGGACCCGCCCGCGGAGCCCGGACCCGCCCCGGTGCTTCCCGGCCAAGGGGGAGGAGGGTGGTGGTTCCCCGGAGGACAACAAACAAGTTTCCCAAGCTGGAGGGTTGGGAAAGGCGAAGGCAAAACGCCAAAGCAACTTATTTGTTCTGTTCGCGGCTTGGGTTTTTGGTTCTGGTTTAGTTTTTGTTGGGTTTGGGGGAGGGGGTGGGTGGGGTGGGTGTTGTTTGGGGGTTTTTGGTTTGTTTGTTTTTCACTTTTAACTTTCAGGCTGAGGGAAAAGGAGCTGCTGTGAAACACTCCAACAGGTTTGCATCAAATCTGCCTTCCAAATTATGGACGTGAGCTGGCAAGCCCAGAGCCAGCCCTGTGCTGGGCTGATCCCCAGCAGTGTGGGCAGCAGGGGCAGGGAGGGGATTCTGCCCCTCTGCTGGGCTCTGCTCACACCCCCCCTGCAGTGCTGGGGCAGCTCTGCAGTGCTCAGCACAGCCAGGGAGCTGTTGGAGCAGGGCCAGAGGAGGCCACAGCAATGCTGGCAGGGCTGGAAGGGCTCTGCTGGGAGGCTCCAGGCTGAGAGAGTTGGCCTTGGGCAGCCTGGAGAGGAGAAGGCTCCAGGGAGACCTTCTGGTGGCCTTGCAGTGCTTCAAGGGGGCTGGAAGCAAGCTGGGGACAAATTCTTGAGCAGGGTCTGTTGTGACAGGACAAGGACTGATGGTTTGAAACTAAAGGAGTAGAGTTTGAAACTCTCAGAGCAGAGAGCAGGAAGCAGTGTTTGAGGCTGAGGGTGGTGAGAGCCTGTCCCCAGCTGCCCAGAGAGGTGGGAGATGTCCCATCCCTGGAACCACTCCAGGTGGCATTGTCTGGGGCTGTGAGCAACCTGCTCTGGTTGGAGATGACCCTGCCCATGGCAAGGGGTTTGGAACGACACGATCTTTAAGGTGCCTTCCAATCCATTCAATGGTATGTGCCACTCACTGAAATGGGAGGCTGGTCAGCTGCAGGTGACTCCAGGGGGCTGCAGCTGTTGCTTTATTTCCATCAGCTCAGCCTCCTGCTGTTAAAAACACACCAGAAGAGTTAAGGTCATCACTGAGGGGCTGTTTAGGAAGGCAGACCTCTGTCAATCAGACTGAGCTGCACCCAGCTCTCTGCTGAGCTGCAGGATGCAGCAATGACAAGTTTCCCATCTTTGCCCCCTTCCAGCATAAAACAGATGTGAGCTGGTTTCCTCTGGGGGATGTGGATTTGGGGGGTATTGTGCTGAAGCAGCATCCCAGCAGGAAATCATGGCAAGTGAGATTGTGGACACTCTCTGCCCATTCAGTTCAGCCACAGCTGCTTTGAGAAGCAGCAGAAGGCCTTTCCCCAGCTGCCCCCGTAGCAGAAATCCCCACACAGAGACAGGGGTGAAGCTGGTTCTTTTAAAGTAAAAGGATCTCTTACTAAGGTGGCCTAGCAAATAACGTCCCAGAACAAGGATGGTGTCCCTGTGGGGACACACCCCAGCTGTCTCAGACAGCCCTGGTATGATACCCCACACTCTTCTCCAATAAATTAGTCCTTAAAGATGCCTGACTGGGGGAAAAAAAGCAGCCAGCTGTAATCACCTTGTCATCACCAGCCTCTGATCATCTCCCACAGGAGGGGCATCCTTTCCCCATCCATGTCTCCTCATTATTCCTGCCCAGGTAGGTGACCCTGCCCTTTTTCCACATGTTGAGCTCTTTCCTCCAAAGGAAGGAGCTGATGGTTGTGAAACTCTACCCTTACCCTACTCCTAGCCCTCACTGCTTCCACATGCTCTCCACATTTAAATTCTCTATTCTCTTCTCCAGGTGAATCACAGAGTCACACCATGGTGGGAGGTCAAAGGAACCCCTGGAGATCACTCACTCCAACCCCCCCTGCTCCAGCAGGGCACCCACAGCAGCTTGCCCAGCAGCACAATGCCCAGGGTGGGTAGGAAGCTCTCCACACCAGGACACTCCACAACCTCTCTGGGCAGCCTGCTCCAGCCCTCCAGCACCCTCACAACAAACAACTTTCTCCTCCTGCTCACATCCAACCTTCTGGGGGACACTTTCATAGTTTCATAGTTTCATAGTTTCATTCAGGGTTGGAAGGGACCACAAGGATCATCTAGTTCCAACCCCTGCCATGGGCAGGGACACCCCACACTAGAGCAGGCTGGACAGAGCCTCATCCAGCCTGGCCTTAAACACCCCCAGGGACGGGGCCTCGACCACCTCCCTGGACAACCCATGCCAGGGTCTCACCACTCTCATGGGGAAGAACCTCCTCCTCACATCTAGCCTGAATCTCCCCACCTCCAGCTTCATTCCATTCCCCCTAGTTCTATCACTACCTGAGATCCTGAGAAGTCCTTCCCCAGCCTTCCTGTAGGCCCCCTTCAGATACTGGAAGGCCACAATGAGGTCACCTGGGAGCCTTCTCTTCTGCAGACTCAACAGCCCCAACTCCTTCAGTCTGTCCTCACAGGAGAGGTGCTCCAGCCCTCTGATCATCCTTGTGGCCTTTCTCTGGACACGTTCCAGCACCTCCACATCCCTCTTGTAATAGGGGCTCCAGAACTGGACACAGTACTCCAGGTGGGGTCTCACCAGGGCTGAGTAGAGGGGGAGGATCACCTCCCTCGACCTGCTGGCCACACTTCTGATGCAGCCCAGGATCTGATTGGCCTTGCAGGCTGCAAGTGCACACTGAGAGCTCCTGTTGAGCTTTTTGTCCACCAGCACCCCCAAGGCTCTCTCCTCAGGGCTGCTTTCCAGCCAGTCACTGCCCAGCCTGCATTTGTGCCTGGGATTGCCTCCACTCAGATGCAGGACCCTGCACTTGCTCTTATTGAACTTCATGAGGTTGGCTTGTGCCCACCTCTCCAGCCTGTCAAGGTCCCTCTGGATGGATCCCTTCCCTCCAGCTGTCTGCTGCACCACACAGCTTGGTGTCATCAGCAAACTTGCTGAGGGTGCACTCAATGCCACTGTCCATGTCACCCACAAAGATGTTGACCAAGCCTGGTCCCAGGACTGATCCCTGAGGGACTACGCTTGTCCCTGGCCTCCACTGGGACATGGAGCCATTGACAGCTTTGTGCCCCTTGCCCCTTGTGCTGTCCCTGGGCACCACTGAGCACAGCCTGGCCCCAGCCTCTTGCCCCCCAGCCTTTATCTCTTGCTGAGCATTGCTCAGATGCCCTCTGGGGCTGCTCTGCTCCAGGCTGCACAGCCCCAGGGGCTCTCAGCCTTTGCTCCTCACAGAGCTGCCCCAGGGCCCCTCAGCAGCTTTGTAGTCTCCTCTGGCCTCTCTCCAGTCCTCTCCCAGTCTCTCTTGAACTGGAGAGTCCAGAACTGACCTGAGGACTCTAGATTGTGGCCTCACTAGGGGGAGAGGAGAACCTTTCTTCTGACCTGCTGGCCACACTCCTTAATGCACCCTGAGAGACCTGAGGCCTTTTTGGCCCCGAGGGCACTTTGCTGGCTCTTGGTGAACTTGTTGCCCATTGTCACTTCCAGCTCTTTGATCACAGAGCTGCCTTCCAGCAGGTCAGCCCCTCAGCTGTACTGGTGCAGGAGGTTGTTCTTTCCCAAAGGCAGGACCCTACGCTTGCCCTGGTTGAACTTCACGAGGTTCCTCTCTGCCCAGCATTCCTGAAGTTAAAGCCCAAGAGAAGTGGATGCAGAAGCACAGGCGACAGCAAGCATCGGGTGACTGTCCCTGGGCTGGTCACCACTCCTGACAGGCAGAGGGCATGAAGCTGCCATGTGGTGCAGGGAGGTGCTAAAGGCCTCCATCACATGGCATTCACTTCCTCTGTCCCCACTAGGTCTGTGATGCCTCACAGGAGGAAATGAGGTTAAAGTGAAACCCGTTGGCCTTCATCTCTGTGTTCTGAGTTGCTTACAACTGCTTTCACAAATAATCCACAGTCCTGATTTCTTTTTGCCCCAGGGGCTGAAATTAACCAGCTTCTAATCCCCAGTTTAAAACTGAGCCTACATTCCACCTGTCTCAGCCTGCCAGCACCTCACCTCCCTCCCTAAACTCCCCCTGCAAACAGCTCTGCGGTGGCTGGAAACACCCTGAAAGCCCTCCAGGACAAAGTCCATCACCCCAAACTCATTGGAGAGCCATCAGTTCATAAAACCTCAGCATGACCTTCCTTATCCTCATCATCCTGTTGGCTCTAATCCTTTATCCCCGTTTCCCCCTCTGCCAGCTGTGGCAGACGTTTTGGTGAGCGCTGGTGCAGCGGAGAAGGAAAACCTTGTCTCCTGTGGTTGGCATGGGAGGGTGACACAGAAGCAGCTTTCACAGGGGATGATCTTATTTCTCAAAATCAGCTGGATCTTCTGATAAGCCTTGTGCAAAAAAAGACAGGAAGGAAAGAGCAGTCAGCAGAAAGGGCTTTTTAGTTAAGAAACACTGAAATAGTCTTTTAGGCAGACCACACAATTAGCAAAGAGTGAAGTCTGACCAACTGGAACTTCAAATACTTTCAGTTCCTCTTGAAATACTCCAGCTGGTGACTCAGTTCTCCCAGTGGTGAAGAAATGTGATTCCCACTGTCAAAGGTCAGGGTTGGGCTGGCCACCAGGTAACCAGCAGAGGCTCCGCTAATCCCTCTGCCTTCCCAAAGGGAAGAGAAAAGGAAGAAGGAGAGAGGCTGATGGGGTGGGAAAGAAACTAACCCAGCTGGGATGGAAAGAAGAACAATGCCATGGGATAGAGACACAGAGACACAAACCAAGGTGGAAGCCAACCCCTGCTGGCAATGGTGGCACCACTGATGCTGGGGGCAGGCACTGGGGGAGTCCCAGACTGGACTCAGCAGCAGGTAGGAAGCAGATTCAGGAACACAGGAAGCAGGATCAAAGGCAGAAGGGATGAAGTCCTCCTCTGGCAATTGAAGAAGAGGCTTGACCCTGGGGGTGCCTCAGCTTTCTCTTCAAGATGCCATCCCTGGGCTGCCATCAACCCCTTGCTGGGCAGCTGAGAGTCACCTCTCCTGTCTGCTCCTCCCCACAGCTGCCACCTCTGCCTGGCTGCCCCCCAAGGTGTGGCACAAGCTGTGGCAGTGCCCTGGGTGTGCCCAGGAGCCAGCCTCAGGCAGAGCCTTCTGCAGCCAGCCCTTGGCAGGAGCTCTCCCCCTCAGCGTGCTCACTGCTGGGAGCAGCCCCTGGGCTGTGCCAACCTGCCCTGAGCTGCAGAAGGAGCCTCAGTGAGCAGGGACTAAGCTGGGAAGGGACAGCACTGAGCAGAGCTAGCTCTAGCCCAGCTGAAACCTGAACATCCAGCAACAAATATTCCCATTTTCTTGTTTTTCCACTGGGGAAGTTGTTCCCATGTGGAATTTAATTAGGAAGGCAAGGACTCGAGCCTGCCACAGCAGCTCCATTCCCTGCAGCATCTGTGTGTAGCTTAGATCTTGCCATGGCACAAGACATGGATTGGATTTCTGCCATTGAATCAGACTGGTTTAGGTGAGAAGTGACCTTTAAAACTCACCTAGTTCAACCCCCTGCAGTCAGCAGGGACTTCTGCAACCAGAACAGATTGCTCACAGCCCCCAACCACCTCACCTGGGATGCTGCCAGGGATGGGACCTCTCCCACCTCGCTGGGCAACCTTGGCCAGTGTCTCACCACCCTCACAGTGCTTCATTTCTCCCTTCTCTCCAGGCTGAATCTCCCCCTCTTAGTTTAAACCATTACTTCATAGTCTGCTGAGTAGGTTCTACAGATAACAACTGCACCAACCCTGAGACAGGAGCAGTTTCAATCCTCACACTCCACTCCATCCACCCTGATGTGCTGGGCCAGGTATTTGGACCAGACCATCAGTCTTACCTCACTTGCTGATCCAGGACAGCCAGGTGATCAAAGCCTGAGACATGCCTGGTTAGTTCACAGTATCACAGTCTCACAGTATAACTAAGGTTGGAAGAGACCTCGAGGATCATCGAGTCCAAGCTGTCACCACAGACCTCATGACTAGACCATGGCACCAAGTGCCAGATCCAATCCCCTTTGGAACACCTCCAGGGATGGGGACTCCACCACCTCCCTGGGCAGCACATCCCAATGATGAACGACTTGCTTGGTGAAGAACTTTCTCCTCACCTCCAGCCTAAACCTCCCCTGGCACAGCTTGAGACTGTGTCCTCTTGTTCTGGTGCTGGTTGCCTGGGAGAAGAGCCCAATCCCCACCTGGCTACAACCTCTTTTCAAGTAGTTGTAGAGGGCAATGAGGTCTCCCTTGAGCCTCCTCTTCTCCAGGCTAAACAACCCCAGCTCCCTCTGCCTCTCCTCACAGGGCTGTGTTCAAGGCCTCTCCCCAGCCTTGTTGCCCTTCTCTGGACACCTTCCAGCAGCTCAACCTCCTTCCTAACCTGAGGAGCCCAGAACTGGACACAGGATTCAAGGTGTGGCCTAACCAGTGCTGAGCACAGGGGCAGAATGACCTCCCTGCTCCTGCTGGCCACACTCTTCCTGATGCAGGCCAGGATGCCATTGGCCTTCTTGGCCACGTGGGCACTCTGCTGGCTCATGTTCAGGCAGCTGTCAATCAGCACCCCCAGGTCCCTCTCTGTTTGGCAGCTCTCAGCCACTCTGACCCCAGCCTATAGCTCTGCCTGGGGTTGCTGTGGCCAAAGTGCAGCCCCTGGCACTTGGACTTGTTGAATGCCATCCTGTTGGCCTTTGCCTATCTGTCCAGTCTGTCAAGGTCCCTCTGCAGACCCCTTCTGCCCTCTAACTGACCAACATCTGCTCCCAACCTGGTGTCATCTGCAAACTTGCTGATGACTGACTCAATGCCCTCATCCATATCATCAATGAAGATGTTAAAGAGCACAGGGCCCAGCACTGCTCCCTGGGGCACACCACTGGTGCCTGGCTGCCAGCTGGCTGTGGCACCATTCACCACCACTCTCTGGGCTCAGCCTCCAGCCAGTTCCTAACCCAGCTCAGAGAGCTGCTGTCCCAGCCAGGGGCTGACAGCTTGGCCAGCAGTTTGCTGTGGGGGATGGTGTCAAAGGCCTTGCTGCAGTCCAGGCAGACCACATCCACAGCCTGCCCCACATCCAGCAGGCAGTCACCTGGGCATAGAAGGAGATCAGGTCTGTCATATTTCATTACAGTCACAAGATAAAGCTCAAGCAACTCAAAGACATTTTGGTCCCTGGATCTCAGTGTGAAAGTTTGACACCTAAGAGCAGACTGAGGGTCTGGGGAGGGGAGGGGGGTTGTCCAGTTCAGGACTCAAACCAGTAGATCAGAAGGGACAGGCATGCTGGCAGCAGTGAGCACTGGCAAGCCCAGGCAGGAGGACAGAGTCTTCCCAGTGAAACCTGGAGGAGAATTTTGTTGAGGAGAGCATTGGCAGGTCAGCTCTTGGGGCAGGGAGGGAGAGGACAACAGGTAGAAGTGCTGGGTCCATCATAGCTGGTGGGGAAGTCCTGAAATGCACTGTCCAAGTTCCTGATGAGGTTATTCACCCCTACTTCACTTTTTTTTTTTTTGTGTGTATGTGGTTACTCTTTGCTCTTTCAAGGCTGAGAGAGAAAGAGAAGAACATCTTTTAGCCCATGGGTGTGGAGAGTGGAGAGCAGCTGACATTTTCTCCCACTCACCTATGCTCTGCAAGGTAGGGGTGAAACAAAGAGCATTTTTCTGAGGTGTGCTTGGGGAAGCACTCTCTGGTCTTTGCACCTCAGCAGGTATAGTATCCTAGTATCAGCCAGGGTTGGAAGGGACCACAAGGATCATCTAGTTCCAACCCCCCTGCCAGGGCATGGGCAGCCTGGCCACAGCCTCAGCCAGCCTGGCCTTAAACACCTCCAGGGACAGGGCCCCAACCACCTCCCTGCACAACCCAGTCCAGGGCTTCACCACTCTCCTGGGGAAGAACTTCCTCCTCCCCTCCAGCCTCAATCTCCCCACCTCCAGCTTCAGTCCATTCCCCCTAGTCCTAGCACTCCCTCAGATCCTGAGCAGTCCCTCCCCAGCCTTCCTGGAGCCCCCTGCAGATCCTGGAAGGCCACAATGAGGTCACCTGGGAGCCTTCTCTTCTCCAGACTCAACAGCCCCAACTCCTTCAGTCTCTCCTCACAGCAGAGCAGCTCCAGCCCTCTGCTCATCCTCCTGGCCCTGCTCTGGACACGTTCCAGCACCTCCACATCCCTCTTGCCATAGGGGCTCCAGAACTGGAGGCAGGACTCCAGGTGGGGTCTCCCAGAGCTGAGCAGAGGGGAGAATCACCTCCCTTGCCCTGCTGGCCACACTTCTCCTGCTGCAGCCCAGGCTCTGCTTGGCTTTCTGGGCTGCAAGTGCACACTGAGAGCTCCTGCTGAGCTTCTCCTCCCCCAGCACCCCCAAGGCTCTCTCCTCAGGGCTGCTTTCCAGCCAGTCCCTGCCCAGCCTGCATTTGTGCCTGGCATTGCCTCCACCCAGCTGCAGGACCCTGCCCTTGCTCTTGTTGAACCTCCTGAGGTTGGCTTGTGCCCACCTCTCCAGCCCGCCCAGCTCCCTCTGGATGGATCCCTTCCCTCCAGCTGTCTGCTGCACCACACAGCTTGGTGTCATCAGCAACCCTGCTGAGGCTGCACTCAGTGCCACTGTCCATGGCACCCACATGGATGTTGAACAAGGACTGATCCCTGAGGGACTGCACTTGTCCCTGGCCTTGACCAGGCATGGCCCATGGCACCACCAGCCAAGGCCAGACATGGATCAGACCATCAGCTGCCTCCTCATTCACTCAGGAAGTTCAGAGATCTCTTTTCAGATGTTCAATATTAGGAAAATATTAAGAAGAAATTCCCCCTAATGTCCAACCCAAACCTCCCCTGGGGCAACTGGAGGCCATTTTCTCTTGCCCTGTCTCTTGTTCCTAGGGAGCAGAGCCCAACCCCCACCTGGCTCCAACCTCCTCTGAGGAGCTGTAGAGAGGCACAAGGTCTCCCCTCAGCCTCCTCTTCCCCAGGTCCCTCAGCTGCTGCTCACCAGAGCTGTGCTGTAGACCCTTTACCAGCTTTGCTGCCCTCCTCTGAACACACTCTGCTCCCTGAAAGTCCTTCTTGGAGCGAGGGGCCCAAAACTGAGCCCAGGATTCAAGGTACTGGAGGCATGTTTGTGTGGCTCTCTCCCCGTCCTTGACTCAGCCAGTCATGTGGATCTGAGCCAACAGAAAACCCTTAGAGACAACCAATTAATAGCTGTACCCAAGAGGCACAAACTCCACAAGTCATGATTTCCCTAAGCAAGTGTTTTGAAGATTGCTTGAAGGTGCTGGCAGGAAGGATCAGAAGGGGGCATGACAGGAGGAACCTGATAGAGCCTGGAGTGTGACTGGTGAGGAAAGCCCAGGGGAACTCAGAACCAGACAGGAACTGGCAGCCCCAGCCTGGGAATCCCAGGGCACCTGCTGAGGGAGAGAAGCATGTTTGGTCCTGTAGAAAGAAGGGGCCTGGCACAGCCAAGTGCTGGCTCCTGGGGCCACCACAAACCCAGACAAAAGAAATGGCCACTGTAGGCAAAGGCTTGGCTTTTATGAGGGGTGGGGAATGACTTCAGTTCCCTTAAATGGGAGTTAATTGTTATTCTGCAAGAAGAAAACGTTTCTTCTGTTGCCATCAATCAACTTCTTGCACTTCCTCACAGAGCACAAAGGTCCCACTGTCCTTGCTGGATTTTCCCCCCACAGATTTGCTGAGGTGCTCTTGCTCATCACATGGTGCTGCCCTGCTCCTGACTCATGTCCAGCCCTTCCCTCACGCTGACCTTACTGCTCTTACAGCTGAGCCAGGGCAGATCAAGCCTGAGCAGCCTCTTTCTCTCACTGTTAGGGTTGAGCTACATGAGCTGACCCATCAGAGTGGGGAGAGAAAGGGGACATGACTCCCTCTTCTTACAGTGGTTTGAAACCTCAGCCTGCATCTGAAGCTCTGGGGTGTTTTTTGCAGTTGTTGGCACTCAAGTGTCAAATGGAGGGGTTGGCCTTTGAAGTTCCTCTTTAGAGAGAGGTTTCAGGAAGGAGAATCCAAGCCAGAGAAGACAAAACACTACATATATCCTCCCTATTTATATCCCCAGGTGAGGAAGCCATGGAGAATACTGCAGTGACCAGGATCCTCTGTGGCACATAAATGAAGGAGAGTCTGTGAAGCAAGCTCAAAGTCAAAAGCCACTTCTCAGACCTTTGGACCCAAATGAGCTTTTTCAGGAGGGGATGGTTTCAAAGCTGGAGGTTTTGTGTCAGTGTTAAGATAAGGCAACAATTCTCACCCACCATCCCATAAAACACTAGGTAAGACTGTGACACACCAAGACATTCAGCCCACCCAACACTGAAGTATCAAAGTTTTCAGAGGGAAAAGACACAGCTCCTAGCTGTGAAGTCATTTCCCTCTCCCAAACACCACAGAAAGGACCTCTGGAGCTCACCCAGTCCAACCCCTCCTGCTCCAGCAGGGCACCCACAGCAGCTTGCCCAGCAGCACAGTGCCCAGGGGGGGTTGGAAGGGAGCTTTAGAGCTCACCCACTCCAACCCTCCCTGCTCCAGCAGGGCACCCACAGCAGCTTGCCCAGCAGCACAGTGCCCAGGGGGGGTTGGAAGCTCTCCACACCAGGACACTCCACAACCTCTCTGAGCAGCCTGCTCCAGCCCTCCAGCACGCTCACAACAAACAACTTTCTCCTCCTGCTCAGAGGGAGCCTCCTGGGTTCCAGCTTGTGCTCATTGCCCTTTGTGCTGTCCCTAGGAACCAGTGAAAAGAATCTGTCCCCATCCTCTCAACCCCTGCCCTTTAGCTACTGATGAGCTGTTGACGACAGATCCCTTCCAACCCCACTGTGAAGGTTCCCTCTCAGGCTGCACTTCTCCAGGCTGAGCAGCACCAGGTCAATCAGCCTTGGCCTGTCTCTCAACTCTAAACATTGACCTTCCTTTATCTGGATAATTTGTTTAACTTGCTGTTAGCCAAGTCCTGATCATCTGCAGCAAGCCAAGTTCTTAGCAGTATCCATGCTCCTGGGCTTCAAAGCTTCAGCAGCAGCTTTGTTCCTGTGACTTCTTTCTGGAAAAGGAACTCAGAGCAATTGCTGCCCCACATCCAATGCTTCATTCCCCATTTTTCTTCACCCTGGGCAGCTCTGGAGTCCATCACTAGGACAGGTACCAGAGGCCTGTTGATCCTGACCAGGGAGCTGATGTTGTGGGGTTCACACAGTGACCACCAACCTGTAGGCATGGGGAAGGAGAAGAGGAAGGGAAAAAGGAAAAGGGGAGAAGGAGAAGGAGAAGGAGAAGGAGAAGGAGAAGGAGAAGGAGAAGGAGAAGGAGAAGGAGAAGGAGAAGGAGAAGGAGAAGGAGAAGGAGAAGGAGAAGGAGAAGGAGAAGGAGAAGGAGAAGGAGAAGGAGAAGGAGAAGGAGAAGGAGAAGGAGAAGGAGAAGGAGAAGGAGAAGGAGAAGGAGAAGGAGAAGGAGAAGGAACCTCCATCTTTAGCAAACCTCCCCTGGGTTTACACTAAATGTTACACTAATTTATGTTCTGGGATCCATCTGAGAGCCAAAGTGAGTCAGCTGCCCTGGGTGACTCCAAGCTCTACTGACCTGCAGACCAAGGCTAGCCTGGGATTCTGTCCCAGCAAAAACCAGGACATAACTCAAAGCTTTTGCAGTCCTGTACCCATCTGTGCCAGCTTCTGCTCCCACTAGATGTCACCAGCTGCATGAGCTGGCACAAGGGAAAACACATAGCCACAGATGAAATGCAGAGGAATCGCCTTCTCCTTACAACACAGTCTGGGGAACCTCCTCAGCAGCCCCAGGGTGGAGGCACGCAAGAGGGGATGCTGGAGCTGTGGGGCTTGGTACATGCTGGACAGCAAGAAAGGTTTCAAATATGTTGCTTTTGCCTGTGAAACAGGGATTGTTGCATGTGTGCTTTATCATTGTGTGCAAAGGGGCTCAGGGGTGCTGGCTGACAGGCAAGTGGAGATGAAACAGCATGTGGCCAGGAGGCCATAAAGGCCACTAGCATCCTGGCTTGGATCAGCAATATAGTGGCCAGCAGGAGCAGGGCAAGGATTGTCCCCCTGTACTTGGCACTGGTCAAGCCACAACCTTGAATCCTGAGTTCAGCTTTGGGCCCCTGACTCCAAGAAGGGCACTGAGGGGCTGGAGAAGGGTAGCCAGACTGTGAAGGGTCTAGAGCCTAAGCCTGGTGAGGAGCAGCTGAAGGACCTGAGGTTGTTTAGTCTGGAGATAAGGAAGCTGAGAGACCTTCTGGCTCTTAACTCCCTGAAAAGAGGCCGGAGCCAGATGGGGGCAGTGGGGGGGGGGCAGGGAGAGGGGGGAGGCTGTTCCCTTCTCCCAAGGAACAAATGATAGGACAAAAGGAAATAGCCTCAAGTTGCACCAGGAGATATTTCAGTCGGACAATGAACAATTTAAAGACTGTCTAAGCCCTGTCCCGGGCTGCCCAGGCCCGCAGGGGGAGTCCCTATCCCTGGAAGGGCTTCAAAGCTGGAATGAGTCCAGAGAAGGGCAACGAAGTTGGTGAGGGGCTTGGAAAACAGCCCTGTAAGGAGAGGCTGAGGGAGCTGGGGCTGCTTAGCCTGGAGAGGAGGAGACTCAGGGGTGACCTTATTGCTCTCTACAACTACCTGAAGGGAGGTTGTAAACAGGCAGAGGTTGGTCTCTTCTCCCAGGCAGCCAGCACCAGAACAAGAGGACACAGTCTCGGGCTGCACCAGGGGAGGTTTAGGTTGGAGGTCAGGAGGAAGTTTTACACAGAGAGAGTGATTGCCCATTGGAATGGGCTGCCTGGGGAGGTGGTGGAGTCCCCATCCCTGGAGGTGTTCAGGAGGAGACTTGATGGGGTGCTTGGTGCCATGGGTTAGTTGTTTAGGTGGTGTTGGATTGGTTGATGGGTTGGACACGATGATCTTGAAGGTCTCTTCCAACCTGGTCTATTCTATTCTATTCTATTCTATTCTATTCTATTCTATTCTATTCTATTCTATTCTATTCTATTCTATTCTATTCTATTCTATTCTATTCAATGTGGTGCTGAGGGACGTGGTGTAGTGGTGACCAGGCAGCGTTGACGGTCGGGCTGAATCGTGTTAGGGAAGCGATGATGTGACCCTCCCCAGAGCAGGGCAGGGATCTCAAGCGTTCGGTAAAGTGCCTCCGAGCCTGCTGCAGGCGTGAGCACAGGTGTGTTCTCTCAGTCACAGGAGGCTATGCAAGGACAGCCTCTGTGTTTTGGTCAGCTGCAAGGCACTCCAGCGCCTTTACAAACTCCCTTGCCGACCTTCCCTTAAACTCTCACAGCAGCACCTCACACCACACTAACACTACACTTACCGGGGGGTAGGGGCACCAGGGGCCCTTACTTCTATGAGCAGGTGACAACATTCATGGATGAGGGGAGAGCAACTGATGTGGTTTGGCTGGAGCTGGGCAAAGCCTTCAGCACTGTCCTGCACCACATCCTGGTCTCCAAGCTGGTGACACATGGGTGTGATGGGTGACCACTAGATGGATAAGGAACTGGCTTGATGGCTGCACCCAAAGAGTGGCTGTCCATGGCTCCATGGCCCAGGGGAGGCCAGGGACAAGCAGAGTCCCTCAGAGATCAGTCCTGGGCCCAGGCTTGTTCAACATCCATGTGAGTGCCATGGACAGTGGCACTGAGTGCACCCTCAGCAGGGTTGCTGATGACACCAAGCTGTGTGGTGCAGCAGACAGCTGGAGGGAAGGGATCCATCCAGAGGGAGCTGGACAGGCTGGAGAGGTGGGCACAAGCCAACCTCAGGAGGTTCAACAAGAGCAAGGGCAAGGGTCCTGCAGCTGGGTGGAGGCAATGCCAGGCACAAATGCAGGCTGGGCAGGGACTGGCTGGAAAGCAGCCCTGAGGAGAGAGCCTTGGGGGTGCTGGGGGAGGAGAAGCTCAGCAGGAGCTCTCAGTGTGCACTTGCAGCCCAGAAAGCCAAGCAGAGCCTGGGCTGCAGCAGGAGAAGTGTGGCCAGCAGGGCAAGGGAGGTGATTCTCCCCCTCTGCTCAGCTCTGGGGAGACCCCACCTGGAGTCCTGCCTCCAGTTCTGGAGCCCCTATTGCAAGAGGGATGTGGAGGGGCTGGAAGGTGTCCAGAGCAGGGCCAGGAGGAGGAGCAGAGGGCTGGAGCTGCTCTGCTGTGAGGAGAGACTGAAGGAGTTGGGGCTGTTCAGTCTGGAGAAGAGAAAGCTCCCAGGTGACCTCATTGTGGCCTTCCAGGATCTGCAGAGGGCTCCAGGAAGGCTGGGGAGGGACTGCTCAGGATCTGAGGGAGTGCTAGGACTAGGGGGAATGGAATGAAGCTGGAGGTGGGGAGATTGAGGCTGGAGGGGAGGAGGAAGTTCTTCCCCATGAGAGTGGTGAAGCCCTGGAATGGGTTGTGCAGGGAGGTGGTTGGGGCCCTGTCCCTGGAGGTGTTTAAGGCCAGGCTGGCTGAGGCTCTGGCCAGGCTGATGTAGTGTGGGGTGTCCCTGCCCATGGCAGGGGGGTTGGAACTGGCTGATCCTTGTGGTCCCTTCCAACCCTGGCTGATACTATGATACTATACCTGCTGAGGTGCAAAGACCAGAGAGTGCTTCCCCAAGCACACCTCAGAAAAATGCTCTTTGTTTCACCCCTACCTTGCAGAGCATAGGTGAGTGGGAGAAAATGTCAGCTGCTCTCCACTCTCCACACCCATGGGCTAAAAGATGTTCTTCTCTATGAGACTATGATACTTAACGCGTGACCGGGCCAGAACAGTGCGCCATCTGCTGTGCCCGGAGGACCAGCATCCTCAGGGCCCAGCGCCACACAGCCGCAGGGCTCAGTGCGGGGACAGAACGCAGATCGAGAACCAGAGCCCAGGCCGAGAGCCAGAGGCCAGGCCGAGAGCCAGAGCCCAGGCCGAGAGCCAGAGCCCAGGCCGAGAGCCAGAGCCCAGGCCGAGAGCCAGAGGCCAGGCCGAGAGCCAGAGCCCAGGCCGCCACAACAGCGCCACCTGTTCCCTCAACCCGCCCTGAGCACTCAGCACGTCCTCTCCGCGCATGCGTCGGTGGCGTCATGAGGTAACTTCCGCCGCTCGCCGTCGCTATAGCAACGGGTCGCACGGCTCCGCCCGCTGGTACAGGACACGGTGTTGTCATCACTACGTTACTTCCGGCGCTCGGCGTTGCCTTAGCAACGCGTGGCGCGTCCCAGATGCCCTGGCCGCTGGTGCAGGCCGCGGCCATGGCGGCTCAGCGGCGGGTGTGCCGGGAGGTGCCTGGGCCCTACCCGCACTTCTTTGCAGTGGTGAGAGGCTGCCCCAGAGAGGATGGTGCGGGCTCCTTTAGCGGGCGCCTCAGCCGGGTGGCGGTTGGGGCAGGGCCCTCTGAAAGGAGCAGGGAGTGCTGCGGCGTGGTGGGCTTCCCTGGCGATGCCGGTGCCAGATGGGCTGAGGAGGAACTGTCTCTGAAGGAACTGATTTAACTGTGGCCGTGCGGGGCAAAGTCGCGCCTCTGGGGGGCCCGGGGGTCCTGCGCATGTGCAGGGGGGTGATGCTGTACGTCAGGACCTCTAAGGAGCTGTTCTAGAGGTGGAGGTGGATGGAGGTTCACAGGATTACAGGTTCATAGGATGTCGGGGGTTGGAAGGGACCCAAAGAGATCATCAGAGAGGTTACCAGTGGGGAGAACATTTCATATGCATCATAGAGTCGTTTTGGTTGGAAAAGGCCTTTAAGATCATAGAGTCCAACCATTCTCCAGCTCTACCAAGCCTGGTGCTCAGCCATGCCCCTCAGCACCATATCTCTGCCTCTTTTAAACACCTCCAGGGGGGAAGGGATGGTGTCAAGCAGACAGTAAGCAGACTGTAGCTCCCCCCTTGGATGTGTAAGGGATTTAAGCTGTAGTCTGGGCAGTAGGAGGGTGCTGGCAGCTGAAGGTATTTCACACTCTTGTAGTGGTGGTAAGCTGCTCTCAACTCCCAGCATTTGGTGTTAGGGACATACTCTTCAACTGAAAACCAGCCCAGAATAGCAGGTGATGTTTTGACTGCTGACCCATGCTTTCTCTGACAGAGAGCCAAGCCTCTGAAGGAACACAGAAAGGAAGATCTTTTCCTGGCCCAGAGGGAGAAGGATGAGGAACTTCTGGAACAGGCTAAGCTGCTGAAGCTGTACCAGCAGTGCCGCAGCGTGCAGGAGTGGCACCAGAGGACCCAGCAGAAATGGCTGCACTGTGCTGTGCAGAGGAAGGTGAATGCCACAATGCAGCAGTACCAGGCAGAGACTGAGGAGAGACGAGAGAGGTAGCAAACCACTGGCTCTCACCCAGAGCTGCCCTGCTGTGTGCCACTGTACTGTGTGCCTTGGGGAAAGCTCAGCTCCGTGTGCTGCACTGTGCCTCGTGGAGTGGTGCATTCATTTGTAACAGAAAGAGTGGTGGGTGCAGAGCTGGCCAGGAGCCAGCCCTGAGCACTGCCAGCCCAGAGCCAGCCCTGTGCTGGGCTGATCCCCAGCAGTGTGGGCAGCAGGGGCAGGGAGGGGATTCTGCCCCTCTGCTGGGCTCTGCTCACACCCCCCCTGCAGTGCTGGGGCAGCTCTGCAGTGCTCAGCACAGCACAGACAGGGAGCTGTTGGAGCAGGGCCAGAGGAGGCCACAGCAATGCTGGCAGGGCTGGAAGGGCTCTGCTGGGAGGCTCCAGGCTGAGAGAGTTGGCCTTGGGCAGCCTGGAGAAGAGAAGGCTCCAGGGAGACCTTCTGGTGGCCTTGCAGTGCTTGAAGGGGGCTGGAAGCAAGCTGGGGACAGAGTTTTTCTGAGGGCCTGTTGTGAGAGGCCAAGGGGTGATGGTTTGAAGTGCCAGAGGGAGCTTGATAGTGGAGAGAAGGCAGAAATGTTTGAGGCTGAGGGTGGTGAGAGCCTGTGCCAGGCTGCCTCATGGGAGTAGAGACCAACCCTCACCGACTGACCTCTGCTGGTGTGAGAAATTGTTCCTCAAGTCAAGCCTAAACCTCCCCTGGCTGAACCTGAGGCCATTTCCTCTTGTCTTAATGCTTGTTATTTAGGAGAAGAGACCAACCCTCACCTGACTGACCTCTGCTGACTTGACTTCCTGGCTTCATCTTGGACTTCATCACTGCACACCTGCCCAGGCATTTGGACATTTGGACTGTTCAGTGACCTCAGCTAGTGTCAGCACATTTGTTCTGCTCTGTTTCTTCAAGCACAGGCAGACTCTGCTCAGGCACAGCAACAGACTTCTCTGCCCTGCTCTCACTGTTGCCTCCTGGCTCACCTTCTCTCCTGGGAACAGCACACCCTTGCTGCTTCCTCCCCCTGCACTACCATGATGGTTAGACAGAAGGCCTGGGGAGACCTTCTGCTGACCTTTCAGTACTTAAGGGGTCCTGGAAGCAAGCTGGGGACAGAGTTTTTCTGAGGGGCTGTTGTGAGAGAACAAGGGGTGATGGTTTGAAACTAAAAGAGGGAGCTTGAGAGTGGAGAGGAGGAAGAAATGTTTGAGGCTGAGGGTGGTGAGAGCCTGTGTCAGGCTGCCCAGAGAGGTGGGAGATGCTCCTCCTTGGAACCACTGCAGGTGAGGTAGTATGGGGCTGTGAGCAACCTGCTCTAGATGCAGAGGACTCTGCTCAGTGGAGGTAGGGGTTGGGCTGGATGACCTTCAAAGTTCCCTCCAAGCTAAAGCATTGTAGGATTCTGTAATTGTTTGAAGCAAATTGCATTCATTTTCAGGTCCTGCAGGTAATGCTTTACAGGACAGGAGTATTTCCTTGTGTTCAGATGGAATTTCACCTTTTTTCACCTGGAGGTGAGGAGGAAGTTCTTCCCCATGAGAGTGGTGAAGCCCTGGACTGAGTTGTGCAGGGAGGTGGTTGGGGCCCTGTCCCTGGAGGTGTTTAAGGCCAGGCTGGCTGAGGCTGTGGCCAGGCTGATGTAGTGTGGGGTGTCCCTGCCCATGGCAGGGGGGTTGGAACTGGATGATCCTTGTGGTCCCTTCCAACCCTGACTGGTACTATACTATACTATGATACAATTGTACTCAGTGCTGGTTAGGCCTCACCTTGAGTCCTGTGTCCAGTTCTGGGCCCCTCAGTTTAGGAAGGACATTGAGACTCTTGAAGGTGTCCAGAGAAGGGCAACAAAGCTGGGGAGAGGTCTGGAGCACAGCCCTGTGAGGAGAGGCTGAGGGAGCTGGGGTTGCTTAGCCTGGAGAAGAGGAGGCTCAGGGGAGACCTTCTTGCTCTCTACAGCTACCTGAAGGCAGGTTGTAGCCAGGTGGGGGTTGGTCTCTTCTGCCAGGCCCCCAGCACCAGAACAAGAGGACACAGTCTCAAGCTGCACCAGAGGAAGTTTAGGCTTGAGGTGAGGAGAAAGTCCTTCCCAGAGAGAGTTGTTAGCCATTGGAATGTGCTGCCCAGGGAGGTGGTGGAGTCCCCATCCCTGGAGGTGTTCAAGAGGGGATTGGATGTGGCACTTGGTGCCATGGTCTAGTCATGAGGTCTGTGGTGACAGCTTGGACTTCCTCCTCCCCTCCAGCCTCAATCTCCCCACCTCCAGCTTCATTCCATTCCCCCTAGTCCTAGCACTCCCTCAGATCCTGAGCAGTCCCTCCCCAGCCTTCCTGGAGCCCCCTGCAGATAATGGAAGGCCACAATGAGGTCACCTGGGAGCTTTCTCTTCTCCAGACTCAACAGCCCCAACTCCTTCACTCTGTGCTCACAGCAGAGCAGCTCCAGCCCTCTGCTCATCCTCCTGGCCCTGCTCTGGACACCTTCCAGCACCTCCACATCCCTCTTGCCATAGGGGCTCCAGAACTGGAGGCAGGACTCCAGGTGGGGTCTCCCCAGAGCTGAGCAGAGGGGGAGAATCACCTCCCTTGCCCTGCTGGCCACACTTCTCCTGCTGCAGCCCAGGCTCTGCTTGGCTTTCTGGGCTGCAAGTGCACACTGAGAGCTGCTGCTGAGCTTCTCCTCCCCCAGCACCCCCAAGGCTCTCTCCTCAGGGCTGCTTTCCAGCCAGTCCCTGCCCAGCCTGCATTTCTGCCTGGCATTGCCTCCCCCCACCTGCAGGACCCTGCCCTTGCTCTTGTTGAACCTCCTGAGGTTGGCTTGTGCCCACCTCTCCAGCCTGTTCAGCCCCCTCTGGATGGATCCCTTCCCTCCAGCTGTCTGCTGCACCACACAGCTTGGTGTCATCAGCAAACCTGCTGAGGCTGCACTCAGTGCCACTGTCCATGGCACCCACAAAGATGCTGAGCAAGCCTGGTCCCGGGACTGATCCCTGAGGGACTGCACTTGTCCCTGGCCTCCCCTGGGACATCCCACACCAAGGCTGCTTTAGCTGTGATTTCAATGTTTCCATTGCAGGCTTCGTGAGCTGCTGGAGGCAGAGGAAAGTAGGTACTTTGCTGAGATGGAGGCACTGGAGGAGACAGTGGAGGAGAAAACAGTGAAGATGAGGGAGAGAGCAAAACTCCTGAGAGAGAAGAAAGAAAGAGAAAGGCAAGAACTGGTGGCTGAGAAACGAGACCAGCAATTCAGGTATCTTCTCCAGGAGCATTTGGGTCAAGTGAAAACAAAGAGGCAGTTTGTCACTTAGGTAGCAACAGCCCCATGGCAAGCTACAGACCTGGGGATGTGTGGGTGGAAAGCTGCCACTTGGAGAGGGACCTGGGGCTGCTGGTTGGTAGTCAGCTGGACATGAGCCAGCAGTGTGCCCAGGTGGCCAAGAAAACCAGTGGCATCCTGGCTGGGGTTAGGAACAGGGTGGCCAGAAGGGACAGATGGTGATCATCCCCCTGTGCACAGCACTGGGGAGGCTACAGTTTGAGGGCTGTGTTCAGTGCTGGGCCCCTCACTACAGGAAGGACATTTGAGGGGCTGGAGAGTGTCCAGAGCAGGGCAGCCAGGCTGGAGAAGGGCCTGGAGCACCTGGGCTGTGAGGAGCAGCTGAGGGAGCTGGGGGTGTGCAGTCTGGAGAAGAGGAGGCTGAGGGAGACCTCCTTGCTCTCTGCAGCTACTTGAAAGGGATGTTGGAGCATGGAGGGGGCAGCCTCTGCTCCTTGGTGTCAAGCAACAGGAGCAGAGGAAATGGTCCCAAGCTGCCCCAGGGGAGCTTCAGGCTGGATGTTAGGAAATATTTCTTCACAGAGAGGGTTCTCAGACACTGGAATGGTCTGCCCAGGGCAGTGCTGGAGTCTCCATCCCTGGAAGTGTTTTAGCAGCCTGTGGACCTGGTGCTTAGGGACATGGTTTAGTGCTGACCCTGAAGTGCTGGGTTGAAGGTTGGACTGGGTGAGCTGGACCAGATACATTCTGTGATTCTGTGAAGGTGACAGTAACAAACTGAATGAGCACCAAAAGCTCTCCATGGACCCTGCTGCCCTCCCAAACAGAAGAGAGAGGGAAGAAGGAGAGAGGCTGATGGGGTGGGAAAGAAACTAACCCAGCTGGGATGGAAAGAAGAACAATGCCATGGGATAGAGACACAGAGACACAAACCAAGGTGGAAGCCAACCCCTGCTGGCAATGGTGGCACCACTGATGCTGGGGGCAGGCACTGGGGGAGTCCCAGACTGGACTCAGCAGCAGGTAGGAAGCAGATTCAGGAACACAGGAAGCAGGATCAAAGGCAGAAGGGATGAAGTCCTCCTCTGGCAATTGAAGAAGAGGCTTGACTCTGGTGATGCTTCAGCTTGCTCCTGGAGGTGCCATCCATAGGCTGCAATCTCTTGTTAGGCAGTTGAAGGTCACCTGTTCTGTCCTCTCTTGCCCATAGCTGCCACCTCTGCCTTCCTGCCCTCCAAGGTGTGGCACAAGCTGTGGCAGTACCCTTGGTGTGCCCAGGAGCAAGTCTCACCCAGATCCTTTCTGCAGCCAGCCCTTGGCAGGAGCTCTCTCCCTCAGTGTGGTCACTGCTGGGAGCAGCCCCTGGGCTGTGCCAACCTGCCCTGAGCTGCAGAAAGTGCAGAGGAGAATGCTGTCCCTTCTGTCTTTGATCCCAAACTGTGTATTCCTGGATGTAGTTCCCAAATCCAGCTCCTAATTGCCATCTGCTGCCGAGTCCAGCCTGGAACTTCCAGTGGTGTTGGTGTCACTCCCCCAGGGTGTGATGCACATTTACAAGCCATGTGCCACACTGTGCCTTATTCCATCATCAGTAAATCTGCAGATGACACCAAGCTGGGGGCAGGAGCTGGTCTGCTGGAGGATAGAGAGGCTCTGCAGAGGGACCTGGCCAGGCTGGGCAGATGGGCAGAGGCCAGGGGCAGGAGATTGAACACATCCAAGTGCCAGGTGCTGCACATTGGCCACAACAACCCCAGGCAGTGCTACAGGCTGGGGTGAGAGTGGCTGAGAGCAGCCAGGCAGAGAGGGACCTGGGGGTGCTGGTTGATGGTAGGCTGAACATGAGCCTGCAGTGTGCCCAGGCAGCCAAGAGGGCCAATGGCATCCTGGCCTGCATCAGGAAGAGTGTGGCCAGCAGGAGCAGGGAGGTCATTCTGCCCCTGTGCTCAGCACTGGTTAGGCCTCACCTTGAGTCCTGTGTCCAGTTCTGGGCCCCTCAGGTTAGGAAGGAGGTTGAGCTGCTGGAAGGTGTCCAGAGAAGGGCAAGAAAGCTGGGGAGGGGTCTGGAGCACAGCCCTGTGAGGAGAGGCTGAGGGAGCTGGGGTTGCTTAGCCTGGAGAAGAGGAGGCTCAGGGGAGACCTTCTTGCTCTCTGCAACTACCTTAATGGGGGTTGTAGACAGGCAGAGGTTGGTCTCTTCTCCCAGGCCCCCAGCACCAGAACAAGAGGACACAGTCTCAAGCTGTGCCAGGGGAGGTTTAGGCTGGATGTTAGGAGGAAGTTCTACCCAGAGAGAGTGATTGCCCATTGGAATGGGCTGCCTGGGGAGGTGGTGGAGTCCCCATCCCTGGAGGTGTTCAGGAGGAGACTTGATGGGGTGCTTGGTGCCATGGGTTAGTTGATTAGGTGGTGTTGGATGATGGGTTGGACTTGATAATCTTGAAGGTCCATTCCATTCCATTCCATTCCATTCCATTCCATTCCATTCCATTCCATTCCATTCCATCCTATTCTAAAGCCAGCTCCTTCTCAGCACCCATGTAGCTTCCTTTGCAGCCTGAGGACTTGGATTTAATTCTTCTCAGTCCTGATGTTAGCCAGGAAGATTCCTTTGTTACACTGTCCTTGGACCACTGAGTCCTGGTGGAATTTACCCTCATGAAGGGCTCCCAACTTGTTTGGAAGGATATTCAGCCCGAGGCCATGTTCATCACTGGGATCTTTAAAGTAAATTGCAAGGCCTTAAAATTAGCATAGAGCCAAAATGACATCCTCTGTCTAGTGATCACATCAGAAGCATCCACACAGGGGCTGTTGTTATCACAGCAGCTTTGTACTGCAGCCACAAAATGAAGTAAAAAGAGTAAAGAAATGGGGGGGAGGGGGGGGAAAAGTGGCATAGATGCAGTTTGTCTTTGGGAAGCAGCAACATCCAGGCACAATTATGATGTGAAGAGGCTTAGGGCAGCAAAGTGAGGAAGCAAAGCAGCCATCTGGGGGAGCAGATGTTTATAGGTTGCTGTAGAAGCTGCTTTGAAGGAATTATTTTGATGAAATCAAGCAATTACAAGGTGATTTTTCTATTGAAATTCTATCCCTGCCCAGCTTCTGTTCAGCTTCTCTTCCCCTCTGGGGATTGAGTTGAATTCAGGTTAGTTGATAATGGTGGGAAAGCAGCATGGATTCTTTATTCCTTCATTGCTGAGAGAGCTTTGAGCCCATTGTGTTAAGGGAACATTGGTAATGGTAGAAGACTTCCAGGCTGGATAATAGTGTGTTTCCCTCAGAACAGCTGAGGGATGTGCTCTTCACCAACACTAACTGTTACAGGGGTCTGTAGTCATCACTAACTCCTGCCCATGAGCTGAGAGACAGATCCCAGTGTCCAAAGGTAGGAAAACTGGCAAGGGTCTCATACTTTGTTAACCTGCTTGAGAGCAGAGGCAGCTCCTGGAGTGGCTCCAGGCATGTGCCTCCTTGTGCTGCCTTCTCCTGCTGTTGTGGGGACAGTCTGTACTCAGAAGGTTACCCTCTCATACAGGGAAGTAAAACAGCTGTGCTAGTGTAGCCAGCAGGTGGAGAGAGGGGCTTCTGCCCCTCTGCTGGGCTCTGCTCACACCCCCCCTGCAGTGCTGGGGCAGCTCTGCAGTGCTCAGCACAGACAGGGAGCTGTTGGAGCAGGGCCAGGGGAGGCCACAGCAATGCTGGCAGGGCTGGAAGGGCTCTGCTGGGAGGCTCCAGGCTGAGAGAGTTGGGCTTGGGCAGCCTGGAGAAGAGAAGGCTCCAGGGAGACCTTCTGGTGGCCTTGCAGTGCTTCAGGAGGCCTAGAAGAAAGTTGTGGACAGAGTTTTTCTGAAGACCTGCTGTGAGAGGCCAAGGGGTGATGGTTTGAAGTGCAAGAGGGAGACTGAGAGTGGGGAGAAGACAGAAATGTTTGAGGCTGAAGGTGGTGAGAGCCTGTGCCAGGCTGCCCAGAGAAGGCTGTGGATGCCACATCCCTGGCAGCATTCCAGACTTGATATCCATGAAAGGGGACTCAGCAGATCACAGTTAACTATTCCTGGCTGAGAAGAAGTAAGAGGTTAGAAAGGCCTTCTAGATATCAATCAAATCAAGCAAAAGAGACTCTTGAAGATCATTGAGTCCAACCATGCACCCAGCACTGCCAGGTCATCACCAAACCACATCCCTCAGCACCACAGCTGCATGGCTTTGAAAGTGCTCCTGGTATGGGGACTCCACCACTGCCCTGGGCAGCCTGGGCCAGGCTTTGACAGCCCTTTTGGGGAAGAAATTGTTCCTCATGTCCAGCCTAAACCTCCCTTGGTGCAACTTGAGGTCAGTTCCTCTTGTCTTGTCACTTGTTGCTTGGAAGAAGAGCCCAACCTCCAGCTGGCTCCAGCCTCCTTTCAGGGAGCTGTAGAGAGCCAGAAGGTCTCTCCTCAGCCTCCTTTTCTTCAGGCTGAACACCCCCAGCTCCCTCAGCTGCTCCTCACAGGATTTGTGCTCTAGACTCTTTGAAATGTGAGATCTCTGCTTCTGCATGGAATTAGAGTTGAAGCATTGTGTTCCCTGGCTGTGCCTCACTCCTGCAGCACTGAGGAAGACCAAGGTGTCTCAGTCCTTCCCCTCCACCATCAGAGCTCCAATTTTGCTCTCTTGCACTGTGAGTGTGGAGTTCTCACTGTGACACCAAGAACAGGGTCAGGCTGGCTTTTGGCACTGTGTCAGCATCTTGCTGAGCTGCTTCTTCACCAGAGGAGGTCTGTCTGGGGAAGGGCTCTTTGTGGTTTATAAGCCCTAAGATATTTATATTGGGCTGGGTCAGCGTGGAGCTTTACTGGGAAAGCCTCAGAAGATCATAGAACCACAGAATTGTCAGAGTTGGAAGGAACCTCCAGGATCAGCCAGTTCCAATCCCCCTGCCATGGGCAGGGACACCTCACACCACAGCAGGTTGCTCACAGCCACCTCCAGCCTGGCTGCAAACACCTCCAGGCAGGAGGCTTCCACCACCTCCCTGGGCAGCCTGTGCCAGGCTCTCACCACCCTCCTGGGGAGCAACTTCTTCCTCACAGCCAATCTCAATCTCCCCACTTCTACTTTTGCTCTGTTCTCCCCCAGTCCTATCCCTCCCTGACACCCTCAAAAGTCCCTCCCCAGCCTTCCTGTAGCCCATTTCAGATACTGGAAGGCCACAATGAGGTCTGCTGGGAGCCTTCTCCTCTCCAGACTGCACAACCCCAACTCCCTCAGTCTGTGCTCACAGCAGAGCAGCTCCAGCCCTCTCCTGGCCCTGCTCTGGACACCTTCCAGCACCTCCAGATCCTTGTAAGATCTTGTAAGCCAAGACATAATGATCACATGCTGGTAGTTCCCTCAGCCACAGGTTAATGACATCAGGAGTGGTGTTTACTCTCTGTTTGTTAGCAGGAGGTGACCAAGGGTCAGTGTCACAGAATCCCAGCATGATGGGGCTTGGAAGGAACCTCTGGAGATCCTAGAGTCATAGAATTGTCAGGGTTGGAAGGGACCTCAAGGCTCAGCCAGCTGCAACCTCCCTGCCATGGGCAGGGACACCTCACACTACAGCAGGTTGCTCAGATCATCTAGTCCAATCCCCCTGCTAAAGCAAGAGCACCCACAGGAGCCTGCCCTGGGTCATGCCATGGCTGTAGTCACGACAAGCCAATAATTGTGGTGCTGTGGAGACTGACAGTGCTGTGAGGCCATTAGCTGATGAGTAATTAATGTTTCTGCTATGCAGGGTTGCCAGCTAAACATGGTGTGAAGGGGTAGTGTTTGACCTTGTACAAGCAACAGCTGCTGTCATGCACTGCTTTGAGAGTCAGTCAGTGATGTATTGAGGTGTCTGCTTGTGGACAAGTTCACCATGAGCCAGCAGTGTGGTCTGGTGGCCAGTGGGCTCCGGGGGTGCATTCAGAAGAGTCTGACAGCAGGTCAAGGGGAGGTTCTTCTCTCCCTCTACTCTGTCCTACTGGAGCTGCACCTAGAATCACAGAGTCAGAATTGTTAGGGTTGGAAAGGACCTCAAGGATCATCTAGTTCCAACCCCCTGCCATGGGCCCAGATAACTGGGTCCAGTTCTGGACTCTCTGCTTGAAGAGAGACAGAGTCAAAGGAGGCTCTGAAGATGCTGAGGGCCCTGGAGTATCTCTGTGAGGAGCAAAGGCTGAGAGCCTGGAGAAGAGCAGCCCCAGAGGGGAGCTGGGCAGTGCTCAGAGTGCCCCTCAGGAGTGAGGGGCAAGAGGCTGGGGCCAGACTCTGCCCAGTGGTGCCCAGAGACAGGGCAGGGGGCAATGGGCACAAACTGGAACCCAGGAGGTTCCATCAGTCCAGGAAGAGAAAATTCTTTGGTGGGAAGATGCTGGAGGCCTGGAGCAGACTGCCCAGAGAGGTTGTGGAGTCTCCTTGTATGGAGAGCTTCCAAGATCCCCTGGGCACTGTGCTGCTGGGCAAGCTGCTGTGGGTGCCCTGCTGGAGCAGGGGGGCATGGACTGGATGATCTCCAGAGGACCCTTATAAGCCCTCACCATGCTGCTGTAGAAAAGGCTCTCCACATGGAGTGGTGAGGGATCCTTGTACTTCCCAGCGTCCCTGTGTGTCTGTCACACATCCTGAGAGCTTATACATCCTTAACACTTGTAGGTCTTCACCACTGTCTGCTAGTTTCACATTTGGATTGTATGAAAATGTGTATCCCCCTGCTTACAGAACACAATTGAGATGCTTGTGTGTCACCCAAGCTGTGTATGGGTTTGGCAGCACAGGTAGCGTAGTGCTCTTCACCCTGGTGGACTTGGAGTGCTGGGTTAAGGGTTGGACATGATGATCCTGAGGGTGTTTTCCAACCTGAACCTTGGGGTGGGTTTTTTTTTGTTGTGTTTGTGTATTCTGAGCTGGAGGCCTCCATCCCTCACCCCCTTCCAGGGCTGCTTCTCCTTCTGAGGTATTTTCCTGTGGCCTTTCAGAGAGCAGTGCGAGGAGCTCCGCGTTCAGCTGGTGAAGAGGCATCGGAGGGAGGTGTGTGAAGACCAGCTGGCACAGTTAGCCCTGAAGGAGGAGCTGAGACAGCAGCAGAAGAAGGAGGAGCAGATGTTTGCAGAGCTCTGGGAGGAGGACAGGCTGGCTAAAGAGAGGCGTGAGGCAGCCGAGCTGCAGAAGGCAGCAGAGGAGAGCCAGGAGGTGCTGAGTGCACTCCGTGCCCAGGTAGCAGAGCTCAGCCTGCACAGAGAGGAGGAGAGGAAGCTGAAGGAGGAAGAGGCTCGACTGTTGGTAATGTCCATGCCCCTCTCCACCCAGGGCTCTGTGTAAGGCCCTCCTCATGACAGGCTTACTAGGCATGGAGCTTAATCCATACCTCCTCTGTGTCTCCACTGATTCCATTCGTATCTGAGAATGTCCTATTAGGATAAGCCTCTTTCCCAGGGCTGTGGCAAATGTGTTCCTGTTCACCAAGGGAGAAATACATCTTTCAGAACAGCCTTGTGAAGGATTTGGGAAGTCAAAGCCTCTCAGAGCCTTTGTGGGAGATGTTTTTATGCTTTTGCCAAACATCTTTGCAATGCTCTGATTTCCAGGTTCCTGTGGGGGAGCTGGAGAGTCTTGAGCCCCTGCTGTGATGTGAGACACCAGATCACAGACCCTGGCACAAAGAATGGTTTGGGATAGAAGGAACTTCAGAGGTCACCTAGTCCAAACCCTCTGTAGTCAACAGGGACATCTGCATCTAGAGCAGGTTGCTCACAGCCCCATACTACCTCACCTGCAGTGGTTCCAAGGAGGAGCATCTCCCACCTCTCTGGGCAGCCTGACACAGGCTCTCACCACCCTCAGCCTCAAACATTTCTTCCTCCTCTCCACTCTCAAGCTCCCTCTTTTAGTTTCAAACCATCACCCCTTGTTCTCTCACAACAGCCCCTCAGAAAAACTCTGTCCCCAGCTTGCTTCCAGGACCCCTTAAGTACTGAAAGGTCAGCAGAAGGTCTCCCCAGGCCTTCTGTCTAACCATCATGGTAGTGCAGGGGGAGGAAGCAGCAAGGGTGTGCTGTTCCCAGGAGAGAAGGTGAGCCAGGAGGCAAAAGTGAGAGCAGGGCAGAGAAGTCTGTTGCTGTGCCTGAGCAGAGTCTGCCTGTGCTTGAAGAAACAGAGCAGAACAAATGTGCTGACACTAGCTGAGGTCACTGAACAGTCCAAATGTCCAAATGCCTGGGCAGGTGTGCAGTGATGAAGTCCAAGATGAAGCCAGGAAGTCAAGTCAGCAGAGGTCAGTCAGGTGAGGGTTGGTCTCTTCTCCTAAATAACAAGCATTAAGACAAGAGGAAATGGCCTCAGGTTCAGCCAGGGGAGGTTTAGGCTTGACTTGAGGAACAATTTCTCCACCACCACCCTGCCCAATGGTGGTGGAGTCCTCTTCCCTGCAGGGATTCCAAAGCTGTGTGGCTGTGGTGCTGAGGGACATGGTTTAGAGGTGAGCTGGCAGTGCTGGGTCAGTGGTTGGACTCAATGATAGTTTCATAGTTTCATTCAGGGTTGGAAGGGACCACAAGGATCATCTAGTTCCAAGCCCCCTGCCATGGCCAGGGACACCCCACAATAGAGCAGGCTGGACAGAGCCTCATCCAGCCTGGCCTTAAACACCCCCAGGGACGGGGCCTTGACCACCTCCCTGGACAACCCAGTCCAGGGCTTCACCACTCTCATGGGGAAGAACCTCCTCCTCACATCTAGCCTGAATCTCCCCACCTCCAGCTTCATTCCATTCCCCCTAGTCCTAGCACTCCCTCAGATCTTGAGCAGTCCTTCCCCAGCCTTCCTGTAGGCCCCCTTCAGATACTGGGAGGCCACAATTAGGTCACCTTGGATCTTAAAGGTCTCTTTCAACCAGAATGATTCTGTGATTCTGTGAGGAAAGGCTGATAGACCTGGGGCTCTTCAGCCTGGGAGGGGAGTCCTCCACCATGCTGGGCTTCTGTGGCTGTTTAAAAAACCAGTGGAGTGCATATCTTCTCAACATCAGCTTCTAGTGCATAACAGAGCAACCTGGGTGGTCATCCAATCACCCCAAATTGAATCCCAGCATGGTGGGCATTGGGAGGGGTCTCTGCAGATCATCCAGTCCAACCCCCCTGCTAAAGCATCTTGCCATCACAATGGCAGGGTGGGTTTGAAGCTCTCCAGAGAATAAGACTCTGCAACCTAGAGGGACCTGGGGGTACTGGTTGATGGTAGGCTGAAGATGAGCCTGCAGTGTGCCCAGGGGGCCAAGAAGGCCAAGGGCATCCTGGCCTGCATCAGGAAGAGTGTGGCCAGCAGGAGCAGGGAGCTCATTCTGCCCCTGGACACTGCACTGGTTAGGCCACACCTTGAGCCCTGTGTCCAGTTCTGGGCTCCTCAGGTTAGGAAGGAGGTTGAGCTGCTGGAAGGTGTCCAGAGAAGGGCAAGAAAGCTGGGGAGGGGTCTGGGGCACAGCCCTGTGAGGAGAGGCTGAGGGAGCTGGGGTTGCTTAGCCTGGAGAAGAGGAGGCTCAGGGGAGACCTTCTTGCTCTCTCCAAGTCCCTGAAGGGAGGTTGTAGCCAGGTGGGGGTTGGTCTCTTCTCCCAGGCCCCCAGCACCAGAACAAGAGGACACAGTCTCAGGCTGTGCCAGGGGAGGTTTAGGCTGGAGGTGAGGAAGAAGTTCTTCCCAGCAAGAGAGATTGGCCATTGGGATGTGCTGCCCAGGGAGGTGGTGGAGTCCCCATCCCTGGAGGTGTTTAGGAAGAGCCTGGATGAGGCCCTTGGTGCCATGGTTGAGTTGATCAGATGGTGCTGGGTGATAGGTTGGGCTTGGTGATCTCTGAGGTCTTTTCCAACCTGGCTGATTCTATGATTTTATGCTCCTCTCTGGGCAGCCTGCTCCAGGCTTCCAACACCCTAACAACAATGGTATTTTTTTCCTCCTGTTGAGATGGAACCTTCTGGGTTGCAGTTGGTACCCATTGCCACTTGTCTTGTCCTTGGGCACCACTGACAGGAGCTTGGCACCCTTCTCCTCACATGTGTCCTTCAGCTGTTGATCAGCATTGAGAAGACCATTGATGCTTGGCAGTATGAAGTGCAAAGCTCTGAGGGGCTGGGCTGCAGAGCAGTGGACTCCTCATTCCTAGCTAGGCTGCAGAATTTGACATACTTCAAAACAAGCAGGATGAAATTGTTTTCTTGTAGCAGCTGTGAGGTGCTGCCAAGCCTCCCAGGCAGAGAACAGTTCTCCTTAACTGAGCTTTTCAGAACGATGCTGTTAGAGGAGAGGAGTTTGGACTTCCCCTGAAGGCAGCTGCCTTGGGCTCTGCTGTGGAGATAAATTTCTGGTGGAGTGGTTTAAGTCTCTGAAAAAGCAAACAAACAAACAAAACCTTTTCTTCAAAGGGCCCCTACATGAGAGTGTCTCTATGGAAAATGGGATGCAAACATGGAATCACAGAACTGTCAGGGTTGGAAGGGACCTCAAGGCTCAGCCAGTCCCAACCCCTCTGCCATGGGCAGGGACACCTCACACCACAGCAGGTTGCTCACAGCCACCTCCAGCCTGGCTGCAAACACCTCCAGGCAGGAGGCTTCCACCACCTCCCTGGGTAACCTGTGCCAGGCTCTCACCACCCTCCTGGGGAACAACTTCTTCCTCACAGCCAATCTCAATCTCCCCACTTCTAGTTCTGCTCCATTCCCCCCAGTCCTATCCCTCCCTGACACCCTCAAAACTCCCTCTCCAGCTTTCCTTGTAGCCCTTTTCAGCTACTGGAAGGCCACAATGAGGTCTGCTGGGAGCCTTCTCCTCTCCAGCCTGCACAACCCCAACTCCCTCAGTCTGTCCCCATGGCAGAGCAGCTCCAGCCCTCTGCTCATCCTCTAATAACCTTTTTTCAGCAGGAGAGGGATGTGGCAGGTGGCCTCATTACAAGTGTTATTTTGGTGCAGAGTTGTTTGTCTTTGATGCTGAGGTGTTTCACCTGCACACAGGACATGCTATGGACAGCTTGGCATCTCTGTGTAGAATGGCTGCTTTGCAGCCTGCTGTGGGTGCCCCAGGGAGTTGGACTGGATGATCTCCAGAGATCCCTTCCAGCCCCCACCCTGCTGGGATTCTGTGATTCTTCTGGGTGTTGCAATGGGCATAGATCACTCAAGGATGCAAAACTGCTTCCTTCTGTGTGCATCATGGTATCTCAGGCTGGATGACAAAACAAAGCCAGCAGTTCTTGCATTGGCTGCATTGCCTACATTAGATTCCTTCCTCCCCCTCTCCCTTCTTTCCTCTCCCTTATTGATTTGTGATTTCTTGTGCAAGTGATGGAAAGCATGTTCTTCTGACTGTAGTCTCACAAAAGGCTTTGCCTCTCTGCTCTGCTCAGACCCTCCCTGCATTGCTGGGCCAAGCTCTGGAGTGCTCAGCACAGACAGGGAGCTGTTGGAGCAGGGCCAGGGGAGGCCACAGCAATGCTGGCAGGGCTGGAAGGGCTCTGCTGGGAGGCTCCAGGCTGAGAGAGTTGGCCTTGGGCAGCCTGGAGAAGAGAAGGCTCCAGGAGACCTTCTGGTGGCCTTGCAGTGCTTCGAGGAGCCTAGAAGCAAGCTGGGGACAGAGTTTTGAGCAGGGCCTGTTGTGAGAGGCCAAGGGGTGATGGTTTGAAACTAAAAGAGGGAGCCTCATGTTAGATGGAAAGAAGAAAGGTGGTGAGACACTGTCTCAGGTTGCCCAGAGAGGTGGTAGATGTCCCATGCCATCCTGGAAACATGCCAGTTGAGATGGAACCTCCTGAGCTCCAGTCTGTGCCCCTTGCCCCTTGTGCTGTCCCTGGGCACCACTGAGCAGAGCCTGGCCCCAGCCTCTTGCCCCCCAGTCTTTATGTCTTGCTGAGCATTGCTCTGATCCCCTCTGGGGCTGCTCTTCTTCAGGGTCAACAGCCCCAGGGGCTCTCAGCATTTCCTCCTCACAGAGATGCTCCAGGCCATGTTTGTAGCCTCTGCTGGACTCTCTCCAGCAGTTTCCTGTCTCTCTTGAAGTGGAGAGCCCAGAAATGGACTCAGTTCTCCAGGTGTGGCCTCTCTAGGTCAGAACTGAGAGGGGAGGAGATCCTCTCTTGACCTGCTGTATGTACTCTGTATGTGCTTCTTCTGTGTGTACTCACCATGGACCCAGCTCTGCCATTCAGTTTCCTTCCCAATGTGAAGTGGAATGGTCTGAAGCCATGGAAATTCAGTAACTGCCCAGCAGACTGTAAGAAGCTAATGTTGGTGCCACCTCAGAAGCTAAAGTTGGTGCCACCTCATGTCCACTGGAGGTGCAGTCAGTGGCTCTGGGCATCCAGCACGCACACAGACGTGGAAGCAGATGTGTCTCTGTCCATGGTTAGCAGTGTTGTGGCTGTGTGAAGACCTAGGCATAGATCATATGTGCTGCAATGAAATCAGTTTCTCTCAAGGGATGACTGTGAAGTGTTTGGAGTCCATCAGGCATTGCAGTGGTTGGGTGGTGGATGTGCATGTGATAATTAGCGAGAGCAATGCTCAATGCTAACGAACGACACGCTCGGAGAGGGCTAATGGGTGACACTAATTTCCTCACCACGGCCAGAAAGGCTTACATATTTATCTTTGTTTGTCAGTGTTCCAATTGCAGTGCTCCCAGCTCTTGCTTTGCTTGGAGTTGTGCAAGGGTGTTACAAGCTGGCTGCTTCCCCCCTCCCAGGAAGAAGAGCAGCGGCTGCTGAAGCTGGAGAACGAGCAGCTGCGGAGGGAGAGACGGCAGAGGCAGAAGGAATGCAGGGAAGTGCTGCTCAGTGCAGCACAGGAGAGGGCAAATCGCCTCAGTGAGGAGAAGAGAGGTGAACTGGCCTTGGAGAAGAAGCTCCTGGAAGGATCTCTTCAGGACCCCCAGAAGGAGGCTGAGGAGAAAATGAGAAGAAAGGTAAGAGCCAGAGGTGGTCCTTGTGAGGTTAGAACCCTTTAGGTTGGAAGTGACCTTTTAAGATCATCAGGCCCCAGCTGCTAGCCCAGCACTGCCAGGGCACCACTGAACCATGGCCTTCAGCTCCACAGCTCCACAGCTTTGAAACCCCTCCAGGGATGGGGACTCCAACACTGCCCTGGGCAGCCTGGGACATGCCTTGACAACCCTCCTGGGAAAGAAATTGTTCATAATGTCCAATCTAAACCTCCCATGGCACAACCTGAGGCCATTCCCTCTTATCCTATGCCTTGTTCCCTGGGAGAAGAACCAAGTCCAACATGTCTCCAGCCTCCTTTCAGGGAGCAGTAGAGAGCCAGGTGGCCTCCCCTCCTTTCCTCCAGGCTGAACAACCCCAGGTCCCTCAGACCTGTGCTTCAAACCCTTCCCCAGTTTCACTTCCCTTCTCTTGACCTGCTCCAGCCCCTCAGTGTCCTTCTTGGAGTGAGGAGCCCAAAACTGAACCCAGGACTTGAGGTGTGGCTCTTGGAGGTGCAGGGCAGTATCTCCTCTAGACTAACTGTTGTGGCCTTTCATGAACTGCACAGTGTAAATGAGGTCTAGAAGCCATTTTCTCTGGTGAAGTTGCATCTGTTGTTCCCTAGCCTGTTGACTTTCCTCCTGCCATCACTTTGCTTCTCTGAAGAGGCTCATTATCTTTCACATCCCTGAGGGGATTTAAAAGTTGCTTAGATGTGGTGCTGAGGGACTTGGTTTAGTGGTGACCTTGGAGTGCTGGGTTAAGAGTTGGGCTTGATGATCTTAAAGGTCTCTTCCATCCAACAACGACTCTGTAATCCTCCAGATGCAAAAACCTCTCTTTAAACATTGAACATTGGATGTCTACATTTAAAACAAGTAGCTTGTCTAACTTCAGGATGAAAACAGGTCTCAGGGCCACTGTGACAGAGCAGGAAACTGCCTTTTGCTGTTCTGCTGATAGGATTTTAAGTAGCTCATGTAGGTTAGGAAAGCTCTATCAGCTTCCTGCTAGACCTTGGCTGACAGGTAGGGGAGGTGATATTTACTGTTGTTTGTTATATTCTGTTGGATCCCAAGTGCTGAAGAAGCCTGGTCAGCTGTGAAACTAAGATGCCTGTGTTGTTGCTGAGCTGCTCTGGGGGAACTGATTTGTCCTGTTTTATCTGTCCTGCTCTTGAGCTGTTGTCCAGGCACTGCCAGCTGACCAGGAAGAAGATTCTGCACAGCTCTTTCCCATGGCAGGGTTTGGAGCGCAGCTCTAGGCTCCCAGTTCCCACACTGGCAGCAAACCACCACTTCTCTTCACTTTTTGAGCTCCAAAAGTCTCCTTTTTTTTTTTTTTTGCACCTTCTATGATTCTGTGATTCACTCAGATCTGCCAGTGTCTGTGTGTTTGCAGCAAGAGCTGCTCAGGGAGCAGCAGACGTACCTGGCACACCTGGCTGAGCAGCTGGAGGAGGAGAAACAGCGACAAAAAGAAGTGGACAAGCTCATTGATGAAGAGATGGCCAAAATCTGGGCCAAGAAGGCTGAGCAGATGAGGCTACAAAAGGAGGCTAGAAAGAAGCTACTGAAAGATGTCCTGAACATCAGGCAAGAGCAGATAGAGGAGAAGTGTAAGTAGCAACTCCTGGTCTGTGCACCACAGCCACCTCATAGGTGCTGGTCTTGGCAGATGGAGCACAACACCCTGCTGTCAGCAGCACCCTTGGGGCCAGCACAGTTCAGGCTGTATGGCTGAGTGGACAACCAGCACATCAGGCTGCTTCATTTTCTGAAGTGGGTGGTTTCCTTTTTCTTGTGGCAGTGCAGAGGAATGCAAAGGAGCAGGAAGAGGTTGCTCAGGAGAGGAAGCTGCTAGCTGAAGTGGTCGCAGAACTTGAGCATCAGAAGGAGGAGAAATATGCAAGGTATTTTTCTTCTGCACCATTGGTTCATTTCATTGCAGATCTGCTAAACTCATCAGTAACCTCCTTCTTGTTTTCAGAGGACTTTTAGAGCACTGGGTGGGCTTCCTTCCCTGGCACAGAGGCTCTGCCACTGTCCAGCTGACCAGCCCTGACGCTAGGGTGCTGGAGGATGGGCAATGAAGTTGGTGAAAGGTCTAGAGCATAACCCTTGTGGTGGAGCAGCTGAGGGATCTGGGGTTGTTCAGCCTGGAGAAAAGGAGGCTGAGGGGAGACCTTCTGGCTCTCTACAGCTCCCTGACAGGAGGCTGGAGCCAGCTGGGGGTTGAGCTCTTCTCCTGTGGAGCAAGTGACAGGACAAGAGGAAATGGCTTCACATAGGGCTAGAGAAGGCTTAGGTGGGACACAAAACACAATTTCCTCATGGAAAGGGCTGTCAAGGCCTGTCCCAGGCTGCCCAGGGCAGTGGTGGAGTCCATGTCCCTGGAGGGGTTTTAAAGCTGTGTGTCTGTGGTGCTGAGGGACAGGGCTCAGTGGTGCCCTGGCAGTGCTGGGTCAATGGTTGGACTTGGTGACCTTAGAGTTCTCTTCTAATCAAAATGATTCTGTGACAGGGATCTTGTAGGTCTGTTCCAAACTTAATGTTTCCATGGTTCTGTGATTCTGAGCTGCTCCATAGCATAGAATCATAGAATTGTCAGTGTTGGAAGGGGCCTCAAGGCTCAGCCAGCTCCAACCCACCTGCTATGGGCAGGGACACCTCACACCACAGCAGGTTGCTCACAGCCACCTCCAGCCTGGCTGCAAACACCTCCAGGCAGGAGGCTGCCACCACCTCCCTGGGCAACCTGTGCCAGGCTCTCACCACCCTCCTGGGGAACAACTTACAAGAGGGATGTGGAGGTGCTGGAAGGTGTCCAGAGCAGGGCCACGAGGATGATCAGAGGGCTGGAGCACCTCTCCTATGAGGACAGACTGAAGGAGTTGGGGCTGTTGAGTCTGCAGAAGAGAAGGCTCCGAGGTAACCTAATTGTGGTCTTCCAGTATCTGAAGGGGGCCTACAGGAAGGCTGGGGAGGGACTGCTCAGGATCTGAGGCAGTGCTAGGACTAGGGGGAATGGAATGAAGCTGGAGGTGGGGAGATTGAGGCTGGAGGGGAGGAGGAAGTTCTTCCCCATGAGAGTGGTGAGACCCTGGCATGGGTTGTCCAGGGAGGTGGTCGAGGCCCTGTCCCTGGAGGTGTTTAAGAGCAGGCTGGATGAGGCTCTGTCCAGCCTGATGTAGTGTGGGGTGTCCCTGCCCATGGCAGGGGGGTTGGAACTAGATGATCCTTGTGGTCCCTTCCAACCCTGAACGAAACTATGAAACTATGAAACTTCTTCCTCACAGCCAATCTCAATCTCCCCACTTCTACTTTTGCTCCATCCCCCCCAGTCCTATCCCTCCCTGACACCCTCAAAAGTCCCTCCCCAGCTTTCCTGGAGCCCCCTGCAGATCCTGGAAGGCCACAATGAGGTCTGCTGGGAGCCTTCTCCTCTCCAGCCTGCACAACCCCAACTCCCTCAGTCTGTCCTCACAGCAGAGCAGCTCCAGCCCTCTGCTCCTCCTCCTGGCCCTGCTCTGCACACAGGTTTTGTTTCATTCTAATAAAAACATGTTGGTATTAAGTCACTAACTCTGCTCTTATCATGGTGTTTCCTCACACATCCTTGTGTTGTTCTGTATGGACCATCACAGGACTTTGATCTCTCATGTTTATTAAACACATCCCCTCATGCTCTGAGTGGCATGAGGAGTGGCAGAGCTTTGGGGAGGAGGGCTGATGAAAGGTTAGCTCAGCAGTCAGCCTAGGACAACTAGTGTGTCCAGCCCGATTGCTGAACTGCACCCACACACAGCCCTTAAACAATCACTCCGGCTCTCCAGAACACCAGGACCTGGCCAGACGGGGTTCCCCCCACCTTGCAGTGCCTCGGAGCGAGTACAGTTACATGCAGTAGCTGAGATGTTCCTCTGGGTGTCATGCAAAGCCCAGGGCAAAGGGCCTCATTGCACTCCATTTCCTGTTTGTGCTCCTGCCCCTTCCCCACCCGTCTCTGTGGGAGGCAATTTGAGTAGCTCCTTCCACGACCAGTACCTGTTGTGTTTTCTGACGGCCCTGTTGGTTACCATCACCTGGAAATGACAAAGGTCTCCTGCAGGAAACGTGCTGGGCTTCACTGTGGATACACGCCTCACTCAGCAAGGATGGCATCCAGTGGTGTTAGGAAGTGTTTGTGGCTCAGGAGCTTTGGGGTAGTCTTGGCTGGACCATTTCAATGGTGTGTAGGAGTCTGTCTGGCTCCTGCTCCAGGAGTGCCTGAAATTTAGGTAGGCTTCCAGTGCTGCCCCAGATGGTAGGGAAAGGAACATGTGAGGTAGAATGGAATCACAGAATCCCAGCATGGTGAGGGGGTTGGAAGGGACCCCTGCAGATCAGTCCAACCCCCCCTGCTCCAGCAGGGCACCCACAGCACCCTGCCCAGCAGCACAGTGCCCAGGGGGGGTTGGAAGCTCTCCACACCAGGACACTCCACAACCTCTCTGGCCAGCCTGCTCCAGCCCTCCAGCACCCTCACAACAAACAACTTTCTCCTCCTGCTCAGATGCAACCTCCTGGGTTCCAGTTTGTGCCCCTTGCCCCTTGTGCTGTCCCTGGGCACCACTGAGCAGTGCCTGGCCCCAGCCTCTTGCCCCCCAGCCTTTATCTCTTGCTGAGTATTGATTGAGAAGGTCCCTATACAGGCTGCTCTTCTCCAGGCTGCACAGCCCCAGGGGCTCTCAGCCTTTGCTCCTCAGAGAGATGCTCCAGACCACTCACAGCAGCTTTGTAGCCTCTTTGGACTTTCTTCAGTGGTTCCCTGTCTCTCTTGAAGTGGAGGCCCCAGAACTGGACCCAGTATCCTAGATGTGGCCTCTCTAGAGCAGAGTAGAGGGGGAGAAGAACCTCTGTTGATACGCTGTTCACACTCTTCTCAATGCACCCCAAGACACCATTAGCCTTTTTGGCCACCAGAGCACATTGCTGCCTCATGGTGAACTTGCTGCCACCAGCACTCCCAGCTCCTTCCCCACAGAGCTGCTTTCCAGCAGGTCAATTCCTAACCTGTCCTGGTGCAGGAGGTTGTTCCTCCCCAGGTGCAAGAACCCCACGCTTGTCTTTGCTGAAGGTGGTGAGGTTCCTCTCCAGCCTGCCTAAGTCTCACTACATGCAGGAATGATTTCTTCTGACAGCCACTTCGCAGAATATCTGTGCAGTGCTGCAGCAGGAGCCTGCACCCAGCCAGCAGTGAGTTGTTATCCTCAGAGAGAGGGAGTGGAGACGGGGCATGGAGCTGCTGCAGCACCAGCCAGCTTGAGCTAGCTCTGTTCTCTCATCAGCACTGCCAGGGGCTCACTGTTTACACCTGAAGGAGTTTTGTGTGGTTCTTCAGTCTGGAGGGCAAGAAAGGTGGGGAGGGGTCTGGAGCACAGCCCTGTGAGGAGAGGCTGAGGGAGCTGGGGTTGCTTAGCCTGGAGAAGAGGAGGCTCAGGGGAGACCTCATTGCCCTCTACAACTACCTGAAAGGTGGTTGTGGCCGGGAAGGGGTTGGTCTCTTCTCCCAGGCAAGCAGCACCAGAACAAGAGGACACAGTCTCAAGCTGCGCCAGGGGAGGTTTAGGCTGAAGGTTAGGAGGAAGTTCTACACAGAGAGAGTGATTACCCATGGGAATGTGCTGCCTGGGGAGGTGGTGGAGTCACCATCCCTGGAGGTGTTCAGGAGGAGACTTGATGGGGTACTTGGTGCCATGGGTTAGTTGTTTGGGTGGTGTTGGATTGGTTGATGGGTTGGACTTGATGATCTTGAAGGTCTGTTCCAACCTGGTCTATTCAATTCAATTCATTTCAATTCAATTCAATTCAATGCAAGTCTAGTCTAGTCTAGTCTAGTCTAAATGCTTGCTTTATTTATTTATGTATTAGACACAATTCATGAGTAAAGTGTTTTTTGTGTCCCTTCCAGAAGAGCAAAGGCAGCTAAAGAATACCAAGAGCAGCTCTGGGCTCAGATTGCCTCTCAGCAGCAAGCTCGGGAGGCTGAGGAAGAGGAGGAGCAGCGAGACTATGAGCTGGGCCTGGCAGCAGAGAGAGCTTACCAGGAGAAGCTACAGGATGTTCTGCTGAGGCCTGAGAAGCCAGCAAAAGTCCACCCCTTCATGAGAAAACTCATGTCCAGCTCCCCAGAGGATCACTCACAGTGATTATTGCAGCTCCTTAACAGCACTCTGCAGGAGTGTTTACGACCGAGCCCTCTCCCACTGTGCTGCTCAAAATGCCTAACTGGAAAACCAGAGAGGGGGTGGAAAACAACAACCCCTAACAACATAACCATCAAAACCAGGAAGGTTATTTCTCATTTTCTCTGTGGATTTTTAATGACAAAGCATTTGACTTTTTAATGCAAGACTGCTCTGTCTTCTCTGCAGCACACTGGTGTGACACAGATGCTTTGTCTCCCTGCACTGAGAGTGTGTGTAGAAGAGCTCCTGCAGGCTCTACATTAAAATGCCTTTCAAATTCCAAACACTTGCAACATTTTGTTATTTGGACCAAAAAGTAGTGCTTTGAGGTCTTAATTTTCTTGTTCACTGAAAAAAAACAACCCTGTGACTCTGTTTTATTATGGGCTGGAAGAGGAAGAGCTATTTGCATGTGTCCTGGTAGGTGTTTAGAATAGAATAGAATAGAATAGAATAGAATAGAATAGAATAGAACAGAATAGAATAGAATAGACCAAGTTGGAAAAGACCTTCAAGATCATCGAGTCCAACCTATCATCCAACACCACCTAAACAACTAACCCATGGCACCAAGCACCCTATCAAGTCTCCTCCTGAACACCTCCAGGGATGGGGACTCCACCACCTCCCTAGGCAGCACATTCCAATGGGCAGTCACTCTCTCTGTGTAAAACTTCCTCCTAATCTCCAGCCTAAACCTCCCCTGGCACAGTTTGAGACTGTGTCCTCTTGTTCTGGTGCTAGCTGCCTGGCAGAAGAGACCAACCCCCACCTGGCTACAACCTCCCTTCAGGGAGTTGCAGAGAGCAAGAAGGTCTCCCCTGAGCCTCCTCTTCTCCAGGCTAAGCAACCCCAGCTCCCTCAGCCTCTCCTCACAGGGCTGTGCTCCAGACCCCTCCCCAGCTTTCTTGCTCTTCTCTGGACACCTTCCAGCAGCTCAACCTCCTTCCTAAACTGAGCAGCCCAGAACTGGACACAGGACTCAAGGTGTGGCCTAACCAGTGCAGTGTCCAGGGGCAGAATGAGCTCCCTGCTCCTGCTGGCCACACTCTTCCTGATGCAGGCCAGGATGCCATTGGTCCTCCTGGCTGCCTGGGCACACTGCAGGCTCATGTTCAGCCTACCATCAACCAGCACCCCCAGGTCAGGTCCCTCTCTGCCTGGCTGCTCTCAGCCACTCTGCCCCCAGCCTGTAGCACTGCCTGGGGTTGCTGTGGCCAAAGTGCAGAACCTGGCACTTGGATGTGTTCAATCTCCTGCCCCTGGCCTCTGCCCATCTGTCCAGCCTGTCCAGGTCCCTCTGCAGAGCCTCTCTATCCTCCAGCAGATCAACTCCTGCCCCCAGCTTGGTGTCAGCTGCAGATTTACTGCTGATGGACTCAATGCCCTCATCCAGATCATCAATGAAGATGTTAAAGAGGATGGGGCCCAGCACTGCTCCCTGGGGCACACCACTGGTGCCTGGCTGCCAGCTGGCTGTGGCACCATTCACCACCACTCTCTGGGCTCAGCCTCCAGCCAGTTCCTAACCCAGCTCAGAGAGCTGCTGTCCCAGCCAGGGGCTGACAGCTTGGCCAGGAGTTTGCTGTGGGGGGATGGTGTCAAAGGCCTTGCTGCAGTCCAGGCAGACCACATCCACAGCCTGCCCCACATCCAGCAGGCAGTCACCTGGGCATGGAAGGAGATCAGGTTGGTCAGGCAGGACCTGCCCCTCCTAAATCCATGCTGGCTGGGCCTGAGCCCTTGTTGAAACGATCTGTGGAGTATCAGAGTCACCAACCTTGTTTGTGGTGCCTCTGTGTGGACAGAATTGATTCTACAGGGCTGAATTTACGATTTTGGTTTGGGGGGGGGGGAAGAAAAGGTTTATTTTCTCCTTTTCATGGCAGGTTTTTCTCTTTGGACACCAATGAAGACACAGAATGTGGGGGGACAGAGCACTGATGTTTTGTGATGGAGCAACACAACAGATGGGCAGATGTCAGCAGGAAGGTCTCAGAAGGGGTTTGGCAGTGGGGTGAAGTGACACCCCCTTGCTGGTCTCTCAGCCCCCCCCTTGTGATGTAAGAGGAACAGCAGGTGAGCCTAGGAGGGTCCTTTTCTTCTCCAGCTTCCACCCCTCAATCAGCACTTCCTCTACTTTCTTCCTCCTCTCCTTACCTTCCCCTTTGCATTGTTTGCCTGCTGCTGGGGAGTACCAGGACTCCCGTGGGGGTTTTGTGTGGGAAGGAGGATGGATACAAAGCCAGCCTGTTGGAGCTGGCCCAGAGGAGGCCAGGAGCTGGAATTCTTCTGCTGTCAGGTCAGGCTGAGAGAGTTGGGATTGTTCAGCCTGGAGGAGAGAAGGCTTCAGGGAGACCTTCTGGTGGCCTTTTCAGTGCTCAAATTGACCTAGAAGACAGCTGGGCACAGGCTTTTTCTCAGGGCCCACTGTGACAGGACAAAGGGTGATGGTTTGGAACTAAAAGAGGGAGATTCAGACTACAGAGAAGGGAGAAATGTTTTCTGCTAAGGGTGGTGAGACCCTGTCCCAGGTTGCACAGAGAGGTGGTAGGTGCTCCATCTCTGGAAGCGTTCCAGGCCGGGTCAAACAGGGCTGTGAGCCACTCGCTCTAGCTGCAGATGTCCCTGCTGACAGCAGAGAGGCTGGACTAAGTGTCCTTCAAGGGTCCCTTCCAACCCCAAGCCAGCCTGCAATTCTGTGAGTACAGAGGAATCCAGAGCTGCTCCTCCTGTTGTGCAGGTGGGAGAGGCCATCCCAGACAACAGAAATAGTTCCATCAGTAGTCCCCAGAGCTCAGGTAGTTACAGATCTCTGCTCTCACCTGCTGGGTCAAATTGCAGCAGAATGATTAAGAGACTAATTTCCTGATCTGCTGCAGGCTGCTGCTGTGGCTCTGCACAGGCAATGCAGATTTTCCTTCACTACTGTGCCCTGTCTTTGAAAAATGAACAAAATAGGACCTTCACCATTCCAGGATTAATTAACCTGTGTTACTAAGAGCTGTGACACTGTTGCTGGGTGCAGCCAATACATGAGGGAATAAAAGGGCCACACTGGTGAGCTCAGTGAATTTGTGCTGTCCAGAACTGTAATAAATCTGCTTTTTAATAAAATAATAACTCAGAAGAGGTGGTCAGAGCTATCAACCATTGACAAAATGTCTGAGATCCTGCTGCTGGAGGCAGAATTCCTCTGCCACGGGCCTGAAGTCGGCACAAAAACAAAAGATCAGGCTGGGAGAGCTTTGCCT